>CM031235.1:717975242-718417742 GCA_018340775.1 Taxus wallichiana var. yunnanensis | reverse complement strand
ATTATCATATGGTAGTGTTGTTTGTCATATACACACTGTGTGTATACCACAAAAGAGAGATAAAATAGTCTATACTATTGTCTTGGCTGGCTAGTCAATGAATGTGTTATGAAATCTACTTATACATACACATGAATATACATGCGTATACACTACACATTCATACACATACATACATACATACATACATACATACATACATATATGCATACACACACACATATCTCGTGTGTGTGTGTGTATTTGTAAATGCATGTTTATACATGCATGTATGCATATACATATACTTATATATGTACATGTACGTACAAGTATAACTATATACATATACACATGTATATGTAATTGCCTCACATACCTAGACGTATGTATTATCATACGGTAGTGTTGTTTGTCATATACATATTGTGTGTATACAACACAAGAGAGATAAAAAATTCTATACTCTTTGTATTGGTTGGCTAGTCAATGTGCTATGACTACATTTCATAGGTTTTTACCTCATGAATGTCCATTAAGTTCATTATTGAATGAATTTAAAATGTTGAGTCAGTCTATCTATCTTTGGAGATATGACTTCCTTCGCTTTCAGATTGTTCTCAAAAGACTCTTGCTTTTGAATTTATTTAGTTATCTCACTTCAAATTGTTCCCTATCATTATTACTTCATTTTAGATTGCACCCTTTAGATTCAGATGTCTCACTTCGGACTACATTCTTTCCTTCGATTTAGATTGTTCCCAAAACAATTAAATTTTGAAATCAATTAATATATTGAACATCTCAATAACCTGACATATCTCTGTTCATGACATATGAACTATGGTAGACTACACTCCGAAGCAAGTAGACTATACTCTGAAGTAAGTTGACTAAAGCACTCATGTCCTTCTATAAGACAATTATCTTAATTAATTATTGCATATATTTTTGCATTGTTACATATGGACTCAAAACTTTTGGAATTTAATATCAATTAGAAGTGAATAAATATTTATATGGACATAAAAATTTATAGAGAACTAGCTACGCCAATTTCTCTATTTTTGGTTGTAGTAGGTTCATTAGGTGTGTTTATAATAAATAACCCCTTTAATTTGAATTCATCACATCAAATGGAGGCATTTCACATGTGTGAAAGGATGGATCAAGGTGTCCTTTAACTTCTTATGAAACATAAACCCGTGCATTAAAGCATCCTTATTGCTTTCGCTTCATATTGCTCCCTAAACACTCTTGCTTTGGTCTATATTCGATTGTCTCAGTTTAAACTTTTCACTATTGTTATTTTTCATTTATCCTATGCTTCAAATTATAAGAATGGGGAATAAAATGTACTTAGAACCAGACTCTGCCTCACTTTTCTTGTTAGATTCACAAGTTGCAAAACTATTTGAAAAGGAAAGATGGTTGGAATGTATAAAGAAATTCCAAGGCTATAAGGAAGCAATAGTGGAAGAATTCCTGAAATTTTTTCAAGGGAATCTCTTCCAACATAAGAGGCACTAAGATTCCTATCAATAGTAAGATCATAAGTCAAATTTTAGGGATCCTTCTAAAGGGATGCAAATTGTTAGAAGGATCATTCATTTACAAAGATCTAATTCAAAATTTTCATGACCGTGGAGAGCCTGAACTAGAATTGGCCCTAAATAATGTAAAACATGTCAAAGGTATTATGAGAGATACAATTCTTGAACCCTATGGGGCAGCCACCTTTTAGATAGTGAAGTATTTCACTTATGAAGGTGAATACAATCTCTAGGAGGCAATACAATGTGGATTCTGATTCATTTGAAACAAGGTTTGCACAAACCAAGGCATCGAGTAAATTTACCTCAATTTCTATGTGACAACATCCACATTATGGCCAATAGATATAAGGAGAATAAAGGAGAAATCAAGCACCATGGTCTCATTTACCTGATTTGTCAATATTCTATCATAGAGAAGAAGGGTAAAAAGGCTTGGAAAACTTTGATGTAGGAGATGGATAAAGTTCCCAAAAATAGAGACATACTCTCTTTGAATCTTTCACCTAAATCAACTCCATCCCTCACTCAACTTGAAGGAGAAATTATGGCACCTAGCACTGAACAGGGTCAGATATCTGGTGCCACATCTGCTGGACCAATTGTAAAAAGAACAAGAACATTGAAAAAAATTGGGAGAAGAATATGTCATTGAACCCCAAGTATAAAAAGAAAAAGAAAATGATTCATCTAGAGGATGAAGACCTCGAGGATATAGGGAAAAAGTTGGGAAGCATAAAATTATCCATAAAGGACTCTAGGGAACAAGCCAGACCTGAAGAAATCAAGGAATTCACTGAACAAAGGGTCTTGAACCTTTTCCACAACCTTCTTCTTCCAGTAAGGAAACAGAAAAAGGAAAGGATCCTCTTACAGAAGAAGAACCTATATCCCCTGCTTCACCAAGTCAGGGTATTGAAGAAGAAAATTGTAGCATGTGATTCTCCTCTCTAAGCAAGAAGCAATCAAAAAGTAGCAACAAGAAGAATTAGATTTTCTGAAAATAAATGTACAAACAAAAGAAACACTTATCTCTTCTTTACAATCGTAAATTGAAAAACTTGAAATGCAA
This sequence comes from Taxus wallichiana var. yunnanensis, assembly GCA_018340775.1. NCBI lineage: Eukaryota > Viridiplantae > Streptophyta > Pinopsida > Cupressales > Taxaceae > Taxus > Taxus wallichiana. The sequence continues at coordinate 718,415,138 of CM031235.1, read as the reverse complement.
TGCAAGGTAAATGAAGAAACATACATTTCCAACACTAAATTAAAATTTGATAAGGAAGTTAAAAATTCCTTAAACATAGAGGAAGTCAGAAATGTCTGGGGTATAATTTGTAACAATTTTGAAAAATTGCATTTTCAAATGAGACATTGAAAAATCAGTTGGAAGAAGAGAAGATTGAAAGAACAAAAATAGAAAAAGAAAAGGAAAAGATAAAAAATAACTTACTAGTTGTGTGTATTAGGGGAAAAATTACTTGCCTACAGAAGACCTTCTTCATTATATAGTACTTTCTTGGAAGAACAATTCTACATGTGGAAATTATTAAGAATAACATGTGACTTGCCCTTTGAAATAAATAATGACATAGAATTTTTGAAGGCATTTACAAAAATCTCCCTTGACCATCAAAATATCATGTGTGAATTCCACTTATGTAATCTTCTGTTGGGTCACATGTCAAATTTTCAAATTAATCTCTTTGTAGGGGAGTCCCAATTAAGAGCCTTCGCTTCTACCATGCAAAATAAAATAGAATGGGAATGAAGGACAAATGAGTATTTTGAGAAAGTAAAGTCGGAAGGTATCTGCATGAGGTCTCAATATTTATAAGTGATGTTTCAGTTCCCAAAACATATCCCAAGGAAGAGAAAGGTAGAAAAGGATGGAAAAAGGTGGTGAGTATTTAAGATGCATTGCTTTAGTTTTCATTTCCTTACGCAAGTGTGAGAATCGCCATTCCATCGATTGAACAATAAAAGTTTAAGTGTCAAAACACCGAATTTTTTTTTTTTGTGAAGCTCCAGAGCCATTATTGGATTATTGACACGGCTGAGAGGAGTAGATAGATAAAAGTTTTGCAGTAAGTGTTGTTTCGCTTTAAATTGTTGCATAGAGTATTTTTTTTTCTGAATTTGTATTTGGAAACTGATTTTTCAGGGAGTCTTAAGCTTATGATGAGTGATCAAGCATGGTTCCTGCAACAGGTGAATGTGGGAGATTTGAGATTTGGTGTATTGTTGCGAGCCGTCTCGACCAAGTCTACACATAATTTTTGCTAGTCATTAGAGGTGTTACATCCCACTCGTTTACTTGCCATCTAGGACATGATCGTATGACCCTCATAAGATACACTATAAGATGCCATCCATGCATCTTCCATTTTTGTCTTTTATGGTATACACACAAAGTGTATATAGCAAACAACACTATCATATGATAATAAGAATGTCTAACTATGTGAGACCATTACATTTACATATGTATATGTATAGTTGTACATACATGTACATATATATATGTATATGCATACATACATACATACATACATACAAGTATGTATATGTATATGTATATGTGTTTGTATGTATGTGAATGAATATGTGTAAATGTAATGGTGGAGATGGAGACGATGGATGGAGAGAGAAATGCTAGTATCACCTTGTCACTAATAGTATCCTATTATGGTGTTTACATCGTTTGTCACATACACACAAAAATGACAACTGTGTATACCACAAATTTTCACTACTAGTATCATATTAAAGTGTTTTTGTCATTTGTCACATAAAGTATAAACACAACATGTGTTATAGCCCAGTCATTTACTTGTCATCCAAGACAGGCTCGTATGACCCCATAAGATACACCATAAGATGTCATACATGCATCGTCCATTTCTATCTTTTGTGGTATACACACAGCATGTATATAACAAACAACACTCCCATATGATAATACAAACGTCTAGGTATGTGAGACCATTACATATACATATGTATATGTATACTCATACATACATGTACATATTCTCCATGTATCTTCTTGTTTCCATTCTAACTAATTTTCTAACTATCATTTTCCAATTCTTCCCCCCTCCTTTACTTCTTCCACTTGAAGCACGAGATCCTCCTCTTTTCTCAATTCTAACAATGGCCAACCATGCCCAGTTCGAATCCCTTTCATCACTATAAGTTTTTCTTCCATAACATCTGAGGCAATAGGGATCATATTTATCTCCCCTCCCTCCCTTATTTATTCCCTATAAGTTTTTCTTCCACAACATTTGGGGAAATAGGGATCATATCTATCCCCCTCCCTCACTTATTCATTCCCTATAAAAATTTTTCCACACCATCTTGGGCAATAGGGATCACATTTATCCCCCCTCCATCCCTTATTTCTTCCCTATAAGTTTTTCTTCTAAAACATCTGGGGCAACGGACAGGATCATATTTATTCCCCCTCCCTCCCGTATTTATTCCCTATAAGTTTTTATTCCACAACATCCTGGGGAAATGATTAGTTTAGAATTTTATTTCTTAACTCTCCCATACGTGAGTTGTGGAGGTTTTACTTTCCAAACCCTGTGCTAGGATTTAACAGGTCCTAGAAGTGTTAATTGAGTTTTTTTTTTTATTTCATGATTTTTTCATTATATATATCATGTGCATCGGTTACATCGGGAACACGATTACATCTCAACATCATCTAAAACCGGTGATATAATGATTCCTATGCTCCTTAGTGCACAGTTTCATAGAAAACCCAAAGTTCCATGAGTTGACAGAATAATGACCTCTTAGATTCATATATTTTCACACAAACACACATATTTTTCATTCTTCATCACAGAGAGAATGCAAATTCATTCAAGGAAGACTTACTTTCATTCTTTACACATATTTTTCATTCTTCAAGCACATTCATTGTGCCACTTTAACCTCTTCCCTGTCTAGCCTTGACTTCATCAATCACACACTTACAAGACTACCTATCTCCCTATGGATATTCTAGCTAGACTATTTGTCATGAACACACCCTATTTTCTCTAATGAATATCCTCATACTAAATTATAATCTTGACTCTATCTTGAATACATACTTGTACATGTGTGTGTGTTATATGTTTGCATTTTTATTTGCATTTTTATACATGCATATGCATATACATATATATGTACATGTATGTATGAGTATACATATACATATGTATATGTATGGAGACCACCAAGATGTTCCAGTCCCTAAGCATATCCCAAGGTAGAGAAAGGTGAAGGAAAGGATGGAAAAAGGTGGTGAGCATTTAAGATGCATCACTTTGGTTTTTCGTTACCCCATTCCATCATTTAAACAACAAAAATTTAGGCGCCAAAACTCTTAATTTTTTTTTTGTGAAGGTCCATTACAGGAGAATTGGAGAGAAGTTCCATTGTATGAGAATTGACAAGAAGCGTTAGATCTAAAAAAATATTCAAGTGAATGAAACTACCTGAGGCTATGTGATTTTAGATTTTAAAATTGTTCACAGATAGACTTTTATTTTATTTTTCTTTTTTATAGATTTGTGAAGTATTTTACAGGAAAACATGTACTTATAGTATCAATAGCAATACTTATATATGGTATTGTAGATTTTCATATACACACTGTGTGTATACCACATAAGAGAGATAAAACTATCTATACAATTGTCTTGGCTGGCTAGTCAATGAATGTGCTGAAATAGAAATTCAGGAGAATAATAATAGGATATACTAGATTTATAGATGTCTATTTTTAGTGTATCATCATGCTTTGTAAATCTAAAATAGTAGCGAGTAAATCCAAAATAGAAGAAAGTAAATCAAAAATTTGTAAGGAAATCAAAATTAGCATGAAGGCTCATACCTTAATTGTGATTGAAGGAAGGGAGGCAAAGGAATCAAACCTTAACTGCAATATAAATACTAACAATGAAAACTGTTATAATAAATAGAGGAAGAATATGTACACATGTTAAGTAGTTTTAAAATCATATGATGGTTGAGTAAAGTGGGCATAAGATGCAATAATTACTTGTTGTTGTCATTCGATGCCACATGGTACATTTAAATGAAAAAAATTATGACATCTATAATCATGTTTAAATCAAACCAACCAAGACAAGAGTATAGATAATGTATTCATTAACTAGCTAGCCAAGACAAGAGTATATACACTAGCCATGGTCACAACCCAATCATTTACTTGCCATCGAAGACATGATCATATGACCCCCATAAGTTACACCATAAGATGTCATACATGCATCGTCCATTTTTGTCTTTTGTGGTATACACACATTGTCTATATAACAAACAACAATATCATATGATAATACAAATGTCCAGGTATGTGAGACCATTACATATACATATGTATATGTATACTTGTACATATATGTACATATATATGTATATGAATATGCATATGTATACACATACATATACAAATATATATATATATATATATATATATATATATATTTGTGTGTGTGTGTGTGTACATGTACATGCACATGTATGTATATGTATATGTATACATATACATATGTGCATGTAAGTGTATGAATATGTAGGTGTCAAAGCCCATTAGAAGACAAAAATGGGTGATGCATGTATGACAACTTATGGGGTCATGCGATCCTATCGCTAGGATAATTGGTTCTGTTTGCAACACCTACATATTCATACACATACATACACATTTGTATACATATACATATACATATACATACATGTACATACATACATACATACACACACATATGCATTTGTATATGCATGTGTAACATATATTTGAATATGCACATGTATACACATACCTATACAAATGCATATATATGTATGTAGGAACCATGTATCATGGCGACATGATCACATGACCCCATGCGATAGACCATAAGATACCATAAAATATGTCATACATGTAATGACCATGTGCAGGAGCCGGTTATGGTTATGTGGCATCTAGTCAAGATAGCACAATCACATCATGTGTATACCACATAATTTCACTCCTAGTATCCTAATACGGTGTTTTCATTTTTGTCACATACACATAAAAATAACATCCTGTGTACACCAAAATTTTTAACTACTAGTACCCTATTACGGTTTTTGTGTCATTTGTCACATAAAGTATAATCACATCATGTGTTACAACCCAATAATTTACTTGTCATCCAAGACAGGATTTTTGACCCCATATGATACACCATAAAATGCCTTACATGCATCATCCATTTCTATCTTCTGTGGTATATACACAGTGTCTATATAACAAAAAACATGTCCATATGATGATACAAACATCCAGGTATGTGAGACCATTACATATGCATATGTATATGTATACTCGTACATACATGTAGATATTCCAACTAATTTTTATTCTTCTTGTTGTATCTTCCACATGTATCTTCTTGTTTTCATTCTAACTAATTTTCTACCCATCATTTTCCAATTCTTCCCCCTCCTTTGATTCTTCCACTTGAAGCATGGGATCCTCCTCTTTTTCTCGATTCTAACAATGGCCAACTAGGCTTAGTTCGAATACATTTCATCAATATAAGTTTTTTCATTGACAAAATCTATGGCAATATGGATCATATGTATCCCCCTCCCTCCCTTATTTCTTCCCTACAAATTTTATTGAACCTTGGTCACTTTGGTGTCATCATTGATGTCAAGTGGAATTGATGGAAAAGGATTGAGTGGTGAAGTTAATCTTATTCAGAGGCATGATGGTTGATTGGTAGTGTCTTCTCAGTGGTATATTGAGCATTCAATATGGTTTCAATGTTCTGCATGCTTGGTTAATGATGTAGGAGTCCATTGGAGGCATGGACATGGTTGGTAAATTTAGCACATGTATTCTATAGGTCATACATGATGTGTATAGTATGAGCAATAGATTATGGAGTTTGTAATAGGTCAAATATTGGGAGTCTTAGTTGTAACTGACTCATTTAGGCCTAGTTCTAGAGCCTAATGAGGAGAGAAACCTTAAAAAAGTTTATAAAAAGACCATGTAAGTATGTGAGGAGCCTAGGGATGTTATCTCGGGACCTGTATGAGCAATATAAAGGTTCTTTTCAACTTCGGTGGTAAAATTCAAAAGTTCACCAAAGTTGGCTTTGAGAACTAATAGTGTATGCTAAGGTAAATGAGATAGGTATAAATTGTAAAAGAAAATATATGGCTAACCAACCTATGGAGAGTGTATATGGGTGTCTTTTAATGCTTCATGTTAAATTTCATCAATTTTTTAAGAGGTATGTGGAAGTTATGCAAGTTTTCCTAAGACTGGACTTCTTAAGGAATGCAATTTGAGCACCCTGTCTTCTTAGCCCTCAGAAAAAATATGGATCCTTCTTAAAATAAATAATAGAAGGAATTTTTATATATAACTCCAATCCTGATGTATTGCAAAGAGTTTGAGGAAAATTGGTTATGAATCGATAATTTATGAATATTTTACTAATAGGTTTTCTCTGTCCTAAGGGCTTGCTTCTTGAAGTGTTAGAGATGAAATGAGTCATTATGGTTTCTTTTCAAGTTTGTGAAGTGATTAAACTAATCATAACTTAAAAATTCTTTCTCTATGCCATTTTAGTGACAAGTATGGACTTCAAGCATATTCCTTCTAGCCAATCCATCTCAGTATTTGCAAGATCTTATTCATACAAACATGAGAATTGAATGATATAGTCATAATACAATGTTCAAGGTTATGGTTGAGATAGAAAGTGGTTATAGGTTATGGAGAAATTAGTAGGGATGATGAACCTGAAGCTCAATCACTCTACCTCCACCTTTGTCTTGTGATGATTTGTTAAGTTGTCACCAAAACAACATTGATGTGTACTCGGAATTCATTATGGAAATCCTTCTTATCAAGCTTGTGCTAGTGAATCGTGAATATTAGGAGTATGAACACAATTTCCTCTTCAAGATCATGGTATAGGTGGAAAATTAAGTCCTTCATATGTTGAGACTAAGGCAAAATGGGAGAAGGCTTTGTGTACACTTGATGCCATGGATAGGTGGAACTCCAATGTGCAAGATGCATTCATCATATAAAGGGGTTTAATCGGTGTTTAATTTTTATATTATAAGCTCAAAAGAGGTCAAGAATTACTCATTTTTCATTCATGCCAAACCAAGTCTAAGTTAAAACCATAAAGCACACTGTGAATCCTACTTGTATAAGTCTTGTCAAGTTGTTTAGTCTTTGGCGCTGGTTTTTTGAATTCTAGGAGCAATTGGATTTGTTTCAAACTAGTTAAATTCTTGTAGAACCCAAACACACTCACATATCTAAAACAAGTGAAATTTTTAATTTCATTAATAAATTCTCAAGAAATATAAATTTAAAGCTTCTCGGGCTTGCAGACTTTGTGACATCAACCGTGACCTAGGGTTTTTTTAGAGAAGAAGTCACTTTGAACTAAGTATTTCTCCAATAGAAATTGCTAAAATACTTAAGGGAATCTATGAAGGGATGGTATGAATTCTTTTGCAAAAATAATTATGCTATTTCCTTTTGAAACCATGGAGAATTTCATGACAATTGTCATACGCAAAGTCCTGTCGGGAAGGAATAAATCAAATTTGTATAATCAAAGTCTTTTCTAGACATTGGAATGCAATGTATTCATTTTATTAAATCCTAGAAGTCTTAAGGAAGATAATAAAATATTTAAATTGATTATAATATGGTTGCATATTTTTTTCTCATGACAGTGATGTAAATTTGAGTAAACCCTCTTGTTGCCTGTCTTAGTTGAATAACCAAATACAAATTCTCTCAAACAGGAGCTTGAAATAGTGGAATATGATCATTTTGACATCAATCGAGAGTGATATATTATATTGAATTCTCTTAGTGTCTATCCGTTATGTAAATAGTCAATGACATAGTATAATACATAGAAATTTGGCCGAGTTGCTAAGTGTTTGAAATGCTTGTCCGAGTTGAAGAGACATGGAGCTCTCTAGTTCAAAGTAGTTGAATCCATGGAGGAGCTAAAAGGGCATATGTAGTTACATGCATGAAGAGAAATCTTCTAATCTTGAGAAGATAAGGTGAAGAGCCTTTCCTTGATCAAACACAATAATCCAAAAGGAATGAAAACAAAAAGAAAAGTTGAAGAGTTGGTCATATGTTTGATGCTAGCTCGAGTAAGTGTAAGTTGTAAGAGGTAATGTGGTGTGTAGAAAATAATGTGAAAGGTCCTATAACAATTGTTTTTGGTGTTGGATATATAAGATGAGACTATGAAACTTGAAAAGTGTTAAAGACGTATAATTTTATTTTGAGAGATGTAATTGAAAAATATTGAATGAAATAGAAGGAGGGTGTGTGAATGATAGATTGAAAATGGAAAATATGTTTGAAGACCTTGCAAACTGAATTTGAAGCCTAAGAACCATATATGACCTGAGTTGAGATGCAGATGATTTGATAAAATGAATAAGAGCGTGGGAGTGAAAGGTGTAGTTTTGATAAGTTTATTTATGAGAGCTAAGGACAAAACATGTTGATCATTCAAGTAAGTATAGAGACTATTAAGATGAATGTTAAGATATGAAACTAGCTAAATTATTTATGTAGATGGCAGTTCCTGAAATTAGGAAGATCCTTGAAGATGCAAGTTGAAAACAAAGAAGTATATGATAGAAATAGGTGGTCTTAAAGTGTGATGCAATTAATAAGAAGAGCCCAAGGTGTAAGAGAAGCATATTGTGGAAAAGTATGGACATGATTCAATGTTTGAAGGAGCCTGAACCCATGAAGCACAAGATGAATTAAGTGAACACATGACTGAAATCTTGCAACAAATTGAACATAGGTATAGTAGGAGCTTGATTGTGTGTTTGAGTGACATGAAAAGGTGCATGAACTGAGCCTTGTATAACATATATTGAAAGTGATTAAATGATCAAAATAAATAAAGTAAAAGGGAAAATTAAGAAGATATATAATATAATTTAGAGGTAACCATGAGTTGTATAAGATAACAAGTCAGGTGTGATCAAGAATTTTGTTTAAGTCTAAGTCACAACTTAGCGGTTGGGGGTTGTAGCTTCCTTGTGAGTCGAAGCTCACTAAAGGTTAGTTGTAAGCTGAACCAAACTTGGAAGTTGAAGCGCCCAAATAGGTTGAAGCCTATCAAAGACTCGAGTGGAAACTTGGTCAAAATATTGGATTTTTGTCTCCAAGTTGATTTGAAGACCAACCATGAAATAATTTTAATTGATACGGGACAATTTTGTCCCAATCATAGTTCTTAATTTTAGTGGGTTTTCTCCCATTTTGGGTTTCCACATTAAAATCTTGTGTCACCATGTACTATCTCTTATTATTTTATTGTGTGTGGTTTTATGTGCTCTTCTTAACAAGTTTGAGAAAGTAAAAATATCTGAAAAAGATTAATATGAAAATGATTCACCCCGCTCTTAGTGTCCAAGTTTCCAACAATTGATATCAGAGCCAAGTACTCTAGAATCAATTCTAACACTTGGAGTAGGTCCTTCCTGAATCACAAGCATGGTTATTGAAGTAATTCCTAGCAACAAATTAAGAGACAAATATGTCAGTGAGGATGAAAGATTAGATAAAGAGGAAGAAGAGGTAAATCTTGAAGTAGAATTGATAAGTTTCTTAGATGAATTGAAATTTCCAAGGACAAAGAACCAAAAATTTAAGATAAAGATGAAAGAGTATGAAGATCAGATCAAGAGTTTTGAAGAAAGGCATAAACAAAAAGATGAATATGGAATCAAATAACTTGAATCCCAATTGGAGTTGACCTCATCCTCCCTTAAATTCAAAGAAGAGGAGCACCTTAATATGACTTGAAATATCAAGTTAACAAGTTGACACAAGCTCTGAAAGTCAAAGAGTAAACTTGTATGAGATATGAAGAGGAATTGATATCTTTGAGAACTGATCTAGAAGAATAAAAAGAAAGGCTACAAATGTATGGAAAGTTAGAAAATAGTTCTGAGGCTCTAAATGAAATGTTGGACAAAAGAAGGTAGCATATGACAAAAGCTGGGCTAGGTTTGGTCAAATATCCTATAAAGAAGAGTGGATATAACAAAGCTGGTTTAAGTGGACAATCAAACATGAAGAAAACCAAGGGGACAAATTCAAGAATACCTAAACCTATTAGGAAACCTAATGCTTTCAGGTATGAAAGAACTTTTAATGGATATTGCTTTTGATGTTATGGTTTTGGACATAAAGCTAGGAATTTCATGAAGAAATTTGACAAAGAACACCCATGGAGAGGCTGTAAAATTGATTATGAGAAGAATATAGTGTGTTTCAACTATCAAGAAAAAGGGCATATTGTTAAGTACTGCTTAGAGGAACCATTAAGGCGGTATTGGAGAGAAGAAGACTCAAGTATCGAAACTATGTTGTATGTTTCAATTTTCATGGACAAGGACATTTTGTAAGGCATTGTTATAAGTATCCTAGATATAACAAGTTGTAACCCTTCAAAGAACAAGACAAAGAGATATTCAAGATGAAGGTACATCCTAGAAGTGATACTAAGTCAGCCAGGTGTGAGAAAATCAATGGAAAGAAGATCATGAGATATGTTTACAAGGTCAAGGAAGAATGCTATAGAGATGAGAAAGTAAAGAATGATAAGAGACTAGTGTGGGAAGATTATGCAAGCTCAAGTAAGACATTAAGATTTGATGATCAAGCCATGAATAATGAGAGAAATCCAAGGACTAAACACCCATTCATTGTCAAGAGAAGACAAGGAAATGAAACACATCATACATGTTTGACAAATAGTGAAGTATTAAGAAATGAAGGTAGAACATCTAACAGTACATCAAAGAAGATATAAAAGGCTTCACAGGAAAGAGAAGGAAAGAGTGAGTCATCAATCCTTTTTGATGACTTCCTATTATTTTGAGAGAGTCTATCAAGAATAGAGTTCCTTCTCTAGGCTTCTAGAAGGCATACTCTCTTTGAAAGAAGCATTGGTGTGTACCTGAGAAGAATCATCATCAATAAGTGCTCATGTTGCAAATATATCACCAATGAAAAGGTATGCTTAGTCTATTCTTCTCTTAAATTTTGTTTGGTATGATTGAATTGTGTCAAGTACTTGAAAGTATGATCCATTTATAAATTCTATCTATATAATGTTTGTATTTGTCTTTAATGCTCTGGATCATGAAAGGATTGGAATTAGTTAATCAATTTCTACTATGAGTGCATCGAGTGAAAATGGTTGTTATTGTTATATGAAGTGCATATGTATGTTTCAAATAAGTCCTATAAGCCTTGATCAAGTGTATTTAGGTTTCAAATGCACTATAATTCTCATCGAAAGGATTTGTCAAACCTTAACATTCATAATGGTCAAGTCATGAGTCTGTAAAAGTGAGTATGAGTATGTCAAGGTGTCAAAGTGTACTCTTTGCTCAAGTAAATGTAGAATCAAGTAATGGTAAAATTGAGGTGTTTAGTAAAGGGTTCTTGTTTTTGAAGGATTCATGCTCAGCTTGCTTGGTCATACCTTGAAGTGTGTATCAAAAGTTCTTGGAAATAAATTCAAATGTTTGAATATTGAAAGTATCAAAGTGTAAGCTTGATAAAAACATTTGAATCTTTAAGTCTAAGAAATGGAGAAAAATAAGAGTCAAGGTGTCTATCAAGCCCCAAATGAAGTACTAAAGTCTTGGTTGATGAAATTTTCTGAGGTATAAATACTATGGTGATTGTACCAAGCATATGAAAAGCTTTCAAATGAGTAAACAAAAATTAGGTGAACTCCTTTGAGGATCCTATCAAGGTGAAACAAAGCTAGTGATCGAGCAAGAGGTGCAGCTTGAGAAAAGTGAGCAAAGGAGATTATTAGGCAAGGAAATCATATTTGAATGTGCATTTCTAGGAAAATTTCAGTGAATGAAGGACCAACATCATCTATTTAATCTAGTTTGGGTATCACATGTTTTCAAAGCATTCAACAAGACCTTGTGAAGATGTTTGGAGTAACTACTTCATCTTGAAATAAATTGAAGAGCTAAAGGAACTCAAATTGCTCTAAGGTTGTAAAGAAAGCCAAATGAATCTCAAGTATTTCTACAAGACAAAGTATAAGTTGATGAAGTTTGTAATCCTAGTTAATTAAGAGGTAACACTTCTTTAAACAAGATTCAAATGATTGAAGGTTTTTCTTTGTTTTTGTCATGCAAAAGTAAAGTTATATGGTCAATGTTATATGTTAAGTCAACACAATATTATGTGTCAAAGTGAGAGATTATCATCAAACCGTGTCAAGAGGGTATTGAGGATTTTAAATTTTGTGTAAGTACAAATATCTGAAAATATTGTTCCAATTCATCATGAAGTAGAAAGAAGGTAATGGAAAAATCATGTCCTTATAGGTATGGGAGTTGACAATGAGATAATTTGCACACTTAATTGAAACCTGGTCACTCAATGGTATGAAAATAATATTAAATGCATAATGAAAGACCTTTATGTGAAAATTTGAGACTTGAATCATTAAGTACAAAAAGTTCTTGTAAATGATCTCGGGTTTCAAATTGTTGTACATCTGTATGAGCTAGTGTTGACTAGTTGATGGATCAAACCAAAGAGATGTAACCTAAAAATTGAAACTAATGATGGTAGAAAAGTCTTTTATGAGATTCAAGAATAAATTTAAAGTTTCACTAGTTAAAATGGGAGATATCCTTATCAGTTCCTTCTCGAGTACGGATACATAATATAAACCTAATCAAGTGAGTCATCTTACAAAGAAAGTACTAATTAAACCTAGAATTGACTCTTGAAATTTTAGAGGAAGCAAAAAAGGTGTAATGGTCTTCAATATGTTTGATTTTCTCTTTGGGACCTCTTGCAAGTGGAGTTATCTTGCTCAAGTATAGTGGGACTGGGCTATCTGTTTCTTCAAAAGAAATAAATGCAAAAGGATATATATGAAAAGTTGAACAAGGAGTTAAGGCCCGAACTTCGTAAGCATATTAGAGGTTGTGATAGGCATATAATAAAAGTAATAATTCATTTTAAATAACTCAAAAATTCTGTAGACTTTGTATGGGAAAAGTGTGTTCTCAAGAATATAAAAGGACAAGTTGTTGAGAAGTGAGTAAGAAAGAAGCTTCATGAGCTGTGATTTTGAAATTTGAAACAATGGGCACTTTAAGATGATGGAAAAAGGGTAAAGGACACATGTGTCAGATTATTTTGTGCATGCATGTTCACATCAAGAAAGCCAACAATCAGTTTTGGTATTGGTAAGATTAAATTGATTAAAGATGTGGTGTCTCTTGTATTGTTAGTAGTTGTGCTATATTTAGATGAATCCATCCAATAATAACTTGTGCAAGTATGCTAGAAAGAGGCAGGATACAAGGCAACAAGATGGAGTTTGAGAACCAAGGAGTAATAAGTTGCATGTTTGAGAAAGAAATCAGTACAGGGAACTTGAAAAGAAAGTCAAGACAAGTTGTATACACTGAAATAATGCTTCAGGGAAGGGTAATAGTAACTATTTACTCCATGAGTCATGAAAACAAGGTAAGAAATCAAAATTTTGCATTTTCTAGTAGAGAAAGGTGTCATTGGCCCAGGGGGAGTGATGTGTATGATCTTCATGATGTGAGTAGGATTCCAAGGCTTGTAGTTTAGTTTGTTTGATTTATTAAAGTTATTCGAGAGATCATGGTCCTAAAAGTGAATATGATAGATTTAGAGGCAGATTTTGTGATCTTAAGCATGAGAATGGCCTAAAAAGTGATGTAAAACATGAATAAATGCAAAATAAGGAGAGTATAAATTCAGGGGGATATTTGTTTAGTTAAGTAGAGGCCAGTCTAGGTTGTCATAGAGCTCAAAAAAGAGAAAACATAGTTCTAGCAGAAGCTTGTGGACAAGTAAGATTGTTTTCTCATACATAATTGTCTTTAGTTGTCATTGTTTCATGTTAAGTGACCAAAAACCATATTCATAGATGTTAAAGGGGGAGATAATGCCATTAGAAACTAGGAATGGTGATTTGAAGTTGTTGGTGTGTGTATTTGCCATCAAAGTTTTTGAGTATGTTGCCATCAATGACAAGGGGAATATTGGATAAACTTGGTCATTTATGTCAAGTGGAATTGATGGAAAATGATTTAATGGTGAAGTAAAGCTCAGTCATACGCATGAATGTTGATTGGTAGTGACTTCTCGGTGATATATTAAGCATTCAATATGGTTTTCGGTGTTCTACAGGATTGGTTAATGAGGTAGGAGTTCATTGAAGGTATGGAAATGGTTGGTAAACTTGGAACATGTATTTTACAGGTCATACATGATGACTTTAGTATGAGCAAGAGCTTCGGAGTGTGTACAGGTAAAATGATGGGAGTCACAGTTATAACTAGCTCATTTAGGCCTAGTTCTAGAGCCTAATGAGGAGTGACAGATTAATAAAAGTAATGAAAATACCATGTAAGAATGTGTGGAATCTAGGATATTGTCTAGGACATGTATGAGAAATATCAAGGTTCATTTTAGCTTTTGGTGGCAAATTTCAAAAGTTCACCAAAGTTGGCTTTGAGGAAAAATTGTGTTTTTGAGTTAAATGAGATAGGTATGAGCTTTACAGTCAAATATACAACTAACCAACTTATGGATAGTGTATAGGGGTGTCTTTTAGTGACTCTTGCCAAATTTCATCAAGTTTTGAACAAGCATGTGGAAGTTATACAAGTTTTCCTAAGACTAGCTTCTTAAGGAATGCAATTTGAGCACCTTGTCTTCTTAGCTCTCAAGAAAAAATATGGAGCCTTCTTCAGATAAATCATAGAAGTAATTTTTGTATATAACTCCAAGCTTGAAGTATTGTACAGAGTTTGAGGTAAATTGGTTAAGAATCATAGAAGTTATGAGCATTCTACTAATATGTTTGCTCTCTCCTCAAGATTTCTTCTTGAAGTGTTTGAGATAAAATGAGTCATTATGGTTTCTTGTCAAGTTTTGAAGTGATTCACCTACTCTGAACTTAATAATTCTTTCTCCATACCATAATGGTGACAAGTATGGACTTCAAGCATATTCCTTATAGCCAATCCATCTCAGTCTTTGTAAGAGCTTATTCATTCAAGAATGAGAACTGAATGGTACAGTTATAATATAGTGTTAAAGGTTATGGTTAAGATAGATGATGGTTCTAGTTGATGGAGCACTTAGTAAGGGTGATGAGCCTTGAAGTTCAACCACTCTGCCTCCACATTGTCTTGTGATGGTTTGTCAAGTTGTCAAGAAAACAACATTTAATGTGTACTCATTATTCATTATGATAATCCTTCTTGTCAAGCTTGTGCTAGTGAATGGTGAAGATTAGGAGTATACACACAATTTCCTCTTCAAGATCATGGTCTAGGTGGAAATTGAAGTACTTCATATGTGGATACTAAGGAAAAATTGGAGAAGGTTGTGTGTACACTTGATGATAGGGATAATGTGGATGGAACTCTAATGTTTGAGATGGATTCATTATATAAAGGGGCTTAATCAATGTTTATTTGTTGTGTTATATGCTCAAAGGAGTTAAATAATTCCTCATTTTTCATTCATGCCAAACCAAGTCTAAGTTAAAACCCTAAAGAACATTGTGAATCCTACTTGTATAAGTCTTATCAAGTTGTTTATTCTCTCGTACACTCTTTTTTTTTGAATTTTGGGAGAAATTGGAAGGGTTTGAAACTATTTGAATACTTGGAGAAGATCCAAAACACACTCACATGTCCACAACAAGTGAAAATTTTATAATTTCTTTAAGAAATCTAAATTTCTCCAATAGAAATTGCTAAAAACTTGAGGGAATATCTGCAGGGATGGTAAGAGTGCTTTGCAAAAATAATTATGCAATTTCCTTTTAAAACCATGGAGAATTTCATAACAGTTTTCATGCATGATCATGTCAAGGCAGGACTACATCAAATTTTCTAATCAAAGTATTTTCTAGACATTGGAATGCTATACCTTCATTGTCTTAACTCTAAGAAGTCAGAAGGAAGCTAATAAATCCTTTAAATTGATTAGAAAATGGTTGCATATTTGTTTTCTCATGACAATGATGTAAATGTGAGAAAACCCTCTTGTTGATTGTCTGTGAGTAACCAAATACAAATTATCTTGAAGCGGGATCTTGAAACAGTGGAATATGATCCTTTTGACATCAATTGGAGAGTGATGGAGTGTACTAAATTCTCTTAGTGTCTATTAGTGATGTAAATAGTAAATGACGCGATCTGATACACATAAATTTGGTGAGTTGTTAAGTGTTTGATATCCTTGTGAAGTTGAAGAGACATGTAACTCTCTAGTTTGAAGTAGTTGAATCCATGGAGGAGCTAAAAGGCCATATGTAGTTACATGCATGAAGAGACATCTTCTAAGCTCGAGCAAGAAGGTGAAGATCCTTTCCTTGATCAAACATAATAATCCAAAAGGCATGAAAACAAAAATACATAAGTTTAAGAGTTGGTCATATGTTTGATGCTAGCTTGAGTAAGTGTAAGTTGTAAAGGGTAATGTGGTGTGTAGAAAAGAATGTGAAAGGTCCTATAATTTTTTTTTGGTGTTGAATATATAAGATGAGACTATGAAACTTGAAAAGTGGTGAAGAGATGTATAATTTTTTTGAGAGATACAATTGAAAAACAATGAGTGAACTAGAAAAAGGTGTGTGAATGATAGATTGAAAATGGATAACATGTTTGAAGACCCTAAAAGCTGAATTTGAAACCTGAGAACAATATATGACTGATTTGAGATGGAGATGAGATGATACGGTGAATAGGAGTGTGTGATTGAAAGATGCAGTCTTTATAAGGTTGTCTATGAGAGTTAAGGACAAAACATGTTGATCATTTAGTAGGTACAAAGATTGTTAAGATGAATGGTAAGCTATGAAACTAAATAAATTGTTTATGCAGATGAAAATTGCTGAAACTAGGAAGATCCTTGAAGATGCATCTTGAAAACAGAGAAGTATATGATAGACATAGGTGATCTTAAAGTGTGATGCAATTGATAAAAATATCCCAAGGTGTAAGAGAAGAATATTGTGGAAAATTTTGTAAATGATTTAGTGTTTAAAGGAGCACTGAACCCATAAAGAAAAAGATGAATTAACCGAACACAAGAATGAAATCCTGCATGATAAATTTAACACATGTACGGTAGGATCTTGATCATGTGTTTCAGAGTGACATGAAAAGGTGCATGAAATGAGCCTTGTATAATAGATATTGAGATCTAAGTAAATGATCGAAGAAATTAAGTAAAAGGGAAAATTGATAAGATGTATAAGCTAATTTAGAGGTCACCATCAGTTGTAGAAGACAACAAGTCGGTGTGATTAATAACTTTGTTTAAGTCTAAGTTACAACTTAACAGGTGGGGAGTTGTAGCTTCCCTATGAGTTGAAGCTCACTAAAGGTTAGTTGTAGCTGAACCAAACTTGGGAGTTGAAGCTTCCAGATAGGTTGAATCCTGTCAAATAATGAGTGACATCTTGGTCAAACTTTTGGAGTTGTAGCTCCAGGTTGAGTTGAAGCTCAACCATGAAATCAATGTAACTGATATAGGACAATTGTGTCCCAAGCCTAGTTCTTTATTTTAGTGGGTTTTCTCCCATTTTGGGTTTCCCACATTAAAATATTATGTACAAAAGTATCTTATTATTTGCTTGTGTATGGTTTTATGTGCTCTTCTTAACAAGTTTGAGAAAGTAAAAATATCGAAAATGTTTAATGAGACACGATTCACCCTCTCGGTGTCCAAGTTTCAACAAGTTTTTCTTCCACAACATACGTGGCAATACAAATCATATTTATCCCCCTCCCTTATTTATTATATATATGTGAGATACTAATTATACCACTTAATATGCAGAAAAACATAAACATTTGAATTTTCATTTGTATTGTCATATACACAAAAAAAATAGTGTGTATACCACATAATTCACAAAAAAAATAGTTTGTATACCACAACCAACACACACAAAAGAAACATGTATATATATCAAAATATATAGATATACATGTCTTGGAATGTAGATAGTTGTATTGAAAAGGTCAAATTTGCAGTGTTCAATATGCAAAAAAACATATTGTTTGTTGTTGCTTACGATATATGTTTGTCCATTGTAAAGGTAAACATGGTTGTCATTTGGATATTAGAAATCCATGGAGTCTAAAATACCTCAAAAAATCTTACATTTTAATCATTCATATTATATGACCTTGATGACAGCAATAAAGTAGAGAGAGGCATCATTGTGGGAGATGCCATAATGACCGTCCACCAGGCTAAGTATAGGGCCTTGATATTGGGTCTTGAGGAAGCGTTACATCATGAATTTCAGAACATTTGTGTGTTTTCTCATGATATGATTGTTCTGAATCAAATGAATGGTGTATACCAATGTAACAATGTAAATCTTTCTATTTTTCGAGTTCAAGCGCTAGAGATTGTATCTCACTTTGTGAAATGTTCATATGTACATGTAAAAGTTAATAGAGGTAGGTTGGATGTATGTCAAGTGTCTAGGGACACTATAAACGAAGAAGTGGTAGTGTTGTTAGAAAATTCCATAGATGACATTATAATATGATATATGTACACACTATAACTCCTTTTTGTGTTAAGTACATTCATGTTTTTAATTATTTAATGGCTTAATATGTACTATCTGTGATGAATTTTTGGAATGGTAGACATAGTTTTTAATTGCAGCAATAATGCAGCCCGTCGCGGAAGTATTGCAAATGTTATGGAAAAATACTTAGACCTTGTAGACATCATACTACTTTTTGGTGTGTACTCTTAGAAAAATAGATTCAGGAACTATATTCATCCATTTTTTTATCGTTAATCCGAATTATGATTATTTGTTATTTAGCCCATGTTGCGGTTGGATTTGCTAATGATGCATTCTCGTAGACATTATGTCTTCATCGTAAGTAAGAATACAATATTTTCAATTACCTTTTCCATTGCTGCAATTGAAAAATAAATAATTGTATTATCTTTTATGTAAAAAAATGATTTTTAAGTAATTAACGCAATATTATTTGGGCACATGTTCTGGGCTGCCATCAGATAATCAAAATAGTGAAGGTGACATTATACGTTTAGATATCTTCTTTGGTAAATGTCCAGATTTTTTCTACTAATCGTTATAACATTGATTTTTAAAAATTTGTTGGAATTTGGTATTATTTATTGTGTGAGTAACGAGTTTTTATATTGTATGGATTGTTGATTGAAGGATGACTGGGCGGTTGCGGTGAATTTTCTTTGCCTTCACATGTATAGGAGAATATAGTCAGAGGAGGTAAAATCATCTAAATTTAATGTTTTGTTTTATATATTAATTTAATTTTATTATATAAAAATTAGTTCGTGTGTGTGTGTTATTGATTTAATAAATTTTTATGCATTTTTATTTAAAAATTTAGTGTGACTAACGAGATTTTACTATGGTTTTTAGTTAAAGGATGTTGAGGCGGTTGCACGGAAGGTTTCTCCGCAAACACATGTACATGCAGATATCACCCAAAAGGAGTTAAAATCCCCTTCATTTAAAATTGTATTTGTTATCTTAATTTAATTTAATTATATATTATTCGGTATGTGTGTGCCTAACTAGTTTATATGTGCCTAACAAGTTTGTATGACTCACAAGGTGATATTTGCAATGTTGATTGCAGGAGGATGCACCCAGTGTTGCTTCTCTAGGTCATGCAGAGGATGATATCATTGTCGATGAGGTAAAATCAGAAAAATGAAACTTGTTATTTATTGTTTTCATTTATCTCCATTAGTGTCTAGCTTGTTTATATTATGTTGGTGAATAGGCTCCTCTTCACTATAGGAGGGAGCATTGCGGGGACCACATACTTTATTATTGCGAGTACCCCAGTTGTGACAGAAAATTTTATGAGTTACTGAGAGGCTAAACCTCCACGGGAAGATGCCCATTCCCTCTCTCATGTTCCCCCTGAGAGGAAATGGATAAATTTTATTGGCAAGTATCCTCAACATGCCTATGAAAATTGGAGGTAATACATAGATCAGAAGGAGCGGAACATTAACGGTGTGTTGCATACACACTTTATATTGTAGAAGTGACGTGTGATACAAAACATATGTAAGACGGATGACAAGGAATCATTTGAAAAGCTTAGAAGATGCTCCAAGAAAGAGGTTGATGATTTCATGAGAGTCTATGATTCAAAGTTTGCGAGGAGTAAGAGGAGGGAAGACATATTGGCTTTGAGAGAAAATAAGGAAAACATGGTAAGTTTACTAATTAATGGTTTCATTTCACTTGTTTCTCATTATCAATACATAAGTATTATCTATTTCATATAATTTATATGTCATTGTATTCACAAGGTGAGGAGGGTGAGATGGATGTAGAAGGAGGGGGTCATTCACGAAAGAACTAGTGGAGGTGACTACGAGGTAAGTTAGTCATTTTATATATAGTTTTGTTTTAGTTAAACACTTGTCCATGAATAGTTCAACAACATTTGTATTGATACAATATGTATGTAGAAGGATGACATGTCGCGATTGCATCTATATGATAAATGTTATATTTGTGGAGCCTATTTTCATGTTAGAGTGTGGTACACCTTCTATGTGTTACACTCGGGTATTTTTATGGCGGTCCCACTCACCGGTGAGTGGGTTAGGGGGGTTCAGGGGCAAAGCCCCAAGCAAATTTTCATGGGTGGTTTATTAACCCATGGGTAATGGGTAACCGTTATGGGCTGTTTTTGGGCCCATGGTTTTGGTACCCATTGTTTTGTAAAACTACCTCTTCGGCTACCCATAGGTTTATGGGATGGTTTTGTTTTTTCCCATTGTTTGATACCCACGGTTTTGTAAAACTACTTAAGCAATTGTCTATTTATATGGTCTTATGCATATGATAGATAGACAAGAAAATGTATTACAGATGTGTTTTTGAATTTGGGTGTGAATTCTGTAGAGTTTGTTGAGCATAGCTCTAAACGGATTTGGGTATTGTATTGAGAGAGTGGAGGCTTGTAATAAAATCTGAGCAAGTGATTCTTGGTGGACGTAGCCCAAATTGGGTGAACCACGTTAAATCTTGTCTCTCTGTGTTGTGTTATTTATTCTGCACTTTTATTTGAGATCTGTAATATTTTGTATATTAGTTTCTACTATTGCGATTATGTAAGGGATTATTCCGCATATTTTATCTCTTATTTCCTAACAATTGGTATCGAGCCTGGTTTGTTTTTGAAGTGTTGAATCACGGAAAAGTTTTATCTTGAGTGGGAGCTATGGCAGATGATGGAAGATCTAGGGTTGATAAATTCAACGGGTAGAATTTTAGTCTTTGGAAGATGCAGATGGAAGATTACCTTTATCAGAAGGATCTTTATACTCCATTTTCTGAGAAGGTGAACAAACCCTCGAGTATGACAGATGCGGAATGGGATTTTTTGGATCGGAAGGCACTTGGAATGATCCGGATGTGTCTTGCATCTTCGGTATTATTTAATGTTTCAAAGGAAAAGACTACAAAAGATCTAATGGATGCATTAGGGAAGTTGTATGAAAAACCCTCTGCCTCTAATAAGATATTTTTAATGAAAAATTTGTTTAATATGAAGATGTCTGAGAATAGTTCAGTAGCAAATCATTTAAATGATTTCAATACGGTTGTGAATATGCTAGCTTTGGTTACAATAGAATTTGATGAAGAAGTTAGGGCTTTATTAATTCTGTGCTCTTTACTTGAAAGTTGGAATAACCTGGTAATGGCGGTAAGCAACTTGGTTCCAACTAACTCAAAGTTTAAGTTTGAGGATGTTGTAGTGGGTGATTCTAAGCGAGGAAATGTGAAGAAAAAGCTCAGGGGAATCTTCTACTTTAGGGAATGCTTTGACAGTGGAAACTAGAGGGAGATAGAAGAATAGAGGAAATTGTGGAAAATCGAAAGATCGAGCAAGGTCAAAATCCAAGAGCAAGATTATATGTTGGAACTGTGGAAATTCTGGGCATGCAAATAAGGACTGTTGGGAGCTTTGGGACAAGAAGAAACAACAAGAAGAAAACAAGGAGGCAAATGTGGCATCGGGTAATGTATGCTAGGATGCTTTGATTCTTTCTTTGCATAATATTACTGAATCTTGGGTTTTAGATTCAGGGGCTTCTTTTCATGCTACTCCACATAGGCATTATTTTGTTGATTATGTTCAAGGGGATTTTGGGCATGTTTTTCTTGGTGATGATGAGCCTTGCAGTATAGTTGGAAAAGGTTCTATTTAGGTTAAGATGCAGAATGGGAATACATGGCTATTGAAGGATGTCAGACATGTGCCTACATTAAGGAGAAATTTGATATTGGTGGGGCAATTAGGAAGTGATGGTTGTACTGTGATATTTACAGTTGACTCTTGGAAGGTTACCAAGGGTGCTCTTGTGGTGGCAAGAGGTAAGAAGGTTTGGAACCTTGTATTTATCCTTTGAAAGTACTAATGATTGTAATCTTGTGGCTTCAGATGTAGATACAACATTATGGCACTATAGGCTTGGTCATATGAGCCATTAGGGCATGGACATCATAAAGAAGAATTTTCCTAGATATACAGGAACAGGTTTGGATTTCTGTGAGAACTGCATATATGGGAAACAAAAGCGAGTAAGGTTTCTCAAGGTTGGACCTACAAAGAAAGAGAGTAAGTTAGAGCTGGTACATTCTGATGTGTGGGGGCTAGCTCAAGTATCATCTCTTGGGGGTTCAAGTTATTATGTTACTTTTATTGATGATGCAATAAGGAAAGTTTGGGTTTATTATATTAGAAACAAATCTGATGTATTTGACACTTTTGTTAAATGGAAAGCCTTGGTAGAGAATGAAACAGGTCTTAAGCTAAAATGTCTCAGTCGAGATAATGGAGGGAGTATTGCATCAATGAATTTAATGATTCTTGTTCTAAGAATGGAATCCATGGGAAAAAGATGGTTCGGGAACTCCCCATGTGAGAATGGGGTATCGAGAAAGGATGAACAGAACAATAATGGAGCGTCTTTAGGAGCATGAGGTTACATGCAGGACTACCTCTTTCTTTTTGGGCATAAGTGGTGAGCACAGCTGTGTACTTGATAAACAGAGGACCCTCAAGTGCCTTGGATGGAGGCATACCTGAGGAGGCTTGGTATGGTAAGAAAGTTGATTATTCATTTCTTAGAGTCTTTGGATGTGAGGTGTTTGTTCATATAGACAAGGATGATAGGACCAAGCTAGAGGCTAAATTAGAAAAATGTACTTTCATTGGTTATGGTGGTGATGAATTTGGATTTAAATGTTGGAGTATTAAAGACAAGAAAATAATTCGGTCTAGGGATGTGGTATTTAATGAGAAAGTCATGTATAAGCAACAGTTGCTGGAAAACAAGGAAGAATCCAAGAAAGAATATGCAGTGGTAGAGGATCTTCGAGATGGGAAAGTGACCCATGAATCAGTTCAGGAACCTACTCAATAGGAACCCCAAACTCCTACAGTGAGGAGGTCTTCTAGGGTAAGAAAAGAACCTGAATGGTTTTCTCCTTCTCTTTATTATTTATTACTCACTGATAGTGGAGAGCCAGAGAGTTTTGATGAAGCAATGCGGGTAGATGCCGGAAGAAGTGGGAGCAATCCATGGATAAGGAGCATAAGTATCTCATGGAGAACCAGACTTGGGATTTGGTGAAGCTACTTTGGAAGGCAAAAGAGCATTGCGAGAACAAGTGGGTGTACAGAGTTAAAGATGAAGGAGGAAAGAAAAGATATAAGGCCCGAGTTGGTGGTCGAGGGGTTTGCAGAAACAAGGTATAGATTTTGATGAGATTTTTCTCCCATAGTAAAAATGACTTCTATCAAAGTTGTTCTTGGAATAGTGGCAGCAGAAGACTTGTACTTAGAACAGTTAGATGTAAAGACGCATTTCTCCATGGTGATTTGGAGGAGGAGCTATATATGCAGCAACCGAGGAAGGATATGAAGTCAAAGGTAAAGAGGAGATGGTGTGTAAAAAGGCGAAGAAGAGCTTGTATGGCACGAAACAAGTTCCACGCCAATGGTATAAGAAGTTTGATAGCTTCATGATGGAGCAAGGTTATATTAGATGTCATTCTGACCATTGCATGTATACAAAGAAATTTGAGGATGGAAGTTATATTATCCTATGTTTGTATGTTGATGACATGTTGGTTGTAGGTAAAAACATGCAGGAAATAAAAGTACTCAAGAAACAACTAAGTGAATCCTTTGATATGAAGGATTTGGGGGCAGCTAGAAAAATCCTTGGTATGAGGATAACTCGAGATAGGAAGGAACGGAAGCTGACTTTATCTCAGGAAGAGTACATTAAGAAGGTATTAGATAGGTTTAACATGTAGGATGCTAAATCGGTTGGGACTCTTTTGGCAGGCCATTTTAAGTTATCAAAGGAGTAGTGTCCCAAGACAGAGTAGGAAAGAAACCAGATGTCCAAGGTACCTTAATCATCAGCAGTTGGTAGTTTGATGTATGCTATGGTGTGTACTAGGCTCGATATTGCCCATGCGGTGGGAGCTGTGAGTAGATTTATGAGTGATCTATGTAAAGAGAATTGGCGGCGATAAATTGGATCCTTCGGTATTTGAGAGGACCATGGGGATAGTTTTATGCTACGGTGGATCGAGACACCACTTTACGTGGTTGTGTAGATTCAGACATGGCTGGAGATGTAGACAGTAGGAGGAGCACGATAGGTTATATTTACACGGTAGGTGGGACATCAGTGAGCTGGATTTCACGACTACGAGTGCTAGTGGCTTTGTCAACCACGGAGGCTGAGTATGTTGCTGCCATAGAGGCAAGAAAAGAGATGATTTAGTTACAACAATTGCTTGAGGAGTTGGGGCATAAGCAGGAGGAATGTAAGTTGTATAGTGATAGTTAGAGTGCTATACACCTAGTTAAGAACTCTGCTTTCCACTCCAGGACAAAGCATATACAGTTGAGATATCACTTCATCAGGACAACTTTGGAGGAAGATAAGTTGAAGTTGGAGAAGATTCATACCAGTTAGAATCCTACAGACATGATGACCAAGGTGGTCACAAGGGATAAACTAAAGCTATGTTCAGCTTTGGTTGGCCTTCACGGATGACAGTGAAGGGTTGAGAAGCTTGCTCAGTGGATACCAGTCTCAGTGGGAGATTGTTATATCTTGTGGAGCCTATTTTCATGTTAGAGTGTGGTACACCTTCTATGTGTTACACTCTTGGGGTATTTTTACGGCAGTCCGCTTCTAGCCGGTGAGTGGATCGGGGGTTCGGGGCGAAGCCCCAAGCAAATTTTCATGGGTGGTTTATTAACCCATGGGTAATGGGTAACTGTTATGGGATATTTTGGGCCCATAGTTTTTTGGTACCCATTGTTTTGTAAAACCACCTCTTCGGCTACCCATAGGTTTATGGGATGGTTTTGTTTTTACCCATTGTTTGATACCCACGATTTTGTAAAACTGCTTAAGCCATTGTCTATTTATATGGTCTTATGCATATGATAGATAAACAAGAAAATGTATTACAGATGTGTTTTTTGAATTCGGGTGTGAATTCTGTTGAGTTTGTTGAGCATAGCTCCAAACGGATCTAGGTATTGTATTAAGAGAGTGGAGGCTTATAATAAAATCTGAGCAAGTGATTCTTGGTGGACGTAGCCCAAATTGGGTGAACCACGTTAAATCTTGTCTCTTTGTGTTATGTTATTTATTCGCACTTTTATTTGAGATCTGTAATATTTTCTCGCATATTAGTTTCTACTATTGTGATTCTAAAAGGGATTATTCGCATATTTTATCTCTTATTTCCTAACAATAAATGTAAAAAAAAATAGCAGCGAATCCAACCAACAAAAAGCAAGACGAGGTAAATACTAGCTAACAACGAATATATAAATTGTAATTTGTAGTTTTTGTTATAAAACCATTGTAATAATTTTTTTTTATTTCATAGGTTGGTTCATCGCAAGGGGGTGACACAATGGCATAAATTGTAATTTGTAGTTTTTGTTATAAAAACATTGTAATAAAAGTTGTTATTTTGTAGGTTGGTTCATCACAAGGGGTGAATCAGTGGCACCTTTTAAGCTGATCATGGATGTGGGTGCAAGCAATGGAGGACATGGTAAGTCATGGACCTTATTAGAAATGTAAATTTCAAGCTATCATTTTCCCCTCTAAATGTAAAAAATATAAATTTGTATTGTAATAAGGAATTTTGGAACTTGTTAGATTTCTAATTTAAGCACTTGCTTTAAGTGAATAATTACTTGTTTTATTTATAAATACTTACTGAATTGATATGTAGATATTTCCATTTCTTTACATATCTTTAATAGATGATTATGATATAAAGGTGTGTCGATGTTAATTGTTCCCGATATAACACTAAAAAGTATGGAAAAATATGTATAATAGTCGTTTAATTATGCACAAGATAGTGGTTTATATATATCCCTCATACTAACGAGCTAGATTACAATTTCAGTTATATTCATAGTTATTGAATACAATCAAATTTTATGATTTTATGTTTTTCCCCCATTTTTCCATGTGGACCATATAAAAGATGAAGTTTTTATTAAGATATATATATATATATATATATATATATATATATATATATATATTGAAATATAGAAATAAATAATTTGAAATAATATATGTTGTTTATTATTAATCCACACCATAATATGTCTAAAGGATTTTTTTCAATATTTTAAACCCCATAGTATTTAGAGGGTTTTATGCTCATTTTTAGAAGTATTTACATGGTTCTCAACAACTCCATAATACCTAAAATACAAACAACGAGTCTAATGATATTTGGAAAGAGGTGACTAATGTAGAGCCCAATCCCACCAAACCAACTTATTGATAACAATATTTGGAAAGAGTCTCAGTATAGGGTTTGAAAACTTATCGATTCTCTCTTAAAACTATTCTAGATACTTAATTTTCCATGAAAAGAATTCACTTCCATAGATATTATCATTGACACTCACAAAAGAAACAACTTTTCTTCCATTTTCCTAGTTCGATTACCACCAAGTTGTGACCTTTCAACTTCTATTTAGTCACTGGACAACTAATCTTTCTTCAACTTTACAAGGTACATATGACCAAGAGCTTAAACTCTTTACAACTTATGGAATCCTTTAGAAATAAAATTACAAACATGAGGAGGTGTCTTAGCTCCAACACACAACACTAGGACATACAAAACTTATATAATCTAGCCAAAATAGGCCTTCAAAACTCTGATTGCACTTTTGGAGGGAAAGTGAGCAATTTGAAATTTGAAAGGCCTAGAATCCAACTAACACACTTAAATATCACCTAATGACCTCTAGAACCTCACTAACATACTTCAAGCCAAAATATAATGACCACATGCCTTATTTGTAAGGTGGAGATGAAGCTCCTGCATCAGTGACAACCAGAGCTAAAGAGGTGTGTTGTTAGTAAACTATATAAAGAAGAAAAAATATGAATACAATTGTGATTCTACAAACCATTTGACAAAATGTGGTAGAAAAATATGAAAATGTAAGTAGTGAATATTCAACAAGGTATAAACAATTGCCATATTTTGTTATATGCACTTTATCATATTTATTTATTTATTTATCTTATTTGTTTGGAATTTGTTTGATTTCTAATTTAAGTACTTTCTTTAAATCAAGTTAGTATTTTCATTGTAAAGGTAGGGTTTAACATATTATTTGAAACATTGATTCATCTCCATATGAGGATTAATTACATACATTATGGTGTATTAATTGTATGAAATTGCTACTTTTAAGAGTGATTTTTTTTGGATACAGTATGCTTGTTCTAACAAAGATTTACCTCTTTAAAAGTTTAAAAGTGGTTATGATGAATATGGTGCTCTTACATATTTATATGATTTTTTAAACTCGATTTATGTTCATTTCATTGATTGTAGGCATCTCCCGAGACCCATGGGAGAGAGGAGAATGAAGCTAGATCAACATGCATGCCGATTTACAGGTACACAATTAAATATTAGTTGATAACGTTTTTCACATATCCACAAACATTTTATTATGATATATTTTTACTTACTACAACTAATTTAATGTGCAATGATTGTAGGCATCTGCTAGTGGCCACAAGAGAGAAGGGGAGGAGCATATTTCGTTACATGAGGATTTATAGTAACCTTTACATGAAGTAAAATCAAGATTCTATATTGTGAATCATTTTATTATATAAATAGTGTTAAAAATAGGAATAAAGCTATACTATATAAATTTATTTTTGTTTGGACTAACTATCATTATTTTTCAAAATACTAAAGTGTTCCTATAATGCAAGCCTCATCCACTCCTGCTACATCCATAGCAGTTCCCACTACGGTGCCATCTATTGGTGATGAGGTGGATGTATCGATGGAGGGACAAGTGGTGGGACATGGAAAATTGCACAATGTTGGTGTTGATGTAATCTTCCATGGGAAGAAAGTTCCATCAAATTGTGCAGTTATTAATATCCTCAGTGTCATCAATCTTAATTTCCCTCTACCAATTCCTAGAGCTTTGAGGACATGTTGGCGGATGTTTTCAATGGATTTTCCATTTGGCCACTTTCTGATGTGCATCATAGCCAACCACCTCAGGTAATAGCTTGTTTGCAAATGTGTTACATGTAGTTTTGGCTTTGCGGTATTCTTAGTATATATTTATTATAGTAACACAAACTGTTTTAATTTTGTAGGATGATGCGGTACCTGCCAGAAAATCAAGGTAAGAACCAATTACATGAGTGACACCCAACTCAATACATAAGAACCCCAAAAAAAAAAAATCATATTTCAAAAGAATTACCTTCGTTGCATGCACTAGACAATGGAGGAAAAACTGATTTCATACGATTAACCTAATTATTTCATAACATTAACATTAATATAATGACAAAGTTTTAATTGTTATAATTGTGGATTGTTTTAATATAATAACATTAACATGTGTTTTAATTGTGGATTTTTTGGATTTAATCATGATTATAGTTTTATAATTGTTTTTTGTTTGAATGTGCCATGTGGCATCACAATGGGTTGATTATTCATGATTATAGTTGTCACAATTATTTTTTGTTTGAATGTGCCATGTGGCATCACAATGGGTTGATTATTCATGATTATAGCTGTCACAAATGTTTTTTTTTAATGTGCCACAATGGGTTGATTATTCATTATTATAGATGTCACAATTATTTTTGTTTGAATGTGCCATGTGGCATCACAATGAAAACCACATGTAATCATTGCATCTTCTCCCCACTTTATTCAACCATCATGTGATTTTGTAAAATACTTAACATGTGAACCAATTTTTTCCTCTATTTATTACAACAATCTAACATTGTTTTTTATTTGTATCGTAGTTAAGCTTTGAATCCTTTTTCTCCCATCCATCAATTACAGTTAAGGTAATTTCAATTTCCTTACAAATTTATATTAGTTTTTTCACTGTGTAAATTAAAATTTAGTCAAATTGAGTTAATGATGTTAATGATATGAATCTCACCTTCTATACATTATTTTCTAGCTTATATTTCCTTGGTACGAGAGGTTAGCATATTTGTTTGGAAATTCTACTTAGAAATACACATTTCAACTCCCTTATGACCCACATCCATTTGTTCTAACTTTTTCGTCCTACTGCAAGTTCCTTTTAGCAATTACTGATGCTACCTTCAAACCATATTTTTGTATATTCACTTGTTGGTTATTATAAACCTTTAGGTTTCTTCTTGTGTCATTCTCAGGAAGATGATAAGGATATTTTCTTCCCTTCCTTGGTAAACCTTAATTTTTGTAGGTATTGGAGTTCCCTGTCTCTATTTTTGGGATATATGTTTATTTCCCCAAGTACCCCGCTTTCCACAAAGTTGTTGAAGACAATATTCTCACACTGTCATGTCCAACAAATCCTTTCAAATTATTTCTTCATAAAAAGTATCTATTTAGATAAGATCTGTAAAAATGGTGAGGTGAATCACATGTAAAAATTAGGAGGCACAATGTAAAATGCATCAAGGAATAGGATGATGGAATTCAAAGGTATATCAATACTTAACCCACACTTAGAAATTACAAGGAAATTTAAAATAGAAGACTTGATTCATGAGAATGTGCAAACAAAAACTATGTCGAACGTCATGTATCTCCTCTCTTCATTACAAATTACAGCGTAGCTAATAATAGCTACACTCTGAGCTATTTTAGTGTTGTCCCTAATTTAGAGGATATGATGAAGTTCATTTATCTAGAGTGCAGAAGAATTCATGGGGGGTGTCTAAATATTTTTGAAGGAGTGGAGGTCATTGTTGATTCTAGTAATCCTGACTTGCATGTGTGTTTTCTCAGAATGGTGGTGGTACGAATTCATGCTTATTCTTTATAGATTTTTGGTGAATCATAAAACCAAATGAATTTTCTATTTGTTTAGCTAACAAGAGACATGATCTAGTTCATGAGCTTCCCATTACACTAAAGAAGCATTGGCCCATCTAACAATGCTTCAATGCCAAATTGTTCTTCGTTTTGGATTAATAGTGATTTGGAGAGGTCTAATAACCATCACATTGCATATCGAGCTAAAATTTTTGATGAGATGAAGAAAGATGTTAAACCTAATTTCTCTACCTACAATATTATTATTGATATCTTATAAATTGTGCAAAGAAGAAAAACTAGATGATGCTTACAATAATTAATGGCACATGTAGGTCTGTCTTCACATGTGATGACAATGAACATCATGATTGACAGGTTGTGTACGGGTGGGAAGTTACATAATGCAATAATTAATGGCACAGGTAGCTCTGTCTTCACATGTGATGACAATGAACATCATGATTGACGAAGGTTGTAAACGGGTGGGAAGTTAGATGAGGCTTGTAACTTGTATTTTTTAGTAGTTTCTATCATATATTAGTTTCCTTCATAAATTAGATTGTGTCATTGATCATGATTCATCTATTAATATAAATCCTACCTGTATGATGCACTCGTTGTAGATGTTTTGTTAAGTTTTGGTTTTGTGCAAAATGCATGTATGTTCAAGAACATTGGTGGTAAGAGATCACGACCGGAAAGTCCATGAACTATTTTAAATTTTATGAATTATTTTTACACAAAAATAATTAAGGAATTTAATTTTATTATTATCATGGTACAGGCCCTTGAACCAAAAATAAGGAAATGTGGAAATATGTTGTAAGTTCAACTTATGTCTATTTTATTATCATGGTATAATGGGGACTTAAAATTGTTTTATTATGTGATTAATTGAGCAATATATCATTGTACGTCTATCACATTTCTAGATTCACATCATCAACCATGATGGTTAGGACTAAAATTCCTAGTAGTGAGAATAAACCTGTAAAATTCAACGATCCATTGGATGCATTTAAGAGGAGAAGGGATGACTTGCATTCTACTATCTTTGGAAGTAAATACCGTAACAAATTGTTTACTTGACATTTTTTTTACATTGATTTTTTTAATGTAAAGACCGTAACATAATGTTTTCACACAAATTCACTCACCCCAGAGGAGTCCTTGCTAAAAAGGTATAAGGAGATGATGGAAGTTGACAAAAAACATACAAATGTTTTGGAAGAGAAAATTTTGCATTTTATGAAAAATAAAAAAATAACTACAAGAAGAAATGAAATTTATCATAAATGATGACGCTCATAGATGCATGTGAGTCAAGGCCAATATAGAGATGGACATGTGTCAACTACATATGGATCTCACATGGCTGAAAAAATGAGTGCGACAAGGTTTTGGTAATTTTAGAAGTTGCCATGGAAAAGGTTCAAGAGATGGTGACCATTCACGAGCGGGAACACAACCACTTGAAAGAACTTCTCAAAAGCACGTTGGGTTTTCCCAATCAATGTAATGAGAAAACAAATTAAAAATGTGTCATAGACACATGTTTGTAAAATTGTTTATTGTTATAATTTGTAACACATCAAACTTTATTTTGTAAATTATATTAATTATATTTGATGATATTTTTGTTTTGTTTTGGATTCACATGTTCTTATTATAATTGTATTTTATTTTTAGTTATTATATGGATTTATATGTCTTTGTTTCAATGGAAGAAGGTTGGGAAGATAAAATAATATGGTAATGATGAATAAAATCTTACACGATGTTAGGAAAAATTGTAAGTGTGACATTAGTTTCTTGAATGGATTTAGTTCTATCAGCAGTATCCCTCAATTAGAGTAGAGAAAAGAATTATTTGGTTGCTTTGTATCTATTTTTTAATCAATATAACTTTTCTTTGAGTTGGGCCCCTCTTGGCTTTGTAAGCTTCCTCCAACTTGAGTTTTTTCCTCCAACGAGTAGCTTTCTGTGTAGAGAGATGCTTAAAGGAAATCTATCTACATCATTTGGAATCCATTTGGATTTATAATATGATTATTCATGGTCCCTCTTCTTATAAGTGCTAGATTTTTTCACATATAACCTGAGAAATGTTGTGGTTCTTTAGATTACATCAGTCCATCGTTAAATCTATTGTGTATCCCTTATAGGTAATTAAACTACGTTCCTAATACTTATGATGCATCCTAAAGTTCTCTCATTCCATAGATGGGTAGTATTGAGATAGAATCAAGACTTTTTACTTTTGAAGTTGGGAACGTTCTAGGTAATGAAAATAATTATGGGTTTTTCTAAGAGTAAAGCAATCTCAACCACCAAAACTAATTATTCATTATTAGTGAATAGGGATAAATGATATTGTTCTACAAAAAATCATGGTCTAATCTCTTAACCACCTTGTCTTGCACTTGTTGAAAATTGGACTGGGTGAACTAAGAAGACTTAACAACCAAAACCAATTTTTATTATTTGAGGGTAGTGACCTGATTTGCAACATCGGGTTTTGTGGGAGTGTCTAATTTGCAACATCAATTTAATTGGACATAAAGTACTTCCAACATAATAACTATCTATATAGTTTATTGGTTAGAACTCATATAGTGTGTAAATGAATATTACATGGTTTCTAGTTCGACTTAAATATATAAATATTATTTTGTCTGCTTTCCAATTTGATTATTTTGAATAAACAATGAAACTTGAAATCAAACTTATGAAGTACATTAGGTTTGGCCAAGTGGATATTAGATACATTACATTTCAAATAAGTATTTTGAACAATTTTAGATAAACCATATATCCTTTGTTATATATTTTTTATCCTTAGTCCTATCACTGTAGTTGTAGGAACTCATTTTTCATTAAGGAAATTGGTCCTTTTAAGACTATATCTTGCATACTTGGATCTAAATATGAAAATAACATTTTCATATTGATCACCAATTGGTGTACATATTGGGTAACATTTTCAAAGTAAATAGGATTAATTGTTTTGTGAAAATTATGAATAAGTAGAAAATAAATCACCATTTTGATTACCTTCATTATGATCATAGATGTGTCAAGGACTTGTTGTCTTGTTTCTTCTTCAAACTTTTGAACGTAGTGGTCTTGCATTTGGAATGTTGGTATAAGGTGTTGCTTCTACTATGGCTTTTGGAATTTATACCATTGATGTGTAGAATTATTTTCCTTGATGAATGAAGATATCTTAGTTCTCAATTGAGGGCTCATGGTAACCACCTTGTTGAACTTGACTGCTAAGTCTAAAAGAAAGTACTTGACAAGGTATTCTAACTAGAGCCATTTCTTCATTTTCTTCATGTGGTAAGTTTATATTTAAACTAACTAATTTTGACTAGTAAAGTTTGCACTTTGTATATTGTTGAAATCAAAATGCCATTTTCAACATTCATTAATGTAATGGCCATGTTTATTACAATAGTGACAGAAAAATTATGATTTGTCATACTTTTGTCTTGAAAGTAGTTATGTTTGTATTATTTGTTAAAACAAGTCATCCTCTTAATATTATTGATGTTGTGTCATGTTACTAATGGTAAGGATTCGAGCTAAGGAGGTTAAAAACTTTGTAAATATTATTTTATTATTCGTTGATCAATCAAGGTGTTATAATGGAAAACATATTTTTATGTTGGTAATGTATGCATATCTGATAGTTAGTGATGTGTGAAACTGATGTGAGAGAATTGATGGTTCAATTTCTTGTTAATGAAAGCAATCAAATATATTGCAGGGAATGATGAAGAAATTGAAATGCGTTGGAGATGTAGCGTTATTAAACTTTATTAACACATCAAATTATATTTGAAAAACAAAACATGAAAATGGTAATAACGTTTGTGTAGCATTATTCCTTGTCCTAATATAGTAAATTGTGTCGGTATTAGAAAATTATGTAATGATTGTGATATGCTAGAATGATTCTAACACATTGCATCAAGAATATATTTATGAAATATGTAGATACATGATATTTTAGTTATTGTTTTGGATTCACATGTTTTTATTATAATTGTATTGTATTTTTAGTTATTATATGGATTTATATGTCTTTGTTGTAACTTTGTATTTTGTATCCATTGATGACTTGTCACATTAAAATATAATTAATAGAAATGTTAATAAAATTAAATTTAATAAACAATTACATTTTGAAATCAATTAATATATTGGACATCTTAATAACCCGACATATTGTTCATGACATATCAACTATGGTAGACTACACTCTGAAGCAAGTAGACTATACTTCTGAAGCAAGTAGACTACACTTTGAAGCAAGTAGACTAAAGTACTTATGTCCTTATATAAGATAGTTATATTAATTAATTAATGCATACATTATTGCATTATTACATATGGACATAAAGCATTTGGGATTTAAAATCAATTAGAAGTGAATAAATATTTATTAACACATCAAATTATATTTGAACAACAAAACATGAAAATGGTAATAACGTAAACTAGACAATTAAATAGTAAATTGTGTAGCATTATTCCTAACAATTAAATTTTGAAATCAATTAATATATTGAACATATTAATAACCTGACATATCTATGTTCATGACATATCTATGGTGACTATTCAGTAGACTATATTCCAAAGTAAGTAGACTATACTATGCAAGTAGACTTTACTTCAAAGTAAGTAGACTATACTCAAGCATGTAGACTATAATCCGAAGAAATTAGGCTATACTCGAAGCAATTAGACTATACTTTGAAGTCGCCTTACACCTTATTCTCCACAGAAATATCATTACACATGGCATAGTCTATGTTGTATTAGTTTAAATCTATCCATGATCATATAAGTGTCATATAAAATATGACCATACCATAAATAAGGTGAAATGAAAATAAAATCAAATACATCATGCAACCAAGTTAAAAAACAATTTAAGAAAATCTTAAAAAAGAGAAGTCTCTTCTCTCAAAAAATTATATAAAGAGTTTGAAATTCAGATTTGGAAATACTATTTTCACTTTCTTAAACTTTATAGAGAACTAGCTACACCAATTTATCTATTTTTTTGTTGTAGTAGGTTCATAAGGTGTGTTTATAATAAATCACCCCTTTAATTTGAATTCATCGCATCAAATGGAGGCATTTAAAACATGTGAAAGGACAGATCGAGGCGTCCTTTACCTTCTTACAAAACAAAACCCCTTGTATTAAAGCATCCTTGTTGCATTTGCTTCATATTTTTCTAAACACTCTTGCTTCGATTTATATTCAATTGTCTCACTTTGGAATGTATACTATTGTTCTTTACGTTTATCCTTTACTTCAATTTAGAATAATGAAGCATAAAAAATACTCAGAACCAGATTCTACCTCAATTTTATTGCGAGATTAAGAAGTTACAACACTATTTGAAAAGGTAGGATGGTTGGAATTCATAAAGAAATTCCAAGGCTATAAGGAAGCAATAGTGGAAGAATTCAAAAATTTCAAAATTTTTAAGGGTAAGATGCATGAAGATTCCTATCAATAGTAAGATCATAAGTCAAATTTTAGGGATTCCTTATGAAGGGATGCAAATTGCAGGAAGGTCTATTTACAAAGACCTAATTCAAATTTTTCATGACCATGGAGATCCTGAACCATAATTGGCCCTAAATAATGCAAAACATGTCAAAGGTATTAGGAGAGATAAAATTATTGAACCCTATGGGGCAGCCGTCATTTGACTAGTGAGTTATTTCACCCGCAAAGGTGAATACAATCTCCTAGGAGGCCATATAATGCAGATTTTGATTCATTTGAAACACTGGTTTGCAAAAACCAGGGCATCAAGTAAATTTACCTCAATTTTTGTGTGACAGCTTCCACGTTATGGCCAATAGATATAAGGAGAATAAAGGAGAAATCAAGCATCACGGTCTCATTTACCCAATTTTTCAATATTTTGTCATAGAGTAGAAGGGTAAAAAGGCTAGGAAAACTTTCATGCAGGAGAGGGGTAAAGTTCCTGATAAACAAAGACATAATCTCTCTAAATATATTGCACCTACATCAAATCCATCCCTAGCTAAACTTGAAGGAGAAATTATGGAACCTAGTGCTGAGCAGGGGAGATATATGGTGCCAGATCTATTGGAAAAATTGTAAAAAGAAGAAGAAAATTGAAAAATTAAGAGAAGAAACTATCATTAAACCCCTAAGTAGAAAAAGAAAAAGAAAAATGATTCTTCTAGAGGATGAAGACCTCAAGGAGGTAACTGAAATTTTGGGAAGCATAAATTCAGCCACAAAGGACTCTGCAAGAACAATCCCGGACTTGAAAAAATCAAGGAAATCACTTAACAAAGGGGTCCTGAAACTTTGGCACAACCTTCTTCTTCCAGAAGGAAACAGAAAAAGGAAAGGCTCCACTTACAGAAGAAGAACCTATATCCCTTGCTTCACTAGGTTAGGGTATTGAATAAGATCAATTACAACATGTCCTTCTCCTCTCTAAGAAAGAAGAAATCATCAAGCAACAACAAGAAGAAATAGATTTTCTGAAAATAAAGGTACAAATAAAAGAAACCCTTATCTCTTCTTTACAAGTGCAAATTGAAAAACTTGAAATGCAATGCAAGGAAAAGGAAGAAACAACCCTTTCTAACACTAAAGTAAAAGTTGATAAGGAAGTTCAAACTTCCTTAAACATAGAGGAAGTCAGAAATCTTTGGGGTATAATTTGTAATAATTATGAAAATTTCATTCTCAAAACAAGAAATTGAAAAATTAGTTGGAAGAAGAGAATATTGAAAGAAAAGAAATAGAAAAAGAAAAGAAAAAGATCAAAGTTGACTTGTAGGTTACCTGTGTATTATGGGAAAAGTTGCTTGCCTACAAAAGACCTTCTTCAGTATATAGTACTTTCTTGGAAGAACAGTTCTACAGGTGGAAATTATTAAGAATAACATGTGACTTTCCCTTTGAAATAAATAATGACATAGAATTTTTGAAGGCATTTAAAAAATCTTCCCTGAACATCAAAATCTCATGTGTGAATTCCACTTGTGTAATCTTCTATTGGGTCACATGTCATATTTTCAAATTAATATCTTTGTAGGGGAGTCCCAATTAAGAGCCTTTGCTTCTACCATGAAAAATCAAATAGAATGGGATTAAAGGACAAATGAGTATTTTGAGAAAGTGAAGACAGAAGGTCTATGCATGAGGCCTCAATTTACCAAACCAAAGAATAATGTACGACATTTAGAGCTTTGGCCTATCATCCCAAGATTCAATACCATCATATTTCTCAACTAAAATAGAGCATTGTAAGTGTTCATAAATTCCTTCCACAAATAGAGTTTGAAAATGCATTGGAAGTAACAAAATATGGGAAATATTGAACATCCCCTTGAAAATGAGGGAGTTACTTTCCCCCACAAGTCTAAGGTGGTCCATGAGAATAGAAATGGAAATTACAAGGATGATTCAACAAATTTGACAAAAATAGGCCAAAATGGCTAGGAATGTAGTTTAGACCACCACTTATTCTTTGCCCCATGCCTTCATGGAAAACATTAGCATTACAGAGAAATGAAGCATTCCAGAAATGACAAACATATGTTGAAGAAAATAAAGGGTTTGTGTCTCATTTGAGATACACATGCACTTTACCAAAGTGTTTTTACTTGAGAAAATATCTGGAGGACAAGATTTTTGCTCCAGATTTTAAAGTACCAAGAGGATGAGTAGTGATAGTATGGTAAAATTGGCATATGAGAATGTTAATAACATGTTGCAGAGTTTGGTGTAAGGCATTAATATTGAAAATAAATAATTTGTGTAACTGTGAGTAATTGAGAGCTTGTCAAAAAAATTAGTTTTGAAGGCCTTAAGAAGCATTGTTTGGGTTTTACAATCATTTCTAACTATAATAGTTTTTTGATTCATCTTTTCTCTGCTTCAAATAGTTATTAAATGTTTTAATTTCTTTTCCTTTATTATTTTTATGTGTTTTAACCTATAATAAATTTCATTTTAGAACTCCATATTCCAACAAGTGAGCTTTTATTTCAAGCATTGTGTATTTACAATTCACCATTTCAATTACTTGTTAGAAGTGACGAGTGTCCAATTCTGCAAGATAGATTAGTTAAATTTTGTAAATGAGTGATTTCTTGTAAGCCTAGTCTAGACTTTGAATTCCTACACTTAGGTTTAGGAACCCCCAAACAGATAAGTACCACAAGCAATTTTTATAACGACATCAACTTTATGCTCAATCAATTTTATGCATACACAATAGACTAATACCACATTAAACATTAAATTGATGGAAAAACTTATGAGCTCATTTTGTGATGCAAAAATGACATGGCTAAATGTGTATACATATAATCCTAACTTTGAGATTCACATCCATAAAATTCTCAGATAAAATTTCCACTATACATTGGGGTTAATGGTAATGATGTTACTGATTTAAGACTTTTTCCCTATGTAATAAGGTTATTCAAAGCTTTAAGACTTTTACAAACCCTCTATCGTGTAAGATGAAAAAATACCACATACCACCATTATCAGAAACAAAATTATAAAATATATCCACAATATAATAAAAGAAGAATTTTCAAAACACAAAACATGCATACCACAACATTAAGCATTATTTGTCATAAACACGATGAAGCACCATGAAGCATTATTTTTCGTAATCACACTAAAACTAGACTGTGTAAACCACATAACACACAAAAAAATATTAAGCATTATTGGTCATAAAGATAGAAATACCTTCAAGATGCATTCAATGTTCCAAAAGAGATCCGATGACGTGGAACTTGAATTTTGGTCGAGGGGTTGTCCTTGTGATTCACGAAACACAAAATTAAGTGTTTTGAATTCAATTGAATACATCCTATAATCACATAACAATGATACTCACCCAAAATCTCTACTATAGCTTCAAAAATTTATCGATTGTTGTGCGGACCATTTGCGTGTTTTCTTAGGTAGTTTTCTTCCATGAGTTGTTTCAGAAATGTATACACATAGTCATGATCAACATTGTTTAAATCCTCCACAATGAAATCATTTTAATTCCTCTTTGGAGCTTTCATACTTTCACTAAACCTTGGCCACAAACGAGTGGTAGAAGTCACATTTTGCTACAATCTGGAATGAACACAAATGGAAATGAACCGGAGTTGTGTAAAATCCTCTCAAACTGCTGCACACAATCTCCAAAAGTAAAAAAAAATTCATCCATTTCTGGCACCACATCCAACAATGCTTTCAAAAACTCTTTCGATTGGTTGAGCACTTACAATGCATTCCCATGGTTTCTATCATGTTGTTTCGGGGTTGAGGTATTGTGTTTCCTATTGTATTCTATCATCACCCTCAACTGTCACAAAAAAGAAAATTGCATTAGTAATTATGAAATAGTTGACATAACAAACACTATTTAGTAATAATAAAATATGTACTATCAATGACAATGTGGGGCTGCTCTGATGCAGCTTCTTCAGGTGCATTACATTCAATTACTTACACAATGTGAATATTAGGGCTAACTACAAATACAACAATAATTTTATTAATGTACAATGAATTGTTTTTAGGATAAAAATGATACAACATAGTTGAAATAATGAAATGAAAAAATCCACCCTCACCACTGAAATTTGGATCCCTTGTAGATGGACTACCCTCATGTTCCCTTTGAAGTTGTAACACCTTTAAAACATGTTTGCAGGTGTTGCCTTGGGTAGCCCAAGGAAATTCACAAACATGAAAATCCAGGCCGAATCTCCAAACCAAATACCATCAGTCCCTAGATGTTTGAATTCTAACCATGTAAGACCTAGGAATGGTATGGTTTGCACAAAAATCACTATCAGGTATTTCTCTGGCCCTCTCAATGGTGGTCAAAATTTCCTTCTCCTTCTTGTAATTTGTCAAGAAGCCCGATACTTGCAACTTCCTCTTATTTTTGTAATGTGGTTCAACTCAAAACACCAATATGTACAACAACCAATCCATTCTCCTTGTGCATTTTTTTTTTATCACACAAGTATCAAGTCTTCAAGAAACAATGATACGATTCTATGGATGCATTTGTATCTTGATTGACATGGATGAAGTTGCAGAAATTTTTGACCACATAGTTGCACGCGGAAACATTAAAACCATTAGAAACGGCTAAATAATTGTTAACTCTACACATAGCTACAAATATAATCATATGTAGTTAACACTTACCAATACGTCCCTCTTGCAGCCACATCTTTCTGAAATACTCCATAAACATTGTCTCCTCCTTGAACTCCTCCATGAATTCGTCGATGAGGAAAAAGGTCATGTGCTCATTATCACTGATGGCACACATGATGTTGCCTAGTCTCTGAAACATAACCGTCCCCACCTCCTTCTTTGTATATTTGTAAATAAATTTCATAAGACAATAAGTAATGTAGAAAAATAAAAACCAACCCAAGCCTATAAATATTGTATCACAAAATGAAGAAAAACAAACCTGTAAATATTCTTTAGCCAAGCCTTGTGAACATGCCAAATGCATAACAAGACATGAGAACTAAATACAACCCTAAGACACAAAGAAAATTTTTAGGGTTGTAAATTATGTGCATTAAATTTATAGAACAAAATATTAGTATATTTGTACCTTATAGCTTGTATTTTGGAAGCCACATCATCTATAATGAATGCATTGACATGCCAATCCATCCTTTTCCTTTTCCCCTTGTGTAGACTTCAGCAAGCCATACATATATGTCATCCACTTTATTATGGGACAAAATTGCCCATGCAATGGGAACCCTGGCCTCTTTCTCATCAAAAACAAGAAGTGTGTACAATTGGTACTGAGGAAAATGTGTACACGAAAATATGGTTAGAATGAGAATGACTTAAACAAGTATATCCAAATATCAATTATGCTTGGAAATGAGATAACAATTTCCTTACCCCATATTTATTATTTGAGAATGTGGAATCCATTGCAATGATGGAGTTGTGGGAATGAAAACCATCATTTCAAGTATCCATGGTGTTTGAAGGCCCATAATGAAAGGAACGTCAGTCCCACGCAACCTATGATAGTAAAAAAATGTATCCCTTTCTGCAACATTAAGCGAGTTGATACTAGTGTTGTCGTGTTGGTGCTTTTTGGATCTAATGATCTTCACCCTCCTCCATGCATTCAACACATCTTTCCTAGTTAATAACTCATCCATTTTGTTGAAAATCCTCTCCAACTCGGATCTGTGTAGTGCCTTTCAATAATGGTGTCAATAGATATACCAACAAGCAAAAGAGATTCAATGTATTTCTTACATTTAGTTGATAAATTAGGAGCAAAACCACTTTGTGGATCCAAGCTTGTGTCCTTTACACCATGGATAAACTTATCGTTCTTATCATAATGATACATATAATTGTATATGATATGTGTCATGTCTAGTATACCAATCATAACCATCTCATTGAAATGACACTAACATCTACGTTTTTTCCGAAACCTCCTGATTCTTTCAGTAGTAGGTGGTTTTTTCGTGTTGTTTTCAGGGCCATAAGAACACCAATAGCTTAAAAAAAAGGAAATACATACTGATATTAGGTATGGAATATGAAAAATGTGACACTAACATATGTGAACACTATTCTTAAGGAATACCAAACATAAATTTAATATAAACAAACCTGCAATACATAATGGTAGCATGTGGTGCTCTTCCTTCCTCCATTTATATGTAAATCCTTTTTTGTTTATATATGAATGACATCTCGAGAGCTATTGAGAAGGCCTTCCCTTTAATAAAGGCATTGAGCAATGCTAGAGGGATTTCCACACAAAGATCCATATGACCATTATCTTCCCCAATCGGTGTCCATTCAAGATCGTCTTGTGAAAATGAGGTTTCCCATTTCCCATGTCTGAACATCTAGGGAAAGAAATTGTTCATACTTTTTGGTTCATGACATCCTAAAGAACACAATGTAAATAAAAATATAAAATCAATAAGCATGGTATCAAACATATTAGTATATGATGAAATATGACAAACAAAACATAAGTATTATGCTCTTAAGATATTTGTAAACAAACTTACATGAAATGATATACAAACTATGTTTTTTTGTAAACAAAAAACACCGTAATATGATACAAGCAATGAAAATTTTCTAAATGTGTATTATGTGTGTATGTGACAAATGAAAAAAACACCGTAATAGTATACTAATAGTAAAAATTATGTGGTATACACATGATTTCATGTTTGTGCGTATGTGACAAATGACACAAACAATGTAATAGGATACTAGTAGTGAAATTTTGTGGTATACATAGGATTTCATTTTTATGTGTATGTGACAAATGAAGCACAAAACCGTAATATGATACTAGTAGTGAAATTTTTGGTATACATAGGCTGTCATTTTTGCATATGTGACAAATGATGTATAACCCATACTAGGATACTATTAGTGAAATTTTGTGGTATACATAGGATTTCATTTTTGTGTGTATGTGACAAACGATGTAAACACCATAATATGATACCAGTAGTGAAATTTTGTGGTATACATAGGATGTCATTAAATGTGTGTATGTGACAAACAACGTAAGCACCATAATATGATACTCAAAGTGAAATTATGTGGTATATACATGATTTCATGTGCATGTGTGTATTTGACATATGACGCAAACACCCTATTTCTTATTTTAGTTTCCTTTAAGTACTAAGTATTATAGGTTGTGTGATTTTTCATGAATGTTTTATTTGCAATTCCTTTTATGGAATGAGTTGATTAATTAATGTAACTATCTTATAGAGGGACATAAGTGCTTTAGTCAGCTTGCTTCAAAGTATAGTCTACTTTCTTTGGAGTATAGTCTACTTGCTTTGGAGTCTTGTCTATTTTCTTCGGAGTGTAGTCTACCATAGTTGATATGTCATGAACAAGAATATCACAAGACCATGCAA
This sequence comes from Taxus wallichiana var. yunnanensis, assembly GCA_018340775.1. Taxonomy (NCBI): domain Eukaryota; kingdom Viridiplantae; phylum Streptophyta; class Pinopsida; order Cupressales; family Taxaceae; genus Taxus; species Taxus wallichiana. The sequence goes on along the minus strand of CM031235.1, from coordinate 718,371,767 downwards.
GTCATTTAAAGGAGGATATTTCTCTAGGTATGGTGTGTAAAGAGTCACCATGGGTCCAAGAAAAGTTAGTTATGGATCCAACAAGGAGATATATAAAATAAGGAATTTGAGTTAGAGAAGAGTTAGTTGGGGGAAAATAGTGAGAGGAGGACCTTTTGAGGAAAGTAGAGAGAGTGATGAATAAATACTCCTCGAGACTGAGGAGGGGAAACTGATAAGAGTGTGAGTTTTGTATAAATAATGGCATTTTGTATGAAATTACAGTTGAATAAGTTAAGGATTTGTTCTTGAATGTGAAGTTAAATGATTTTTGCATGCATGATTATCTTGAAAGTTTTGTATTCTTGTAGTTAGTGAAGCATTGAATCATGAAATGACTTTGCATGTTAGTTGATTAGTTAATTCAATCCAATGTGATAAGGTGATGCCTTGTTTTTGGCTGGTTAGAAGTAACTTTCAATTAAGCATTGGTATACTATGATTATGGAAGCCTCGACAGAGGTGTAAAGAATGAGTTTTTGAGTATCATATGCATAAAGCTTTTGTTAAGGAGAATATCAACCCAAAAAAACTACATTGCTCTGTTTTATTATTTAAGGTGCACTATGAGACTATAATTGTCATCTATAGCCTGAAAGAATCTAAGCACGAGTTGATATGCACTTGTGATTTGATATCATGATCATTCAATTTCACGGGGATGCGAGGAAGCTTTGCTACAATTTGAAAGGGTGAAAATAAAGGAATTTAAAATCATGCATGTCTACATATTTTTCCTTGCATAGTCTAGGTAAGAATAAACATGTGTTCTTTAGAAGTTTCATGTGTTAGAAACAAAGGAAAATTGCAAATTGAAGTCCAAGAATGCCATTATTTTGTCTTGATTTGCATGATGATAATAATAATAGGAAGATAGTGAACTTGTAGAGGAAAAGAGGGATAACATACATCTTGATTGTGGCAAAGGGTATTTGGAGAAGATTTGGGTTTGTGTTGGGTATGCTTGGGTAGCTTCAACTATGACTCATGCAAGAGCATTGTCTCAAGAACATTGTAGGGCAGTTTTGGATAAGTGAGGGGTTAATGGGTAAGTTGATCTTTTGGAATCAATATAGTGAGTGGTATAACAATTTTTTTGAGTGTTGAAATAGGGTAGGAAGTTGAAGAAGAGCCATCAAAGACTTCAAGAGAAAAATTTGTTTGATTTGGAGGTTAAAGACCAAGAAGGCTAGTGAAGACAAGTATAAGAAAGGCAAGAGGAATTGAAGCTTTGTGAGTTGAGATATTTTGAAGGGATATAATGACATTTATTGTAGGGAATTGCACATGGTGGAGTGATTAGTAGATCCATTTAAGATGAGTTTGGTCAAAATAGAAAGAATAAGATGAGAAGGCTCAAAGAGAAAGGGAGGAAGAGAGCCTTGTAGTATGAATATATTGAACTAAAGAGATAGAAACTCTTTTTTAAAGGAATTATATGTTGTTTTCTTTATCATGAATTCTATGTATGTGTTAAATATGTACATTCAGTGATCATTCTTCAAGAAATTGTAAGGAGTGGATGACATTCACTAAATAGTGGTTGGAATTTTGAATGTGTTTGCATGACTCATAGTATCCTTGAATGGTGATGTATTGTTGAACTTATTCAGTGGTAGTCTCATTGTAGAAGAGATTTGGATCAGTTAATTTAACCTTTGAAGCTATTTAACCTATTCTCCAATTGTGAGTATGTTGTTCTTGATAATGCATGCAAACATGACTGAGACAAGTAGCTTGAAAGAGTTGAAATGGGAAAATCTCATTGATCAAAGGATGAATGCATGTTATAAGGTCTTATTTTAGGAGAAAAAGGAAATTTTTTGAAGGTTCAATGCATGCAGTGAAGGAAGCTCATTGAAGACATGTAAAATTATAATATTTGAAGGAAAGACACCTTACTGGTAAAATAGAAGTGAAGTGGAAAATGTCAAATACTTTTGGACAAAATTTAGAAACTTGAATAAAAAATTAGTGAAAGATATACCAAAAGATGTCTTCTTGGGCTAGACTTAGACCCAACTAGGGTTTTAAGAGAAAATGTGTACTAAAAACCCCTAAACAAGGAATCTTGCCTTGAAATTTGGAAGTAATAGCCATGAAATGGTCCTTCAACAGAATCAAAAATAAATTTGAGATTTCATTGGTGAAATTTGTAAATAATGTTGATAGTCTTCATTAAGGATAGTGACACGATTAAAAGCCTAGTTGAGAAAGGCATGTTAAAAAAGGAAGTGGGTCCTAGGAATGGAGTAAGATCATGAAACTTTAGAGCTCCTTAATGGGTGCCCACATATGTATATATTATGCTTGAAAACTTCATATAAAATGAATTTAGGAAGGTAAAAGGATTTCCTGCAGACTAGTATGCCTAGAGTTAACCCAAGATTAGGAAAGTGTGAAATTTTGCAAACACCATGAGGTTGATAAAGGGTCTAGGAAGAAGTTAATATATTTTTTGTGTAGTTATAGATGTATCCAACTATGGAACATGCAAGAATGTTTTTCTTAAGGGAATCTAGTAGGTATTTTTGACAAGAAGGGAAGTTTATATATTTCAAGTACTTTGAGTCAAGTTTAAGGTTAGTGTTAACAATTTTTGCACTTGTGCAAAAATGGGCAACTCAAAAATTTGTTTTCAATGGAAGGAATTGGTGAATGAACCTAAATTGGGGGCATATATATTTTAATTGTGTTTTCGATTAACGAATCAATAAGGCAAAATATAGTTGTGTGTTGTTCATAGAATGAAACACCTCATGTATGTTGTTATTCCATGTTCACCTTCATCAAAGATGCACAAAAGCTCCAAAGAACTAAAGTAAAACCTTGAGGAAGGTGGAAATAACTACAAAATTGAGGAGTTAGACTCCAAAACAACAAACATAGTTTTTGTTTGCATTGTAAATGTTCATTATTAAGTTACATGTATTTTCAATTTGATAATTTCCTATGATTAAGTGTTATTAAGTATGTTATTGAGTTGTTTAATTCATTGTACCAATCATTACATATCATAAGAGCTGAAAGTAAAAGGAAGTACACAACTCAATTATAGAAATAATATCATTTATTCATTAAGGAAATTCAATGTTTCCCACACAAGCCATGGGATGTAACTTATGATTATGAAATAAATGATACATGTACATGAAACTAAAAGAAAAAGAGTATAGAAGAAACCCATCATTGCCTTGGTTTTCTTTGTTCTTCATCATTTCAGTTCCAATTCCTTCATATTCATCTTTGCATCCAACAACTACAATGTACCTGAAAAGAAAAAGAAAAGAACATTAGTTAAGAGCTCAAGGTTTAATCTGTACTCATGTGCTATCTAGCTTCAGGAAAATGAACCATTTGAGATCAAAAGCATAAGGTACATTAGGTAAATGATACAGAAATGAAAAGTACTATCTGCTAGAAGTTCACAACATTCACAAGAATCATGAAAGATAGAAAATAAAGAGAAAGAAAGTCACTATGGAACATAAGAGAGGCAAAAATCCTAATTATTTTTCTAACTATTTTCTTAAGTGTAATGCAGTACAGTTGAAGAAGAGAATAAAATGCATGTTTTAAAAATTTTGAACTATCAAGTATAGATTGCATTCAATGACAAAACAAAATTCAAGGAATACATAAGAAGATTCATGCGTGCCTTCAAAATGTTCAAGGACAAAAGAGAACTGTTCAAAAGATAGAAATCATCACAATGGCCTTAATACACTTTCTAAAAGAGTCAACATAGATGCATGAAATTTATTGAAACATACAAACAAATTTAGAAATAAGAACTTTTATTGAAAAGAATGCAAATTTTGTGCAAATATTATATCACTTTTAAGAAATAGAAGATACGGTGATGAAATGAAGAGGAATTTTAATTCAGATTCATCAATAGAGGATTAAAAAGTACAAATTGAATCATAGTGCATTCATGGAGAGATCAAATATTTCAAAAGTCTAAGTGGAGAATGATTTTGTAGTGATTAGAATCAAATTACAGATCTATAGTTTGAAACAATGAAGGATACCATAAATAAATGTTGAAGTTATCTTTTCATGAAGGTGCAATACTACTCACAACATGAAACATGTACAAGATGAAAATTAAGTCCATGATTTTCATTGCATAAAAAGGATAATGCAGTTGGTATAAAGTTCAATGACTTCCATCTCAAGTAGATCAAAACATGAGCAGATTCCATTATAGGTGAACAAAGTATAAAGGTACAATGTTTTACTAGTTCAAGATATCATAGAAAAATTACAAATTGAAGATAAAACAAGGTAGTTATCTTTTAAGTTATAGTGGTACAGTCATAGTTCATTTTCTAGTAGCTCACCTAGTTAATGCAAGTTGTTGAACATTTTGCAACTATTAGAGTGCAATATCATGCATCAAATAAAAATGCAATATTGCCAGATCCACCAAAAATATGTAGAAATGCCATTCTCGTAGGTGTTCACAATTTTCAGATGAGCAAGTGATTACAGAAATGGTCATCTATAGCAGTCAACAAATTCGAGTGACAAAATACAAGCGAACGAGTGAAGTTACAATCATAACAAAGCTTAACAATTGCAAGAAAATACAACTCATACAAGCCGAGTATAAAATCAAACTTTTAATCGGTGCAAAAAGAGATTTAAAAATTGCAATAAGAAGATGGTAAATTATATTGTTACCTCTTCTTCAAAGAAATATGGAATAACACTTCAAACTAGTGCAATTACAAACAAGAGTAAAATACAAAGCTTGAAAATTTCAGAATAAAAGTAAAAATATGAATACTCTCTGAAGATAAAAAAAACTTATTATTTCTCGGGTCCAAATATAACACAAAGAAGTTAAAATGAAAGAAGATAAAGTTTGAGAACCGTAAAGGTATAACTTGAGAAAAATACAATGATAGGGGCCATAAAAACTAAGGATGGATGTTTTCGATTCAAGTAACAAAAGCTCAATAAATCATAGAAGAAATAAGAACTCACCATTCACAGTTTCCAAAACCCTTGTAAGATCACTCAATGTAATATGAAATTACGAAGACCTAGATCATTTAACGAACTCAGGATTATAGGGAAACACAAAGGAAATGTGAAATATTAACAAGTATCTATACTTGTAAAATAGAAACGATAATGGTTTTAACCATTATTGAGTTATAAAAATAGAGATACCAAGAGAACAAGTAAGAAATTCACCTTCTTGAGTACAAAAAATGTAGACGCTTTCAGAAAAGGATATAAAAAAGTGAGCTCAAGATCAAAATGATGGTTATAAAAATGTTTTCCAAACAGAGAGCTTGAATAGAGATAAAAAAATAAGATTCAAAGGAATAGAGAAATTATCAAGCTCATATAAATCCTTTAACTATGAAACCATCTTTAGAATCTTACACACAACTTAAAAAAGAACAAGAATGGCAAAAATATGCCGATTCTAAGTCATAGAGTTGAGAAGTGCATGATTCGAGATTCAAATATCAATAATGGAAGTCTAAAAAATTTGGCATGGCTTTTGCGCTAGTAACGAGCAAAAAAAAATGGAAAAATATAAGCTTGATGAGTTTTCACTCAAACCTAACTCATCTTGAGTTAGCATCAATGGTTCAAGATTGCAATTATAGGATCAAAAAACACACAATGCAAACCACTTCCAACTACCCTATCAATGGAGTTCGAGTATCAATGCTGAGATTGAACAAGTACCGAGATCGATGAACAATCAAACACCGAAATCAATGTAACCTCATGGAACTCTAACTCTCCCGAGTCAGAATCAATGATCCATATTTATAGATACAAGAACAAAGGATTAGATTTGATGAGTGATTAAATGAAACTACTGAGACCGATCGACGGAAGAGATACAGAGGTACACAAATCAATGGCACAGATCAAAACATCCAAATTTCCATGTAAACCATAGGGTCGGCCAAGCTTCACCATAGTTAGCCTTGAAATCATTTCCACCGAGAATCTTTCAAGGGATGAAACATCGTGAAAGGGGACCAAGTCCCATTCAAATAATTACATTGCAATGACCTTGGTTAATGTTTATAAATCATGATTATAAATGCCATAGAAGGTCAAAGGGGCTCGAAAACTATACTATGCAATGTTCAAATCAAAAGAAGACCAATGATCATAAAAGGGGGGTCTAATAATCAAAGGATCATTATCCAAACTAAAATATATGACATGGCCAAGTCAAAAGTTACCAATGATGGTGGATGTAGGTTAAGTAATATTCTTACCTTAAACTTTGAAATTTTACCTTTTTTTTGCAAAAGACCCCATGCTTTTGAAGAAAATTATATGCCAAGGTCAAAAGGGACCCCGCAGAGACTATTAAAACAAAGAGAATGCACATGCTATGATAGAATAATACAAAATAATGCATGCAAAAGGTCAACATTAGAACCATGATGATTGAAATGGAGCTAATTACCTTATTTTTCACAAAATAAGGATATTATTTTTCTTACACATAAGACAAGAGGTCCCTACATTGCAAGTGGAATTATTTTTTCTAAGTGTTGGAGATTAAAGGCATTATTTTTACACAGAATGTATTTTTGCATGCCTTCACAAGAGGATAGAACAGAGATAAAGCCAAAATACCCTTGCAAGTGGGTGAATACACAAGTGTTACATCAGGGATTAAATATGATTATTTAATCAACAACAAGAAGACCAAGTTACATGCACATTGGAGGAGACTTGAACAACAAGCAAGAGCTATTATTAGCTAATTTTATTCACCCAAGTTTATTTATTGTATTAAAAATAGAGCAGTCAACTACACTTTGACTAAGTGTATTTTTGTAACTAAGGCTATTAATGTCTCATTGTAAAATGCATGGTTATTTTTATTCCTTTATTTATTCATGATAAAGGCTAAAAATTAACATGCATGGGCGAGTATAGAATGCAATCTATTTTTAGGAGGGGTTGGGTGAATATTTTACTATATATTGTGTGCATTACAAGACACAAAAGAGGATTTTTTTGGATGTAGGAGTGTTGAAGCAAATTTTTGCAGTTTTTCCCTTAAATGAGAACCAGTTTTTGCCTTTCAATTATTTGCAGTGGTGTGTATCTTTTATTATTTCTTGTGAATGTTAATTCCTTGAATTAATTATCTTACCTTACTGTAAATTTGGTGTTTTCAATATGAGTCTTAGTGTGCATGTTAGATTTTGTGTTGTGATTTATTCCCTCAACACACAAGTGTTTGCCTTAGGATCAAGCTAAAAACCCATTGGTTCGTGCATTTGTAATTTGTTCTCAATTTTATTGTGCATGTACTCAGTCAAATCCCTCAATCAATTTGGTGTATCACCCAATTTTAATTTCAGTTACAACAATACTTTTACCCTTAAAACTACATAAAACCCCAAAAAATTGTTTAGGATACATCAATAAGGAACCAACCTTGATACCGGAGACTCACCTCAACAATAGGTATACCCACAGACCTGAGGTGTTTCCATTGTATCTACAGTGAAGTGAGGAATAAAGCAAGATTAGAACCCTTGTTTTTATTCCTCAACCAAGGTGTGCTTCTAAGAGATAACATTTTTTACACGCCTAGTGGGACACCAATCAAATTTGTAGCAATTTTCAGCAAGTTACAACAGATTTAAAGCAAAGAAAACAACACTTTTGGAAGGATAAAAGTACATATATTCATCAAAAGAAAATTAGCTATGTAAGGATGATTTCATACCAGGTTACATCATGTTGGATGCCTAAGGTGGCTATAAGATCAACGGTAAGAGGTCTTCCTCATAATTTTGTTTCTTTTCCTTTAAATTCAGCAAGAAGAAGAAGAGTTGGCAATACCTTACCCTATAACAGCCCAATTTTGCAACCCTCCTCCACTTGCTTCACCATGTATCAATTTTGTTGTTTAAATCTCATTTATTCTAATGGCCCAACTACCACCTAGAAATTTTGTACCTTTTAATAATGGCATCCCTTTGATTATTCCTGTTTATCATGATATACTTTCTTTTGTCTTAAAATATTTACCCTCATTTACTGGAAAAAAACATATTACCCCTGTTGAGTATATTAAAGATATTGCAACCCTTTGTTTAGTTCATAATATTACTCATGAAGATGTAGCTTTAATACTTTTAGCTGCATCATTTAAAGGACAAGCATTGCAATGGTACCAAACTTTAGAAGTAGGGACAATAGAAACTTGGGATGAATTGGGAAATTAGTTACTTAAGCAGTTTCAAGACAATTCAAATCATTTATCTCTCATAGAATAGTTGTCTACAATCAAGAGAGATCCTCATGAATTTATGGCTAGTTTTAATATCAGATTTGCTAGAACTTGGGAGAGAATTCCAGCCAGTGTTAAGCCTCAAGATGATCATGCATTTTTATACTATCTCAAAGCCTTAAATAGTGATATTTCAGCTATGATACAGTCTATGGGAGGAACTACACTTCTAAGCAGCTTATGACATTGCTATTAGAGCTGAAAATAACCTTATTCAAGATGGTAAATTAGCTCCTAGGCCCTTTATGCCCATTATGGCAGATCTAGCACATATTCCGTAGCTTATTATGACCATAATAGAGCCCGATGTTACAACACCATTAGATGAAGTACTTAAGGCTTTGCAAACACATACAAATGAAATAAAAACATTAAAGAGACAATTGGCTCAACCTAATAGACCTTATCAAACACCTTATCATCAGAATAGGCACCTTATCAACCAAAGCAATTTTCTCCTAAAGCTCCTAGTTCATCTTGTGCTCTTATTTCAATTAACATGGCTTCAGAAGAGTGACATACACCTTGCAATCAACCTCATCCAACTACTAATTGTCCAAATGCATTCCTGAATTTGAGCCTTGTTGCACAACCTCAATCTAAAACATTGTACATGCCTCAAATGGAGAGTGGGTAATAAGAAGCTCGAGTTAGAAATAACTCCAACATAACTTAGTCGGAGTTTTAGAGAAGAAGATTTTATTGCAGTTATAACTAGGTCTTAGAAAAAGGATCAAGATGAAGAAAAACAACAAAAAGGACATGTTTTACCTACCATTACATTGACAATTAAACAAGTGCAGGTCAAAAAACAACAAAGTCATGTTTGGTCAAAAAGTAAAGCAAGCAACTCAACTACGAAAGAGCAACAAAAACAATTAAAGTATGATCCAGAAGATTATTCATACCTCAGATTTCAAAAGCTATCGAAGTAGAGTCAATTTTTACTAAATCTTATGCTAAAACTGTAGAAGTTTTTTCTAAAATTGTTTCTTCTTTTAATATTGTTGAGGTTATGAAAAAACAAAATATCAATATTTCATTATGGGATGCTTTAAATCTATCAGGGCAACAAGATTTACTTGCTCAAGAGCTTGCTAAGTTGCATGTTCTTTAGGCCTCGTTAAAGATTATGCCTAAATAGATTTACTTAATCAAGAGCTCACTAAATCTATTTAGGCATAATCTTTAGGCCTATTTTTTTACAAATTTACGTAATAAGAAGTTGAATTTTCTACTGATTAATCAAGAAAAAATGCAACACTTATATGGTGACTAGATTGTTCAATTAAAGATAAATAAGTTACCTCAAGGGCTGGTCACATTAGAAGATATCTTTAGTTTAGATGATCAGCTCAAAAAAGACAAAGGAAAGATCTCAACTCATGCAGGTAATTACGAAGAGGTCTTAGTTGATGAAAATAAATTATTCATTGGAAAGGTATGTTCCTTAGCTAAAAACAGTCTTTTATCAGTTTATGCAAAGAATTCAAAGATGTTTTTTCTTGGAAATACCAAGATTTGAGAGGATTTGATCCTAGTTTAGCTTAGCATACCATAGAATTAGCCAAATTCAAAACTAGTAAGGCAAAAATAAAAACATGTTAATTCTAAGATTAAGCCATTAATGAGGAAAAAGTTATCCAAGTTAATTAAATCAAGTATTATCTTTCCAGTTAAGTATTCAAGTTGAGTAGCTAATCTTGTACCTATTCGGAAAAAGAATGGTGAAATCCGACAAAGTGTGTGGATTTTAGAGATCTTAACAAGGCTTCATTAAAAGATCATTATCCGCTGCCCAATATGGATAAGATTTTAAGAACAATTTTAGGTTCAAACATGTTATCCCTATTAGATGGTTATAGTGGATACAACTTGATTCTTGTTCGTGAAGAAGATAGATACAAAACAACCTTCACCATAAAGTGGGGGACTTATGCTTATAAAAGAATGCCTTTTGGACTTTCTAATGTTGGTGCAATGGATATGGATTTTCATATCCTTCTAAATAAATGCATCTTGGTTTATTTAGATGATGTTACTATATTTTAAAATATTTCGATGATCATCTTATGCATTTAAGACAAACTTTTCATCTTTGCAGGTAGTTTGAAATATCATTGAATCCCAAAAGTCTATCTTTTTAGTCCACAAAGGTAAATTTCTTGGACATATTGTTTCTAGGCAAGGTTTAGCTATTGATCCTTTTAGAATTGATGCAATATTGTAGTTGTCCTTGCCTCATCATAAGAAAAAAATTACAAAGTTTTCTTGGAAAAATCAAATTTGTTAGAAGATTTGTTCTAGATTTTGTAGCATTGGTTAAGCCATTAACAACCATGTTAAAGAAAGAAAAAACTTTCTCTTGGAACAACGAAGGAAGAAAAGGATTTGAGGCTATTAAATTAGCTATTTCACAAGCTCCTACTTTGGAAAATCCCAATTTTGATAAGGATTTCACTATGTATGCACTTGCAGGAGCTGAAACCATTTCAGCCATATTAACTCAAGTTAATGATGAGAATACAAAACAACCCATTGCTTTCTTTGGGCAAGAGTTTACATGATTATGAAACAAGGTACACTTTTCTTTAAAAATAAGTACTTTTTGTAGTTAGAGGACTAAATAATTTCAAGTACATGATTTCCAATAATAAGATACATGTTTTAGTCTCTCATCCAAGAGTTAAAACATTCTTGTTGAACAAAGAATTGAATGAGAAAGGAGTAAGTTATATTACGAAGGTTATGGAGTATGATGTTGATATCTATGTTATAAAAAGAGTCTGAGGTAAATGATTATGTGAACATCTGATTGATGATATGGAAAAATAGCAGGCTGTAGAATCAGAAATTCCATTATAGCATGCTGAAATTACGTATCAGCAATCAGAAATGTTATTACAGCCTGAAAATCAGCAACTAGAACTTAATCTAGAGGTTCAAGGATCAAGTTGGATGACTGATTTGATTGATTAATTACAACACGATACTTATCCGAAGGTATGGACAAGAATAAATGAAGATATTTCAGATTACAAGCTATACCTTATGTTTTCATTGATGGTGTGATATTAATGAAGTTTTGATGTGTTGTGTTGATTATGATAGAGTGTAGCAATTATTATTTGAGTTTCATGAAGGACCTGTAGGAGGTCACTTCTCAACACGTACTATAACCTTAAAAATTATGAAATTTGGTTATTGTTGGCCCAACATATTCAAGGACTATTTTGAATGGATTAAAAAGTGTAAGAAGTGTGCATTCTTTGTTAGAAAAGAACGTTTAACTTCTTTGCTGCTTTGCATCCTATTTCAGTGGATCAACCATTCATGCAGTGGGATCTTGAATTCATTGGCATGATAAATCCACCTTCATCACAAGGACACAAGTGGATATTGACTGAAAAGATTATTTCACATCTTTGGGTTGAAGCAAAGTAGCTTTGAAAGAAGCGAATGAAACTTCAATCTTATCATTCTATGAAGGAATTGTTTACATATTTTTGTTCCAACAACTATCATTTTAGATAATGCCTTAGCTTTCCTCGGTGCAAAGGTAACAAATTGGGCTATTAAGCGCGGTATTTATACGAGTATTTTGTCTAATTATTACCCACAAGTTAAGGTATTAGTTGAAAGTACTAACAAAAACCTACTTAAGATCATCCGATGAAAACTTAAAGACAACCAAAGAGCTTGGTATGTGATGTTAAATTCAACACTTTGGACCGATAAGGTGACTCCTAAAAGATCAGTTGGTAACTCACCGTACAAGCTTGTTTATGGACGTGAGAAAAATGTGCAAGTATTTTATGTCTAAAATCACCAAAACAGTCTAAATAGTTGTCAACCTATTTCAGTTGAGTTACCCACATTGGATTTACTACATCAAATGGAATTACTTGAGAATGAACCAATGTAGGTTCATTATGTAGAATTAATGGAGCTAAGAGCTAAGAGATCAAGCTCATCTGAACATGGAAAAGAATAAGAAACAGATCAAGAGAGCATTTGATAAAAAGGATAAGTTCGGAGTATTTATGAAGGAGACATTGTGCTGAAATGGGATGTTGATCATGAAAAGCCAGGAAACCACACGAATTTTGATACAATCTAGAGTGGTCCTTACATGATTTCAGCTTGCAAAGAACACAATGCATTTTATCTTTTAAGGCTGAATGGAGAGGAACTTCCCATTCTTGTGAATGGTATGTTTCTCAAACATTGTTATTGAAAATCTTACAAAGTGTTGGTTAGAGTAGGATTTCCCTTTCAATAAGTGTAGTTCATGCACATTGTAATGTTTTTCAATTCAATAAGTGCATTCATGCACGTGATCTAGTTTACCAGATCCTTTTCCAAATTTAGTTTGTTTTCCAGAAAAGAAGATTTATGTTATATGCTTTGACTCCATGCCCAATGAACTAGAGAAAGGCATTGGTCTTGAAGCTAGCAGGAAGTTTCCCCGCAGGATTGTCAAAAATGTTGACAATTTTTTCACATGTGCAAAAATGGGCATCTCAAAACTTTTTTTCAATGGAAGGAATTGATGAATGAACCAACCAGGGGGACATATATAGTTTAATTTTGTTTTTAGTTAAGTGAATCAACAAGGAAAAATGTAGCTATGTGTGTTATTGCAAAATGCAACACCTCATGTATGTTGTTATTCCATGTTCACCTTCATCAAAGATGCACAAAATCTCCAAAGAACTAAAGTACAACCTTGAGGAAGGTGCAAATAACTATATACTTGAGGAGTTGAACTTTAAAACAATAAACATAGTTATTGTTTGCATTGCAGATGTTCATTATTAAGTTACATGTATTTTCAATTTGATCATTTCCTATGATTAAGTTTTATTAAGTATGTTATTGAGTTGTTTAATTCATTGTACCATTATTACATATCATAAGAGATGAAAGTAAAAGGAAGTACACAACTCAATTATAGAAATAATATCATTTATTCATTAAGAAATTCAATGTTTCCCACACAATCATGGGATGTAACTTATGATTATCGAAATAAATGGTACATGTACATGAAACTAAAAGAAAAAGAGTATAGAAAAAACCCATCATTGCCTTGGGTTTTCTTTCGTTCTTTGTCATTTTAGTTCCATATCCTTCATCTTCATCTTTTGCATCCAACAACTATAGTGTACCTAAAAAAAAAAAGAAAAGATCACTAGTTAAGAGCTCATAGTTTAATCTGTACTCATGTGCTATCTAGCTTTAGGAAAATGAACCATTTGAGATCAAAAGCATAAGGTACATCAAGTAACTAATACAAAAATGAAAATTACCATCTAGCATAAGTTCATGGCATTCACAAGAATCATGATAGAAATAAAAAAAGAGAAAGAAAGTCACTATGGAACATAAGAGAGGCCAAAAATCCTAATTATTTCTAACTATTTTCTTAAGTGTGTAGGTATAAGTTATAGCAGAAGAGAATAAAATGCATGTTTTAAAATTTTGTACTATCAAGTATAGATTGCATTCAATGACAAAAAAGAATTCAAGGACTACAGAAGAAGATTAATTCATGCCTTCACAATGTTCAAGGAGAAAAGAGAACCTATTTAGAAGATATAATCCTCATAATGACCTTAATACACTTTCTAAAAGAGTCAACATAGATGAATGAAGTTAAAAAAATGTAAAAAATTTAGAAATAAGAATCATTGTTAGTCGAATAATGCAAACTTCTATGTAAAGAGTGTATCACTTTTTAAGAAATAGAAGATATGATGATCAAATGAAAAGGAAATTTAATTGATTCATCACTTAGAGGATAATAGATTTCAACAACTTCTAGTGCATTCATGGAGAGATCAAATATGTCAAATAGTCGAAGTGGAGAATGTTTTTATAGTGCTCAAAATCAAATTACAAATCTATAGTTTGAAAAAACAGTGAAGGATACCATAAATAAATCTTGAAGTTATCTTCTCGGAAAGGCGAAATACTACTCATAGTAGGAAATAGGTACAAGATGGAATTATTATATTTTTCTTTGCCATAAAAGGATAATGCAGTTGGTATAAAAGTTCAAATGACTTCTATCTCATAGTAGATCAAAACATGAGCAGATTCCATTACAGGTGAAAAAAGTATAAAGGTACAATGTATTGTTAGTTCAAGATATCATCAAAATTACAAACTAAAGATAAAACAAGTAAGGTAGTTATCTATTAAAGTTATAGTGGTACAATCATAGTTCATTTTCTAGCAGCTCGCCCTTGTAATTAATGCAATATGTTGAACATTTTATAACTATTAGAGTGCAATATCATGCATCAAATAAGAATGCAAGATTATGTAAGTACATCAAAAAAAAATGCAAAAGTGTCATTCTCATAGAAGTTCACAATTTTTAGAATCATTAAGCAAGTGATTACAAAATGGTCATCTATAGTAGGTAGAATTCAAGTGACAAAATACAAGCGAAACAAAAAAAGTGAAGTTACGGTCATAACTAAGCTTAACCAATTGCAAGTAAATACAACTCAGATAGAGCCATAGTATAAACTGTAACACTATAATGGCAATGACCATTTTTAATGAGTACCTAGATTTAAAAATTGCAATACAAAGATGGGAATTAATATTGTTACCTCTTCTTAAAAAGAAATATAGAATAACGCTTCAAACTAGTGCAAATACCAACAAGGGAAAAATAAAAAGCTTGAAAATTTCATAATAAAATAAAAAATATAAGTTTCTCTCTGAAGATAAAAAAATCATATTATTAAGGTGATAACACAAAGGTTAGAGGTATAGCCGTAAAGGTATAACTAGAAAATTAGGTTTTTGATAGAGGCCGTAAAAACTAAGGACGGCCGTTTTCTTAATTCAAGTAATAAAAGCTCAAGAAATCATAGAAGAAATAAGAACTCACCATTCACAATTTCCAAAACCCTTGTAAGATCACTCAATGTAGAATGAAAAATCGTGAAGACCGGATCATTTAACGAACTCAAGGATTGCACAGGGAAACACAAAGGAAATGGAAATAATAACAAGTATTAGTACTTGCAAAATAGAAACAATAATGGTTTCAACCATTATTGAGTTATAAAAATAGAGATGCCAAGAGAACAAGCAAGAAATTCACCTTCTTCAAAAAGAAAAATGCTTCTTCGAAAGGATATAAAACATTGAGCTCAAGATCAAATGATGGTCATAACAATTTTTTCCAAATAGAGAGCTCGAATAGAGCTAAAACAAAAGATTCAGGAGCAGAGAAACACCCAAGCTCACAAAATTCTTTCAACTATGGCAACCATCTTTAGAATCTTACACTGAGCTTGAAAAGAACAAGAATGGAAAAAATATTCCACATTCTAAGTCAAAAGAGTTGATAAGTGTGTGATTTAGAGCTTCAAAGATCAATAATAGTAGTTTGAAAAAAGTTGGCATGGCTTCCCGCTTGCAACGAGCAAATGAAATGGAAAAACAATAAGCTCAAAAAGTTTTCACTCAAACCTAACTCATCCTGAGTTAGAATTAACAGTTCAAGATCAAGCATGTATAGGATCAAATGACACATAATGTAAACCATTACCAACTACCCTGTTAATCGGAGTTAGAGCATCAATGGCTAAGATTGAACAAGTACCAATATTGACGATCACAATCAAACACTGAAATCAATGTAACCTCATAGTAACCCTAAATCGCCTGAGTTAGGAATCAATGAGCCATATTTATAGATACAAGATCAAAGGATCAGATTTTATGAGTAATTAAATTCCATTACAAACCAATTGACGGTAGAGATACAGAGGTACACAAATATATGACACAGATCAAAACATTTAAATTTCCATACAAACCATTGGGCCAACCAAGCTTCACCATTTGTTAGCCTCAAAATCATTGCCACCAACAATATTTCTAGGGATGAATCATAATGAAAGGGGACCAAGTCCCATTCAAACAATTACATTGCAATGACCTTGGTTAAGGTTTATAAATCATGATTATAAATGCCACAGAAGGTCAAAGGGGCCCGAAAACTATACTATGCAATGATCAAATCAAAAGAAGACCAATGATCATGAAAGGGGGGTCTAATAATCAAATGATCATTATCCAAACTAAAATGTATGACATGGCCAAGTCAAAAGTGAATGATGATGGTGGATGAAGGTTAAGTAATATTCTTACCTTAAACTTTGAAAATTTACTTTTTTTGCAAAAGACCCCATTCTTTTGAAGAAAATTATATGCCAAGGTCAAAAGGGGCCCCATGGAGACTATTCAAACAAGGAGTATACACATGCTATAGTAGAATAATACAAAAGAATGCATGTAGAAGATCAACATCATAACCATGATGATTGAAATGGAGCTAATTACCTTGTTTTTCACAAAGAAGGATACTATTTTCTTGCACATAAGACAAGTGGTCCCCATTGCAAGTGGGTGAATAATTTTTGCTAAGTGTTGGAGATTAAAGGCATTATTTTTTGCATGAATGTATTTTTGCATGCCTTCACAAGAGGAAAAAACAAAGATAAAGCCAAAATACCCTTGCAAGTGGGTGAATACACAAGTGCTACATCAGGGATTAAATATGATTATTTAATCAACAATAAGAAGACCAAGTTACATTCACATTGAAGGAGACTTGAAAAAAAAGCAAGAGCTATTATTAGCTAATTTATTCACCCAAGTTATTTTTGTATTAAAAATAGAGCAATCAACTACACTTTGACTAAGTGTATTTTTGTAACTAAGGCTATTAATGCCTCATTGTAAACTGCATAGTTAGTTTTATTCCTTTATTTATTCATCATAAAGGTTAAAAGTAACATGCATGGGTGAGTACAGATTGCAGTCTATTTTTAGGAGGGGTTGGGTGAATATTTTTGTTATATATTGTGTGTATTAGCAAGGCACAAAAGAGGAGGAATTTTGGATGTAGGAGTGTTGAAGAAATTTTTGCTAGTTTTTCCCTTAAATGAGAACCAGTTATTGCCTTTCTAATTATTTACAAGTGGTGTATATCTCTTATTATTTATTGTGAATGTTAGTTCCCTGAATTAATTATCTTACCTTGCTACAAATTTGGTGTTTTCTATACAGTCTTAGTGTGCATGTTAGCTGTTGTGTTGTTGTGATTTATTCCCTCAACACACAAGTGTTTGACTTAGGGTGAAGTTAAAAACCCATTGGTTTGTGCATCTGCAATTTGTTCTCAATTTTATTGTGCATGTAATCAGTCAAAGCCCTCAATAAATTTGGTGTATCACCCCATTTAAATTTCAGTTACAATAATATTTTTACCCTTAAAACTTTAAAAAACCCCAAAAAATTAGTTTAGGATACATCAATAAGGAACCGACCTTGATACCGAAGACTCACCTCAACAATAGGTATACCCATAGACATGAGGTGTTTCCATTGTATCTACAGAAGTGGGGGAATAAAGCAAGCTTAGAACCCCTGTCGTTATCCCTCAACCAGGTGTACTTCCAAGAGATAAAAGTTAGTTGAGGTGATTTGACGGGGTTCTAGGCATTGAAATTTTCTATTGAAGGTAAGAAGAAAGAACTTGCTTGATGGAACTAGAATGCTAGTGAAGGGAATTGAAGGGGTAGTTTGGACAAAAGGGTTAGAGTGATTGTTTCTTTCACTTTGATTTATTAGGAGGAATGCTTTGATGATGACAATAGGGTATTGCACATAGGTTTCATTTTTGTGCATATGTGATAAATGACGCAAACATCGTAATAGGATCTTGGTTTTGAAATTATATGGTATACACAAGCTATTGTTTTTGGGCATATATGACAAATGATGTAAACACAAAGTAATATGATACTAATAGTAAAAATATTTGCTATACACAGGATGCCATTTGTGTGCATATGTGACAAATGATGCCAACCCTGTAATATGATACTAGGAGTGTAATTCTATGGTTTACACATGCTATCATTTTTATGCATATGGATGGATTTAGAAAAGAGGTAGGGGTTTGGATGTTGGTTTGGAGAGGATGGGGATTGAGGATCAAAGGTCATGGTATGATAGTATGTGTGGTTGATTAGATTTCAATTAGGTTGGTTGATTAAGGTTGGGATTATTTGAATAAGGATGGTTGATTATGATGATGTTTAATTGATTAAAATTTTAAGATGATATGATGGTTAAGGGTGCTCACAAGAAAGAAACCAACATGCAATGCACACCCTAACTAGTCAAGTGGAATTGTAATTAAGCTATTTCCCACTTTCAATACCACACACCGATGATGGTACCACAACTAGCTCTCCACCTATGTGTCAATGTGGGGTCATATAGTGATTGATCTTGGGAATTGTGGCCTCCTTACACAATTTCTTGATATGCGTAAAAGGTTTCCTAGACTAGAATATACAAACTCACTAGGAGTACCCAATATACCTTTCCGTACTTGGGTCACATGCCTGTGTTGCAAGGATGTTGTCTAAGGCCTGGGTATTAGACGTCAAATCCCCTCACTTCACACCACTCTTAAAAAAGAAAGCACTTAGTCAATAATGACATCTCTCTATGAATTTATTTACCCTGTTGAAACACGGGGTGTGTCTATGTGCATGGAGGTGAATTCCTCGATCATGAGACTCCTAAAACTATGGAAAGTGTGTGGATGTCACTTCCACGTCATGTTGCCCCTATAAAAATGCTAGCCACTTTTGATCCTCAATATCATCCCAAGACACGAGAGGAGAGCATACACGGTTTCACCTTCAGGTTAAACAAACAATGATGAAAAAACATAAGAAAGATGATGCAATATAATAAAATGAAATGATAAATATTTTGTGATTGGGTCTTCAAGAGGAGGCCCTGCAAAACAAATCTTAGTAATTTGATTTATAAACCCAAATTTCTTGGACTAATCATCCTACAAAACAAAGGGTTAGTATTTTTAGACTTATTTTTATCTTTTATAAGCATAGGAAGTTGCACACAAAGTGTTAGTAGTTTGGAGTGATAATAATATAACTCAGTGTGTAGTTAAAATGAAAAGATTTAGGAATATTGAAACCATGAATACAATATCCTATAAAATTCTAAATTAATGCTTTCATTACATATGATACTGACAATGAAATTCTGTGGTATACACATGTTGTCATTTTTGTGCATATGGGACAAATGATGCAAATACCATAATAGGATACTGACAGTGAAATTTTGTGGTATACATAGGTTGTCATTTTTGTGTGTATGTGAAAAATGACACAAACACTATAATAGGATACTAAGAGTGAAATTATGTGGTATACACAGGTTGTCATTTTTGTGCGTATGTGACAAATGACGCAAACACCATAATAGTAAATGAATAGTAAAATAATGTGGTATACACAGGCTGTCATTTTTGTACGTATGTGGCAAAGAACAAAAGCATCATAATAGGATACTGATAGCGAAATTTTGTGGTATACAGAGGCTGTAATTTATGTGCGTATGTGACAAATGATGCAATCACCATAATAGGATACTTTCAGTGAAATTATGTGGTATACACATTGTCATGTTTGTGCATATGTGAAAAATGATGCAAACACCGTAATAAGATACTAGCAGTGAAATTCTATGGCATACATGAGCTGTCATTTATGTGCATATGTGAAAAATGACACAAACATCGTAATAAGATACTGACAGTGAAATTTCATGGTATACACAGGCTATCATGTTTGTGTGTATGTGAAAAATGACGCAAACATTGTAATAGGATACTGGTAGTGAAATTCTATGGTATACATAAGGTGTCATTTTTGTGCGTATGTGACAAATGATGCAAACAATGTAATAGTAAACTAATAGTAAAAAAATATTCTATAAATAGGCTGTCATTTATGTGTGTCTGTGACAAATGATGCAAACACTAGAATAGGATATTGACATCGAAATCTTGTGGTATACACAGGATTTCATTTCTATGCGTATGTGACAAATAACGTAAACACCATAATAGTATACTGGTAGTAAAAATATGTGGTATACATAGGATTTCATGTTTGTGTGTATGTGCCAAATGACACAATCACCATAATAGGATACTGGCAGGGAAATTATGTGGTATACACAAGTTTCCATGTGTGTGTGTGTGTGACAAATGACTGAAACACCGTAATAGGATACTGGCGGTGGAATTCTATGGTATACATAGGCTGTCATGTTTGTGCATATGTGAAAAATGACGTAAACACCGTAATAGGATACTAACAATGAAATTATGTGGTATACATAGGCTGTCATTTTTGTGCGTATGTGAGAAAATACGCAAACATCGTAATAGTAAACTAATAGTAAAAATATGTTGTATACATAGGTTGTCATTTCTGTGTGTATGTGAAAAATGACACAAACATTGTGGTAGGATATTGGCAGTGAAATTCTATGGTATACACAAGCTATCATTTTTGTGCATATGTGACAAATGATGCAAGCACCATAATAGTATACTAATAGTAAAAATATGTGGTATATACAGATTCCTTTTCTATGTGTGTGTGACAAATGATGCAACACACTGTAATATGATATTGATAGTGAAATTATGTGGTATACATGAGCTTTTATGTGTGTGTGTATGTGATAATGACCTAAACACCGTAATAGGATACCGATGAAAAGTGAAATTTTGTGGTGTACACGGGTTGTCATTTTTGTGCGTATGTGACAAATGACATAAACACCCTATTAATATACTACTAAAAATATAAATTTTTAATACTTTAATAATTTATACTATATTATTAAGCATATCAATATAATTTTTTTATATAAATGACATCATTTTGTAAATATAAAAATTGAATGGTGAATGTTATTTTTACAATATATAATCTTTTTACAACTAAAACATTGAATACATGTAAAAGACTCAAAAATTCTATGTTTTCAGTCATGAGATAAATTATAGTTAGATTTTAATATCCGCATGATCATGTGATCATTGTGATAAGAAAAATGATCCGAAACTCCAATATTAAAATCTAGAACACAATTTTATCTTTAAAAAAAAATAGTTATGTTTCATGTAAACAAGTGTTAAACTTAAATTTGATTATTATTGGGCGTCGGCAATTTGGTATGCATCCCTTTGGAATCCTAATTCATGGCACTACAAAAAAAAAAAAATATTTCTCATTTTCTCCATTAATGGTGAGGCCTTGAGTAGAAAATAATTTACATGTACAAAATAAGCTTGATCAGTTTCCAAATACAAATTTCCAATAATAGAATAAGCTTGATCATGATAAGCTTAACACTCCCCAAAAAGTTAGTTTCCACATACAAATTCAAGAAAATAACTAGTTTGTGTAGCAACTTGAAGAAAACAACACTTACTTTAAATGACTTCTATCTATCTACTCCTCTCTACCCTACCAATTCTCTTGCAATGGATCTAGAGCTTAAAAAAATTCGTGTTTTGGTGCATAAATTTTTAGTGTTTAATTAATGCAATGGCGATTCTTGTAGTTGCATAAGGAAACAACAAAAAAATCAATGCATATTAAATGACCGACACCTTTTTCCATCCTTTCCTTTTCCTTTCTTTGCCTTGGTATCGCCTTGGGATTTTCCTTGGGAACCGGCATATCTTGGTTGGAAAGTCACGAGCATCTTGGTGATTGAATTATACTTTCTAGACACTACGGAAGGAGGAGTGGGTCTTGTACATGGGCATCATATATATGACAACTTGTATGGCATCTTATGGTATTTCTTATGGGGTCATGCAATTCTATCGCCAGGATAACTAGCTCAGTGTATTGAGCTTTAAACTTAAATGATTATATTTATGTTGATTCCTTTTTGTGAGAAGACAACTACAACCAGTCATTCCAAAATGAATTTTCTAAACCATTTTTAATTTTTAGTAAACAACCCACTAAGCGTGATGACAAAAACCACACAACATATTAAAAATATACATATATTTTATTGTTAAAATAGGATCAAAAAGGTCATTGGCCACTTTCACATAGATCTAACTTCGTCTCAGCACTTCAAGTGCCAACTAGCCATTATTATTGAACACTATTAAAAATATCAAAACATATATCATATATCTTAAATAATATTGAGTATAGCTATCTCAAATATATTTATTTGAAAAATGCATTTAACTTTGGATACTATTTGTTGATAGAATTTTATGTCATTTTTATAGTTTTAGAAATTGTCCCAACAAAGGCAGTGTATAATCTACAATAATTAGGAAAATAATCTATTGACATGGTGAAGCTCCTCTTCTTTTAGAGTGGTAATTCCCTCGTATGATAGGAGTATTTGAATTTTTGGTGCTTATAACCAGAAGTACAAAAGAGACAACATTGATAAAGGGAAAGAGAACATAAATAAGGGAAAATAGGAAAAGGGGGAAAAGGGAGAAAGCCCACATAAGAATAGAAACAAAACAATCTAGCCCACAACAAAATAGAAACACAACAATCTACTCGAGATAAAATTAATAAAAGATTAACTAAAAACCTTTCTCTTTCACTTGGAAGATAAAACTTAGTCAAGCTACACGGAGAATAGGAATCAATCGAAACACAAAATATTTGGGGTTAATATATAGTGTGAATATGGCACGGAGTCCATAGACAAGAATAGGAAACAAAATTCTACATGTCAATGCATCCCACACAAAGAATTAACATTAAAATATATTTTCGATTATAAACAATAAAAAAAATTCATAATTAGAAGATGATAAACAAAATAACATGATTATCATTCCTTATTAACATTTTATATTTCATGGAATTGAATTAAAACAAATACACACAAAGTTGCAGTAGTTTATTCTCAATTCAAAGAAAACAAGAGGAAATGGCCAACCCCTTATAATGGAAATTCCTTCCTTATTTATACTTTTAGCCTGTAACCAACTTGTATCCACCTTCATGGTAAGAATATGACTGCTACTTTTTTAAATTTCATTTAAGTTACAACTTAAAGTGACTTTATAATTGAGTCACTTAAGTTTTTTAAAAAAATACTTTTTCCAATGAAGAAACATAAAATTAACTTAAGTGACCAAAGGTATTCTTCCCAAAGAACAAATAAAAAGTCACTTAAGTGAAGAGAATAAAAATAAATGATGATTTCCATCCATAAAGGTTTCTTTGCATTATTCACTCGATCACTTTCACCTTCAACAATTGCAACCTTGAACTCTATAATGGTATTGTTCATACATTCCTCTCCTTCGGGAAGAGAGTTCTTCACAACAAATCAATCCATGATTATGAATCGTATGAAATCATCAACACATATGATAACCAAATTGACATGTGTAATTGAAATGGATAAACCCTCTTCTTGATAAAAGCTATTACGATGGAGTCTTCCTTTGATAGGAGTCTCCTTTTAACTAGTCATCATTGCCTTGATATTGTTGAAGTTCATATTATCAAAATTTCCATCACCAATGGAAAATCATCATGAATACACTTAAAAATTATGGTGTCATTATGAACTGGACATGAACAAATTTTGGGAAAGATTCAACGAGTAAAACTTGAACTATGAGCAAAATATGCTCTTTAAGAAAAGGAAAAAACAACAATTGATAAATGGTTCCTAAAAACCTTATAGAATGTTTATTTTTTTAAGCCTACAAAAAATTAATCCTTGCTTCAATTTATTTCCAACACTTTAAAAAAATGCAAAACGGAGCTCAGATGCAAAATTTATAACCAAAACAAGATTGGTTCCTGAGTTCCACCTCAAGTGCACTTTTGGGAACGAATGGCTTCCCAAAAGTACATTTGGATGTGCTTTTAGGAACCAATTAAGTGAAAATCACATTCTCAACATCATTTTAGAACTTTATAACTTTAAAAAAGAACATATGGAGCATAACTAAAGAAAATTTCACTTAAAAAGCATATATGGGAGTGTATTTAGGAACCAAGTTGCAAAAATTGCATTCTTAACCTCAAATTAGAAACTTGGAGATTCCAAAAGAACACGACGAGCATCATTTAAGCACCTTTCCCTACAAAATCATACCTATAACATTTTTTGAGAACTTTTAAGTCATAAAGCATATATATAAGAGTTTCTTAGAACCATTTTTGGTGTAAAAATGCACTTGGGGCATGTTTTAAGAACTTGAATTTGAAAAGTGCACTTGGAGGTGCTTGTGGGAACCAATGTGCAAAATTTGCAAATTCAATTCAAAAATAGTACCAAAAAGTTCTAAAGCACATCTTGGAGGTGTTATGAGATAAAATTGGTGCATGAGCAGGCCTAAGAATGTTTAACAACTTGCTTTGATGCAAATGCGGTCTCCATAATTACTTAATAATTCCCTTAATGATAAAAATACTTGTATCAAATCACCATAATAGAAATGGATTGAAATGAAAAATTTCACAAGGAAAGGAAAATTTTCCATCACATAAACCAAGGTTATAAAGCTGAAAAATACTTACAATGAAGGATAACACAAAGATAAAATGAGAATGCAAGAATTTTCCATTGCGGGAATCACGAGAATGAAATACATGTCGAGAATTTTTGAAAAATCATTGCATGATAACAGCTTAGCTCTTATTGGGGACGTGACTTGGATTGGGTGAAACACAAACAAGGCATATCTTGGCTCCAAAGTCGTGGGGTGTTTCATAACCAACGTCTTACCCATTGGGTAATAGACTCGGGATCAACACAAGTACTCAAGGGACCACTTTCTTAGGCTGCATTTATTGAACACAAACACGAAACACACAACAAAATGGAAAGGGAAGCAAGCCAAAAATGGGAAAAGTAAGAAATGTATAGGGAAGGATAGGGATATATAAGTTTATGCAAATACAACAAGATGATATAAATGGGCACCTTTATATTGCAATGAAATGTATGGATGAAGTTTATTAGGATAAAAATGTTCGATTGATCATACCAAGGCTTCATGATAGCTCCACATGGCTTAAAAATAAGAACATAAACTAATAATCCTGTCAAAACTCATATTACATAGAGAATTCACCTGGATCCAATCACCACTTTGACACTTGTTCAAAAAATTTAATCTATTGACACAATTATTTATATTATGAAACTTCTTTATGATGTTTGTGGGGATTTTATGAGCATTATAATATACCATGCAATCCAAAACATATTAAAATAATAATAATGAAGAATATATAATATTTTACACAAGGAAAATGCATAAACACCATGATATATATGTAAATATCCACTAATTACTAGTTAAGAATGTAAATAAGAGTTAACCAATGGTTACCACGAGTCATTATGAGTGAAAAGACATAACCTTTTCCTTTTAAAGGCTATATAATGATGTAAAATGAGGGGGAAGATAATATCATGAAAATGAGTGAGAAGAGTTAATATAATCACGAAGATAAAAGAGAGGAATCAATGTAAGAAGTGAGAGATATGAATATAATCAAGTCAAACATATATTTTTGAATTTTATGTAATTGAGATCAATATATATGTGATATTTTTTGTTTGAACCATTGATGTGTTGAGTATTATGTTTATTCATGTTTAATAAAGGATAAATACGTGATTATAGAAGAAAGAGATACCCTTCTTGGTGATGTTATCTCTAGATGGGATATACAAACTTATAAGACCCACAATTGTGTCGGGTCTTATGCCAACATTTTGGCATCCGAGCCCAGTGTTAGCTAACTAATATCTACCTGGAGGGTAGTGGGAGAAAGGAGATAATTTACTAAGAGGGAAATAGGGAAAAACATGCATATGTTTTGTGGGAAAAATATTAACATGAAGATTTGTCTCACCCTCTTTTAGAGGGGTTTGGCACCTAGGGATGGTGGGGAAAAAGGGGGATCCAAAGGAATGAAAATTTTAATAAATAAATATGGTATCTTGATTAGGGGGAGTAAATAGGGAACTAAAATAAAATAAAATATAGATTAGGAGAATGTTGGGTATGTGTCTATGAGGAAACATTTGCAACTATAGAATATCAAATCCAAAACATACAAATACGGATCTAAAAATCCCCACAAAATCTACAACAATGGAAGTATAAACAAGAATAATCCAAATCACACAAAAGTACACACACATAACATAACATGTACCATGGTTCACCCAATGTGGGCTACATCCACCAAATATAGATATCTCATATATATAATATAACAAGAGATTATAAACCAACTCTTCTGCACAAGAGTACATGTATCTTTTCCTCCCAGATCTCCAACCGAATCTTCCTGAGTACACTAAACCATGCCTCCATAC
Source organism: Taxus wallichiana var. yunnanensis (assembly GCA_018340775.1). NCBI lineage: Eukaryota > Viridiplantae > Streptophyta > Pinopsida > Cupressales > Taxaceae > Taxus > Taxus wallichiana. The sequence continues at coordinate 718,345,135 of CM031235.1, read as the reverse complement.
AACCACTTGTGTCTCTTCTAAATCTCTAACCGGATCTACCTAAGTGCACTAAATTGTGCCTTTAAAAAACCATAAGATCTCACATACTTGAAGATACCATGCATCTATCACTATGCAACCAAGCTCTCATTGTACTGTGATTCTAAAAACAATACCTCTAGAAGGGTCTACCAATGTGCAACCGTAACCTCACACCAAAAATTAAGTCTCTCCATCATCACTGCATCAACTTGTGCAAACATGAAGACAACTTCCTCTACAATACTAGATTCCTATGGATCAACAATACATCATGATCTCATGGATCTGTAATACAAGATCTCACAACATGTGGATCTACAAGAATGAGCAATAACAATATCTCACAAGAACTTGTGGATCTATGAGAATGAGCAATAACAAGATCTCACAAGAACCTATTGATCTAACAAGAAGAAAAACCAAGTGCTTTGCATACCATGCAAGCCATTACATGAGAATAAATAATACAAAGGAAATATTGTGGAAGATAATACCATCTTCTCACCAACATTGTACCTGTACTTTCCTTCTATTCAACTTCTCTCTATGAAAGCTCTTGTCTTCATGCAATCTATTTTTTTTTTTTTTCTTCTTCTTCTTCATCCTTTTAACCAAGGATAGCTCAATTCTTCTCTTTTCTTATTCCAACCTATCTAACCCTAGTTTTCTATCTTATATAAGCCTAGACAAACTTAGGGTACAATAGCCATGCAATTACATCCTTTAAATTAGCTTTAAAATAAAAGCTAGATTAAATTCCCATGAGTTAAATATAAAATTTCACACACAGGTAACCGGTGCCGATTAACCTGATCTTTGCTGACCGGCATCGGTTATTGTGTAAACCAATAAGGTGTAAATCATGCTATCTGTGAAGCAATTTAGCTCCACAATCCTAACAATATCCCACTTGGAGATAAATTGTTGAACCTGTACTCTACACTGTACATCACCATCCTCTACATACCATGAAGACCATTTATTCTTTATATCAAAAATTCTCTCAAATGAAATTAGGAAGATTAAACCATCTTCTAAAACCAAGAAGATAACAAACCCGTGACTTACCATATACCTACATGAAGCTACTCCTAATCCATGTCCGTGATACACAAGCTATCCATACATCAAGCTCCCATTGAATCATAACTCCAAGCCTCTCATGTAACTAAGCCACCATGACTAACACACCGTAAGATCTCCCACTCAAACTGAAATACTTGAGCTTCAACTACAACCATAGCCATACCTATAAAATCAACCATGTTCTCCAACCATCTATCCATGTCTTCATGCTACTACCAATGCAAGTGACCAAAGACAAGTAAAATTGGAATAAGCGTAAGAAAAAAAAAGATCCTATGTAAGATAACCCAAATGAGTTTTACATGTAACTAGTGGGAGATCAATCCATAAACACCGCATAACTCAAAGAATCCAAACACTGCAATATGCAAATATAACCTTGCATAAACAACTAGCATGTCTAAGACAATCATCTGTAGATAACATATCCCATGGAGTAATATAGTAATCAAGAGGAAATACAAACATCCCCTACTCATGCTCAAGGAATCCATGTGCAAATCAAACATTTGCATCATCATAGACTCAAAAAACTGAATCTATCCATATGTACAAACTCACCATGTACATCTATCCATATCATCAAGCTCTCCAGAAGCTCCAAGTCTGCCACCGACTAACTCCAAAGCCGAATATGAATCCCATGATCATCAATGTCAATAAAAAACATCCATGCTAAACCATGCCACTAATACCAAGTGCAAATACCAACAAACATGTCATCAACATACTTTGCACAATCAACCAAGATGAAAGAAAAACAAGGGCACCATCTAAAAATGGTAAATAAGCATTGTTGTCAAACCTATGACCAAACTAACCACGGTTTCCTAACTAACCCCGATCACTACCTGACCAACCACAGTTACCAAATGACCAACCACAATTACTCCTAACCGACACCAATCTTTATAATAGTTCGATTTTCTTTTCTACACCCTTCAAACTCGAAAAGTTTCTCTATCATCTAAAACCCAGCTGAATAAACCATCAACTGCAATCCCATAGGAATATCCAGGCACCACAAAATAAACTAGAAGTGACATCACAAAGAAATAAACTCAAAATACCTACAAAACCATGACTGTCCTCCATAACCACTTTGTGCCTCCTGCCACTCTGAATAGTAGCATCCTCCTCTCACTCTCGTGTGTGAATTTGTGTCCAATTATAATGCCAACAACCATGGCTTGCTCCCACTAAACACGAAATCCCCTACACTTCCTCTAACACCAAGCTCAAAAGCTAATATGTTAGTGAGAAATAAAACCAGATGAAAGAACTATAAAATTGATTCCCTTTCTTCTTTGAGAATACTTCTACATCACAGAAGTTTGGACTTCTTGTGAAGTAGGTGAATCACCTTCTTTCCATCCATGTGTACTCAACATCTCTCATTACTTGTAACTGTGTCTAATCATGACTTTTCATTGAGGATCTCATCCTTAGACTAGAAACCCTTGTCCTCAAGATTCCACACAACCAGGAAATAAAAGTCAAACAACACCAAAAACCATGGTGTAAATCTATGCACACTATCCAAACATAATATCAGTTGCTCCAAATGAAAGAAATAAAACATGAATCATATAGAGATACCTGAATTAAAGTCTCAATGAAATAACCGAGCTAACTCTATCCTATTTATAATCTAAACCATGAAGTGATCTACACCATTTCTACCATGTACACTCTGTGCAAGAAACTTGATCCTCCAAACCAGAAAAAAACCATCTACCCTCTCTCCTACTACAAAAACCTTGTATAAATAAGTTGCCACAGAGACCGACCACGGTCATCTCCTAACCAACCATGGTTAGTTGACCGATACCAGTTCCTCTATGACCGACCTTGGTTCTCATACCGATGTTGATGCTTGTTAGAACAAACCCAACGCCACACAATTTGGCATAGAACACCACACCAGGTGCCTACTTTGACCAAAGCCGATAGTTGAGCTGAGCCAGTCATTTCAAGAAGCATCCAAATCGTACAAAACCACTACAACAATAAACCATGCAATAAATTGCATCAAGGTGAAATACCTCACCTTACCAACACCAAGATACTAACCCGCATCTTCAACTAAAGAACTTGCCTCTCTGACAGAAGCCCCATCTTCCTTCCATGCTATAACCTCTCTACTAAAACCCCATGTATCTAAATGCACAAAGGATGCATACCTTCTCCTTTTCTTTGTCTATATCGTAATAAAAAACCATGCATGTGTAATTAAACCATACGCTACAAAACCAAGATAAAACAATACCTTAATAACTAGATCTACAATCTGACTACTATGCTTGTGCCTCTAAGAACCAAGGACTCCTCAGCAAACAAAATACATTCCATGCATCTCTCCATTTCTTCAAATATGTGATTTTATGTTTTCCCAAGAATCGAATACCACGTTTACCCTGTAACCAACCATGGTCACCCTACCAACCCCGATTTCCACTAAACCAACACTCGATCAATGTAATTTCTAGCAACCTTACTCTTCTAGCTCCCACTTGAGATTCAATCTCTTCCTGTAATTTCACATAAGGAAAAACAAAGCCACTAATAAAACCATGAAACAAACCCTTGATCTGAAATAACCAAGATCTGATACCATTGTTGGGGATGGGTCTATGCAAAAACATTTGCAACTATAGAATATCAAATCCAAAACATGCAAATACAAATCTAAAAATCCCCACAAAATCTACAATAGTGGAAGTATAAAAAAGAATAATCCAAATCACACAAAAGTACACACACATAACACAACATGTATCATGGTTCACCCAATGTGGGCTACGTCCACCAAAGATAGAGATCTCATATATATAATATAACAAGAGATTACAAACCAACTCTTCTGCACAAGAGTACATGTATCTCTACAAGAGTATCTCTTCCTCCCAGATCTCCAACCAGTTCTTCCGGAGTACATTGAAGCATGCCTCCATACCACCACATGTGTCTCCTCTATATCTCTAACCGGATCTACCTGAGTGCACTAAACTCTTCCTTTGAAACACCACCAGATATCACATACCTGAAGCTACCCTACATCTTCCACTGTGTAACCAAGCTCTCATTGTACTATGAATTTTAAACAAGACCTCTAGAAGGGTCTACCAATGTGCAACCGTAACCTTGCACCAAGAAATAAGTCTCTCCATAATCACTACATCAATATGTGCAAACATGAAGACAAATTCCTCCACAATACTAGATTCCTATGGATCAACAATACATCATGATCTCATGGATATGTAATACAAGATCTCACAACATGTGGATCTGATAATGAATAATGATCTCTGAGAACTGTGGCAATAACAAGATCTCACAAGAACTGTGGATCTACAAGAATGAGTAATAACAAGATCTCACAAGAACTCGTGGATCTAACAAAAAGAAACACTAAGTTCTTTACATACTATACGCAAGCCATCTTCAGCTCCACAATCCTAACACGAGAAGACATAGAGGGAAGAAAAGATAGAAAAGAAAATATTAGAGAATGAAAGGAAAATAAAATTAGTTATTACTTATTCATGGGAATAGTATTGAATTATTTAAGTGATTATTCCCCAACCATAAAATATTGTTGAGGAAATGAACACCTTGGACCAAATATACTCCTCTGTAGTGAGAAAATTCTTAAATGAACTTCTCAACTTCATTTTAAATTACACTAGGAACTGAACCATATGGAAATACATCACCATCTCTCCGACATATACAAATTGAGTACTCTTGAAAATTTCTCTCATGAGAAGAGATGATCATTACTACATTCTTATCATATATTTGATAGTTGAACCAAGAATTGTGTGTTTCCGAAGATGAGTCGGGGACAAAATGTTCATCAAAAATACATTCATCACCAATGAATCATGTTATCACATCAATGAAGAACACACATCTTTTAGAAGAATGATTCTCATTCTCATTCTCATTGTTATCCAACTCCATAATTCTCATTTCAACAGGAAGAAATATGGAATGAAATCCTTCTTGTGAGCATAGTGAATACACCACTTTGCATGAAAAGTGATCGAAGTATTAGTAATATTTATTTTTCATCCTCTGTAGTGAATAATTAAGCAGATCTTTGTACCTCTTTATTGCATTATAGAATGGAAATAAATATTTCATCGAAATGGTGAATTTCATGCACCTCCTCATGGGTTGAAACAACAATGAAGTTCACTTGAATTTCTAATTTTGGAGTGGCTATAATTTTAGTCAGAAGGTAGAAAATTTTATCAATGTGTGGCTTCTCATCATCATCTTTCACCTCTTCTACCTTCACAATTTTCATCTTACTTGTGATGATTGTGAGATGTTGTTAGAGACAAAAGGTGTAAAACACATTCAGAGACCAAATCGAGGTCCGAAAAATCATGGAATTTAGCCACCATTTTTACATGGTGTTGTTACGATAAAAGGGATCCTTTTTAAAATGCACAAGTTCCATATTTATAGAGAAATGAGAAGAAGAAGAGAGAAAGAGAGAGAGGTACCAACAAGAGATATTCAACCACCAAGGACCAATCACCATAGATGTTTGTAGAGAAGTATGGGTGCTCGAAATGGATCAAATCACATGCCATTAACCTTTACGGGAAGGGAAACAATGCCCATAATTCACTAAATTTATGTCGGTGAAGTAGTTGGCTATTGATTTTCAAATTAGGTGTGGCTCATGTGTTTCTTGTGGACTTCAGATGTTCCATGATTTCTTAAATCCTTCAAACCCTCAAGATGATACATGAAATCATTTCTAACCCTTGTAATACATTAAAACACAAGTTCTCTTTTCCTTCATTGCGTGGAGTTTCAAAATGTTGACATTGCTTTTATGTTTTGCAGCCTTTGACCTCGTTCCATGGTTATTTCTTGTTGTATGGCTTTGAATTTTTGAGGGTTTGAAAAACTTCCATAATTTTCCTATGCACTTTACCTTTATACAGATGACTTCTTTCTTCTTGTGTGACACATTATGTGCAACTATTTTCCTTTGTCCTACGGCTCCCTAGGAAAATGTGCATCACCGTGATGGACTACTATACTATACTATTTAGAGTAGGGAGTAGAGTCAAAATTTCCTCCACTCCAAAGTATAATCGCGGATGATCCTTACGTATATAGAGCCTACTCTTTGTATAGAAATGAATTCATTCGAATGGATATGGATATCCACTGGTGAAGTGTTTCAAAAATTCCAACCTTAGTCCCTTTCTAATTTAATTTCTTTTTTTATGTGGTACCTTGTAGTACGTTTTCCCTTTATGTTACAAATTTTAACTCTTGAGACTTCAACCTTGATTTCACGGAATTGACAAAACCTATGGAATGTTCTATATTCTAAGTACGTGTAACATAGTTCTTCCCCATACCTCAAAGCACTGATCTTCTTATTCCATTACTCACTATGTAGATCTTGTCCTTATCCAATTCTATAAATTTTCCACTAGCATGAAACCCCACGGTGCTTTGAATTTCCTTCGACCTATGAAAGAGTGATTTGGTGTCATTAGAAGATTGAATTTCTAAATGTCATGAAGGTCTAACAACTCGTGAAATGAACTCGCCAAAAATCTGCCTAAGTCCAAATGATGCTCTCTTTTTTTCCTATGGGTTTGGAGAACCCATGGAACACCGAGTGACTACACTTCATGGAATACTAACTTAGTCTTGTGCAGATTTCCTAAGAAAAAAATGGTTGTCAATTTTTAATGAGTTGTTCAAAATTTCATGGGGTGTAATTTTGGACAACAGTTTTGTCAACCTCTAGGGGACATCTGCCTAATAGATGATGAAGACTAATATCCTTAAAACATCCATTGGGTATGGAGTCAAGCACATCCTTGAATAAAATTTACCTTAACCTTGAAAAAATTGTATCCACGAATCCACATGAACTTAATATTATATTGAAATTAACATGAAGAGCTGAAGAAAACCTATAAAATACTCCAATTATCTTATTACACCATGGAACATACTCTAAAATTTGGGTATGCGGCGGAAACAAGGGTCCATAAAAACTATATAAAAACATGAAAATCACACATGTTATAAGAGGAAATATGTCGAGTATGCACAAACACTTAGTTTGTAATAAAGAAACTAATCTACCCTACTCTAACCAAAAGTAATTGAGGCTAAACAAAACGATACGAGGTTGGGAGAAATAGCTTCCTTTCCTTACAAAATTGAACTGTGTGATCAATTTTGCAACTAAATCACATGGTGGAAGTGCTAACATTGTTTGCACTTATTTATTGCTCAAAGAATTTGTTGGGAAGATAATGAATACATCCTCAAATTTATCTTATTTTGGTTGGAGGTGTTACAACTAACCTTTGGCACTTTAAAGCTCTTCCTCATGCTTTGAAGTGAGCATGATTGGTGGCAAATATGATCTTGGATCTAAACTAGCCGAGTATTTGATTCGAATTCATCCTTAGGAACCAATGGACTCATCCTTGTGGTTTTCTAATACTCTTAATATGAAAATCCATGAGTGGAGATTGTAGAATCACTTTCCTCTTCATCATGGATGCTTGCAAGTTGAATTACATTTTTTTGTTTATTCTTGTGTAAACATCTCTATTTCTATTCTTTCATTGTCCTCCTCTTATTCCTCAACAACAAAGGTTGACATATCAAAATCATCCTCTTGTTTTTCATGAAGACTCGATTTGAATAACAAGCTTCTCATTTAAATATGATTCGGTGGAAAGAGGCTAGGAAAGATATGCATTTATTAAGATTTCTTTCTCCTTCCCTAGTCTAAGAGAGACTTGAGTAGAAAGGGGATATTTATGGTGAAATATAGATGGTGAAAATACAAAGTTGGTAAGTTCAATGGGTTATTCACCATCAATGCAATCTTCTAAATTTGATAAAACTTTAGCCTCTTCATTGTCTATCTTTGAGTAACACTCCCTTTATATCTTAGCTTCCTTGTGTTCCTCCTCCACTTCTGATTTTTCTGAGACAAATTAGAAACCTCCAAGAACATGGTGCCAACATGCACACTACATTTGGAATAAATAGATTTCTGATCATCTTCCTCATGTTTCTCTGAAAATTCAACCTCCCTTTTGTTATCTTCCAACTTAGCCTCCAATGAAGGTTTCAGCAATTGTGGTATTTTTTGGCCTCAAACCTTGAGCTCCAATCCTTCAAATTTTGCATGATGGTTTCTCTATTTGGTTCTTCATATATCTTCCCTCCCAATATCGTTTTATAATTATCTTCATCCCAAAATGGAGCAGAGAAATACATCTCCATTGGCAAAAGCGAAGAAGCACTTGGGTATAGACTTATGGATCTGAATACTAAGAAATTATACACCAACAGGAATGTTGAATTATTTGAGAATAAATAAGTTGAGGCTCCTTCTACAGACTGACCCTGTATGTACATAGCACTCATGGTTCAAAAAATAGAAGCAGATGTTCTCACTAATGGTGACAATGATGATGGGGATGATGGTGAAGATTTTATAGGACCACAACCCACGAGAACAACACAACTTATGCCAAAGTGGTATACAAATATGATCTTATATGATAAGTTGGATGCTCCTCTAAACACATCCACCACTAGGTCGTAGACTTGTAGTAAAGCTCGTGAAGAGGTAGATTTTTCCTTAATGAGTATAGTTGTTGAATCTATTGAGACCTCTACTTTCTAGGAAGCCCTGGTCAAAATCTTAGAAATATACCATGGATTTTGAGTATCAGTTAGTGATGAAAAATAATCTGTCACTTGTTGATCTTCCACTAGGGAAGAATCTCGTTTATTCTGAGATGGATATTCAAAATAAATAATAAATTATATGGGACTATTTACAATGATAAATTGATACTTGTAGTAGAGGTGTATGCACATAAAGAATGAATAAACTATATGAGGAGACATTTTCTCTCATAGTTAAGATCAAAATGATCAGGATGATATTTTCTCTAGCTTCACGGTTTGGATGGAAAGTCTATTAGATGAACATGAAAATTGATTTTGTGAATGGATATCTACATGAATAATTCTACATGACTCAAACATAGATTTTTTCATACTTGGATAAGAAACAAAGGTATGTAGACTCATCAAATATTTGTATGGCCTTAAACAAGCTCCCGAGGCTTGGTACATTAGGATTGATTGCTATTTCATTTAGCATGGATTCGAGTAAAATCTGTATGATACCAATCTCTACCTTAAGAGGAAAGGAAGAGATATTGTTATATTTGTTTTATATGTTGATGATATAGTCATCACTAGTAACATAGTGAAGATGATCAATGCAACAATGAAATATCTTAATCGATCATTTGCATGACATATCTCGAGGATCAAGCACTATTGTTTTGGATCTGGAAGAATGGAAGAAGGATAATCATATCTTTCTTTCCCGGTTGAAATATACCAATACAATGCTTAAGACATTTAGGATGATGGATTGAGTTCCAATTACTACACATACAAAGATGAGACTTCAATTATCTCATACATATCCATCTCCTATGATAAATGTAACTCTCTATCGATAATTGATTAGGAGTCTCATTTACTTGACCTATACTAGGCCAAATATCAGCTTTGAAGTCAACTATCTTTCATGGCTCATGTAGGAACCCAATTTTTTCATTTTAAAACAGCAAGGTAGATCTTGAGATATCACAAGGGAACTATGGATCCTTTTCTAGAGACCAAAAAGAATGATAAGTTATTCTTGACTCGATATTCATATTCAAATCATGAAGTTAACATTGATGAAAATAAATCCACTTCTATATTTGTTTTATTTTTTAGATCAAGTCGAATATCATGGGGAAGTAAGAAACATAACTTTGTTTCTTGATCTTCCTGAAGCCAAATATCGTGTTGCAATTAGAGTTTTCTCGTGAAGTGATATATGATTATGTTGCATACATGAGGGACTTAGAATACCACAGGAGAAATACACCACCTTGTATGTTTACAATGAGGGTGTTCTCAAACTTTTTGCAATCCAGTGTTTCATAAGAAACCAAAGCACATTGAGGTACATGTTCATTTCATTCATGAGCATGGTTTAAAACACAACATATAGCTTCCATTTTCCCAATATTTGAATAGTGAGAAAATGTTTTCAAGAAGTCACTTGCACATGAAAAATTCAAGATGTTAAAAGAGTTCCTCTCCTCTTCACTTGAGGAAATGCAAAATTAATGGGGGAATGTTAGGTAAAACCTATAGTAGTAGGTTAATTTTCCATTGTAACTTAGTTTTATTGTTTACCATAAGTAATTCATTATTATTGTGGTAGAACAAGTTATTATGGAAGATAGTTGGTTAGTTGGGTAAATTGTGGTTATTTACATAGTTATATAGTTATATTATTTTATAACAAAATTTGTTTTATAATTCATTCATGAGGCAATTTGTTATTCTTGTACAATAACTAGTTTGTTTGTATTCAGCTGTATAATGTTGTAGAGACCAAATTTGGGTCACACTCCCTTGTGTCCTCTTTCAAGTAGTCATCATGATGTGTTAACCTAACCATGACCCCTTTACCGCATATTCATATTAATTTAGTTACTTATAATTGAATTAATACCCATGCTCACATAATTTATTAATTTAATTAATTTAATTAAATTAATTTACACATCACCCACCACATCACCTAGACACCTCACCATGGACTTGTTCTTAGCCTATTAATTAACTAAGACTAGTCTCCACTTATCCTAACCACATGATACTTAGTCTAACCCTAACATTAAATTCCTATTCTTTCTCCAACAAAATGCCTGCTTATCTAAGTGTTAACCACCACTTTAGACCCGGACCAATAGGGAGAGCTCACAAAAATAGACAAGATCTACTATTTTTAGTAAACCTAGGATATCCCACCTAACCGATGCTTTAGTTAATCCAAGAGACGCATCTGGTCAACTTGACCATCATCGGTCACCATATATACAATTTGGAAACCTTTTCCCTGGTTGGTTACTTTGAGTTTTGGGAGATATATCTAAATTCAAGCATGAACCAGAGTTTTCTTAGCATCAAGATGATAGAATACATCCAACCAGAGGTCCAAGAAAGTACTAGGGCTGATATGAAGGCATTGACATTCACGGTGACATTTCGGGAAGCACTTATCACGACACTGACCACTAGGTTCACAGATCGACCATCACCTTCCTTCACCCACCAATATTGTAGGAACAAGTAAGTGCATTTGATTTTGTATCATTTATGTACTTACTTATTAGGTTATTTATCCTCTTGTTATTAGAACTTGTTATTCCTGTATTCCACCATCTCCATTTTCCAGCCCATTTCCCTATCCAGCCACAAAAACCTTCTGAATCTTTATTCCTAACCTTTTCCACATTTCAAAGTTTTTATCACCTTATCAAAATGAACATAACCATTCCCCTCCATTCTTTGTGTAATAATAGAGAAGCCCAAAACCACCTATTAATCAACTTTCTCCAAATTTCCCCTACCAATACCGGTTACCTTAACTGCGTCAATCGATTCCCCCAATCATGGCATCGGTCACCTGGACCGACATCAATTATTGTATCTCCTACCATACTTATTCTAAATTGACCTTAACACCCCAAAGGCCTCACAAAAGTATCACCCAAGCCAAATACCTACCTAAAACCTCTCCATAGACCTCCCCATCTCTCTGTGTAGACACAGAGAGAACTTGGACACCTATTTTGATATTTTACCATTCCCACAGAAATTAAGATCGATTATCCCTAACCGGTATCAGTCATAGATAAACCATCATTGGTCACACACGACCGCATCGATCTCATGTCTGGAAAACTACCTCAGACCAGCAAGCACCCCAATCACCCAAATCAGCCCCAAATTGTACCAAGCCTTACCTGACCACCTGTGACTTCTAGACCACCTGCCTAGCTTGTGACTGACCCGTGACCTTTGATAGTTTAATATCAAAGAATTTAAGTGGATTAAAGTTGATAAGTAATCTGAGATACCTAAATCAAACTACTAGCACTAGATTCATTTATCTGCATGTTCATTTATATATATATATATATATATATATATTAGTGGATTAACAACCATCGAGGAAGTGTCATACTTCTGGATCTAGCTCACATTAGGAAATCCACTAACATTTTGCTATTAACTATGTTTTTTGGTCTTGCTTTGTATTTCATGTAGTTCCTCCTAGAAAAAGGGAGTTCTTGCAATCAACTTGGATCAGAAATCAGAATGCACACAACCTTCAATCGACATCACAACAGGTATTCCTCCTTGGCCTATCACCCCTTATCTATTTCATTAATTTTTAAGAATCCGGTGAAACATTTTGGCACACCGGTGGGACCCATCTAGGGTTCTTTGCATTTATTCATTCTTAGGGAACCGTTGTATGTTTATTTCTTTTTAAAAAAAAGTTAACATTAAATTCTCTCCCTGGGAATCTTCTATTTCTTTTATTTGTCTAAGTGACATTTTTATTTTAGGAATAAAAAGAATCATTATTTTTCTTCTTGTATTTGCATTAGTGAAAGTCATTCTCTTTCCTATTCACTCTTTGTTTACATCGAATATCACATTTCAATTTGGGTTCTAAAATACATGCATTTCATACTTCTATGCTTGCATTTTTAGCTCACATTAAAATTGAGGGCAACCTATACACTGGAAATCATGCCCATATGATGGTTGACATAATTGAATTGTAGAACACTTTCTATTCTCTCTCTCTCTTTTCAAACTACACAAATATTTCCACATCTTCTTAAAAACACTTACCTGGAAGAAGTTATCAATGATCAGAGGATTGAAAGTGGGTGATCAGCTAGTTTCTTTGTCTAGTCATTATCTCAGAGAAAGGACCGCCCCTACCAAAACATAACCTAAAACCACCCTTAGAACTTGACTCTTCATAGGACACCTTCCCAACCAAAAAAAATTGTTCTGATTCATAAGTCAGTCTTAAATAGCATAAGCTAAAACATAAAATTCACTTATAGGATTGTGTGTTTTTCTTAGCTTTTTCTTAAGTTGTGTTTTGATTTGTGAGGTTATGTTCTTAATTTTCTTCTACCTTTCACACTCCACCATCATATTTGGTGTATTTCAATTATTTCTAAGTGTGTCAGGGATCCATTACTATCATACTCAAGTTTCTGGGTTGATATTCCATCTAACTTAATTCACAAAAATCAATTTTTCTTCACTTTTTAAAATTTCATACAAGTGACCGGCATTGGTCTAACGACCATCATTGGTTTACCTAACCATTGTCGGTTTCCATCTCTTTTTGGTCATTCTACCAAAAAAAACATTCATCACATCTTCTGTTCTTTTTGAAGTTCTCAGGACATCATCATACCCCAAAATTTTAAAATCATAGTCAAATACAACTTCTTTATTTCATTTTCATTTGTTTTTCCTCATTTGCAAAACTGTTGATTTCCACAAGAATCGAGTATCGATTACCCTAACCATCATTGGTCAACTTGTAACCGTCATTGGTTAAACTAACCAACGTTGTCGGTTCCTTTTTTTTATTTTTAATTAAAATACCAACAGTTTCACCTCTCCCGAATCTATTATCCTCCATTTTTGTTGTTTTTTGTGACATTTTAGAGAATAACAGTTTACAAGTCTACGCTAATTCACATGGTTTTGACTGCAACCAAAGTTAATGCCCATGTGTTTCATGCTAGCCTTCAACCGCTCCCACCTAGCCCATCACCACATTCCATCTTGTTTACTATGGATCCAACTCAGCCCATCACCATTAGTATCGGTGATGAGGAGTTCGCAAGACTCCTTGACTAGAATCTCATTGCCCTACAATATTATCTCGCCCACTCATCTACCGGGACTCCTCGGGATAGTTGGTATATGACATGCCCATGTCTATCCCTCCTACCCTCGCCCCCACTTCCACATCAGCTACCACTAGCTCGGCATTACCTTCATCCACTTTACCACTGTGGTGTCTCGAATGGACCCCACATCCTCTATAACTATTGCACCTACGACATCTATCACACCCATGGTGTCAACTATTCCTTCACTAGCCACCTTGAGCATAGACCCTTTTGTACCTGCCACCTCATATATACCTATTGCATCGCAACCATCCATGGTGTCGGAAACCCATACCCCATTCCAAAACCTTGTCCTTTCCATCCCATAGTCATTACCCCAAATCACTACAAGAGTCGTTACGACTACCCCACCTACTTACACATGTCACCAAAAACCCCCGATCTCGTCTATCACTTATTCGGGATATTTTACGCCTACATCTATTCCCACTTTGTAGTTCTCATACTTGGTACCACCATATTTTGGATCATCATCCACATCATACATTCATCATTAACCCCCTTATACTGCAGGGGTGCCCATTCATCACAACCCATGAACAACCCCATTAAGATGATGATGGAAAATATGTAAACATTAGAAGCATCGGTTCTGGCTCTCACAACTCCTTAACTTATGAAGAAATCTATAATGATCCTATTCATCCATCTATTCTCATTCACCCATACCCTGTGCATTGGGAAATGCCAAAATTCAACCATTTCAATAGTAAAGAGGACCCACAACAACATTTTTGGTTGTTCAAACATGGGTGTTATCTAATCACCCACGATGATGCTTTACTCCTACGAACATTCCTAATGTCCTTGATAGGACCCGGGTTAGACTGGTTTAGTGGTTTACCGAGACATTCCATTTACTCATTTAACCAAGTGGTTCAAGCCTTCTTGGACCATTTTTGATTAATGTCATCAAGAAAGTCACCATAACCGACCTATACTCGATAGGACAATACGATGACGAATCTATCACAGATTTCCTCACTCATTAGCGAAGCCACATCAACTACCTTACTTTCCAGCTACCTCAAACTGATCTTATAGAGTTTCTCACTAGAGCTTATCCCAAGTACATCTCACCAACTCTCCAAGTATAAACCTTCTGAACCTTTGATGAAGTGTTTATCATGGTGCAAAAATTGGAAATTTGTGCCATCGAAGAGAATAAAATTCAATTTTGTAACAAAAATTCCACATTCAAATCAAATGATGCCTCTTCGTCTTAAAATCCCCAAAACAATTATTCAAAATCCAAAGGATCTACCAATGCGGTAGTTCTCAAAGATGGCCCATCTCACCCATCTAACCAAGAAAAACCTTCCTCTAATCTTTCTCCCATTCAAACTTTTTAGTTTAGACGGGAGCAACAAAAGTACACTCTAATTGGAGAGCCCTATTCTTCAGTCTTATAAAATATTCTTAAGGCCGGAGCCATTGCACTTCCACCTATAAAACCACATATTGGTTTCGACCCCGCTCATCCTATGCTGCATGGTATAAGGAACATGATTATTGTAACTATCATCGTGTCAAAGGCCATAGCGATGGTAATTACATAACCTTCAAAAACATTGTCCAGGAAATGTTAGATAATGGAGATCTTTCTTGACAACCCGAACGCACTGGAAAATCAAAACTTGCATATATTTAAGAATTTTTTCCCTAACCATACACCATCATCTAATCAAAATGGTGAACCTTCAACTAATGATAGTAATGTCCATGAAGTTCACATTGTTTTTCAAGTCATACCAACCATTCCTCAATTTCATCCTATCCCCTCTATCGAGGAGATTCTAGCACATGCTCCTCTACCCATGGAGGATCCTACCTCATCTAATCCTTCACCCAAAGGAGTCCCCTTCATCTCCCCTTCACCCATGGAGGAGTCCACAATTTTTTCCGATGCCATTTCACCATCTACCTCACAACCTAACGAAAATTCAACGGTATTAATTCTCCTACCCATGAGAGAATCATCCTCACTTTCTTCTCCACCCAAAGAAGAATCTACCTCACCCCACTGCATGATCTCTCCTACCCATGGGGATTCTAAAGATGCAACACTTCCTATTGGTGACAATTCCCCATTAACATTCCAGGATCCCGTTGATATGCTCTCAGATATTTTACCCATAAATTCTGAGGCTAACCAGTTCCCTGTCTCACAGAAATATTTTACAGGGATTGCCACTAAACCAATGACATATGTTCTTATAGCAGTACCATTTTCATGCTTGACCAAGCTATTGGATTCATTGATAATTCCATGCTTTGGGGACACCTTCGGTTACCTTTTCAACCCAAATGAAAATTTCTCTTACTAATACCTCCACGATCTATCCGAAGGTATTTTAAGTGACCAAATCAATCATGACCATGCCTGTTGAAATAGCTTCTTCTTCATCACCCTTACCTATATCCAAATCTTTACCCATAACCAAACCCATTCCTATGCCTAAGAACCTACCTGCACCTACATCTTCTCCCATATCTAGACCTATCACTACCTTGGGTGTCATGCCAACATCAATCCTTTTCATCCACTCGTCAAATTGGTCTTAGCCACATCTTCCCAAACATGCACAAAAATCATTCCTCATCCTAAAAGGAAGACCCAACCTTCTAGGCCGCACACACCTAGTTTTACCCACTACGCCTTTGTCACCTTCGCCCCTTCCATCTATCTTAGGGCCTCACCCATCGACCTTGGCCAAGAAACTTCCTATCCAAGGCAAATCAAAAGTGTCACATGACCCTCCTCTTCCTCACAATCCTTTATTATAAAACCTATCGGCATCTGCACCGTACACCTTTGTCATTACCTACATCTTACTTACCACCTATATCCCCACTAGCTACAATAACCTCATCACTACCTATGAGACTTCCTTCTCTTCAATATGTACCTTCCACCTTGCCTCCACCAACAACCTTTACCACACCTCCATTATCACCATGGCTAACCCATCCTCTTCCGCCATCTGTTTTCCCTTCTACATCACATACTCCTCCTTCACCTTTACCTAAGAAGGTGCAACCAAAATTGAAAAACCCACTACCCTCCAAAGAGGTAGTCAAGCCTACAATGCCTTCCATCGCTAGTTCATCTACCATGGCTTTACCCTTAACAAGTTACAACCCAAGGCTAAAATAGTACCACCTACCAAATCGGTGGTCAAACATATTCCACCTCATGTAGTACCTCACACATCACAATCACCTACGTTTCAATCTAGACCCACACTAAATTCACATTGTGATCCATTGGTAGGGTCTTACGCTAACATTCTAGCTAACCTTTTAGAGACCTCTACCATCAAATTACCCCCCTTAGACCTTACAACCCACTCAAGGCCAAACTAAAAGGGTTTGACGATACTAAAATTTGCACCTACCATCAGGTGTCAGGACATGATGTAGAAAATTATAAGGTGATAAAAATAAATCTTTTCGAACTCATCCTCCTGAACAAAACTTTGATGAAGATGATCTTCTAGACAAGGACCCAGTTCCACCTCTACCTATCACTACACATCCTCACCCACTACCTATTCAGTGACTTGCACCACCACCTCCATAACCCTTTATCCACCTCCAAAATTGAAGATCAATATGGTCCATATAGGATAACTAGCCAAAACCCCACCAAAATGCTAGTGCATCCTACTCATTTCATAAGCTTCTTACCCCGTATTAGGTTTTTGTCCATCATGTTGTTATAATTTTCTTGACACACCTTCTCCATCCACCTCTCTTCCTCATATTAACATGATTCAAGTTGTCACTCGTGCCCAAAAAGACAAAGGAAAGGAGAAAATAACTATCCCATCCACCAATCTGTGCCCAACATACCATCTACACCTGCACCGAAAATCACCATTCGAGGACCCACATATCCTATTTTTGATGGTGTCACCCATTGTACAATGATAAAACAATTGCACCAATCCCCTCTAAAAATTTCTTGTATAACCTCGTTCAAACTTTTGAATCCCATCGACAAGTCCTCATGGAGGTTCTTTAATCCATCGAGGTTTTACCTAATGACCCGACACCTATGGCCTCCATTATCACCCCTCACCATGTAGCTTCTCTCACCAATTCATCCCCTTCCTCTACACCTTCCACTACTCACCAAGTATCTACCTTTAGTTTCTCTGATGACGAGATTATACCTCTCCAATCATATGATCTTGATCCCACACTTTTCATTTCCATTTATATTGATAATATTTTTGTTCGATGCGTTATGATCGATGGCAGTTCTAACATTAATATCATCTCCTCCCAAAATTACAAAAAAATGTGCATCCATTCAAATTACATGCATAATAACCCAGTTATGTTTCATTCATTCAATGACGCCATCACTTCCACTCTCGGCACCATCATCCTCCACATTCGTGTAGGACCCCGCACCATTCGAACTATTCTCTCTTATAAGGGGAGTCTAAGTACTACATGTTCCTTGGATGACCTTGGATCCTCATCATGGGTTGTGTTCCTTCAACCTTACATGTTGCGTAATATTTGAACATGAAGGACATAGCTATACCATACCCACTTGACCCTTCTCCATTCAAAACCTATAACATGTTATACCAACCTAATGATGTCTTTGTACTCGTTAAGGCATCTACGAATATTTCCACTTCTTCTTCACCCACAGCCCCATCCACTGATGTTGTTGCTACCTTTTCCACACCTACCTCCTCCATTCCCACTGCCGCCATAGCTTCTACAGCTGACCCATCTGCTAATCCTTCTACTTCTCAACTGACCAATGCTTCTTCTTCCCAATCACCTAGTGATTCATCTATTCCCGCCACCCATATACCAACTACCGATCCCTTAGAAGGTGTTTTTCAACGTCTCACTCTAGGGGAGTACCCCTGTACAACATCAACACATTCCTTACTCCTTAAGAGTATGGTAACCTTCGCCAACATCCTTGCTATGATCACCGCATAGGAAAGGTTTTCTCTTATGGTCCTCCTCACCTTCGTACAAACTTAACCTATGGGGGACTTGATACTTCTACCTACTCACCTGAGCCACCTTCCCAAATGCGACCATTTTCTTCTGACCTTCAATCAATCATCACCACCACCACTTCACCCACACTTTCCTCCACTATTTTTCATGGAAAGGCTTTGGCTTTGGGTTATATGAATAAGGCCTCCATAATTTCATCATGTGTACTCACATAAACACAATGACCGCAATGGTATTGGATTTTCCAAACCATATTTCAAGAAATCCCGCATTGAACTCATTGAGGATGAAAAACCTTCTTCACCCCATCTACTAACTTCCCCACCTTCACCCACAGAGTCTATGGATCTAGAATCCATTCCTCCTAACTTTTTTTTTGTAAACACCATTTCCCTAGGACCTCTGACTTATCAATGTGATGGCAAGGCTCCCTCTTCCCTTCCGTTCCCTTCTTGTATATTGACATGATCAATGACGATACACCTTCTATTAATGTCATTCAATGTCAGGAAGATGAGTCTATTCTCACCTACCTTGGTGTGGAAGATTCTTATATTCACCATCCGTTGCCTTACGAAACATAAACCATGTTAAATGATTCAACCATTGAAATTAATATTAACACTCAGGACAACCCACACATTCTAAAGATAGGCCAATCTTTAGATCTTCCAAACAGAAGCTTTTACCTCATTCTTATGAGATTATAGAAATGTTTTTGCTTATTCCTACGTTGATATGCTTGGTATTGACCAAAACATTATGGGCCATAATATCGTAATTGTTCCTGAAGTCAAACTCATAAAATAGAAGTTGTGAAAAAATGCATCCCGCATTACCCTTCTTGTCAAAGAATAACTTCAGTGCCTTCTCTCGGTTTCCTTCATCCTACCTATTAATTATCCCCAATGGATCTCTAACATCGTTCATGTCACAAAAGTGGTAGGAGGACTCCACATATGTATGGATTTCTACGACCTTAATTTATCCTTCCCTAAAGATGACTTACCTCTGCCTAGTATAGACCAACTAGTTGATATCACCATCGGCCATGAGATGTTATCACTCATGGAAGGATTATCGGGTTATAACCAAATATTACTCTCCCCAAAAGATAAACACAAAACTACCTTCATCACTCCATTGGGGACCTTTTGCTATCATGTCATGCCTTTTTGCCTTAAAAATGTTGGTGCTACATATCAGCGGGCTATGAATTATATCTTTCATGAAATCATGCATCACATATTGGAAGATTATGTAGATGATATTCTTGCCAAATCTAAACATCAAGTTGAACACCTTACGGTCCTTAAGGTCATTTTTGACCGTTTCATCAAGTATTGTGCTTGCATTCAACCTAAGAAGTGTGTCTTCTTTGTCATCTCAAGAAAGCTCCTTGGTTTTATCATTTCTTTGTGTGGCATAGAATTTGATCTTGCTAAAATCAAGGCTATTATCGAAATGAATCCATTTACTAACCTTTTCCAATTGCGTATTTTGCAAGCCAAGTTGTATTCTATCTATCGTTTTATTTTGTAGTTCCCAACCACTACCACCCCTTTCATCATCTCCTAAAAAAAAGAGGTCTCCTTCAAATGGGATGATGAATGCCAAAAAGCCTTTTAGGCCTTAAAATAGTACCTCCTCTAACCATATGTACTTGTTCCTCCTAAGATGATGACCAACCATTCCTTAGGAGCCGGACTCGCTCATCGCCATGAACAAAACGGGGAGAAAGCGGTTTATTATATAATTTTGTACGCTTTTGGCTTATGAAATAAATACACCCTCTCTAAGAAAAATTACTTAGCCTTAGTTTTTGTCGCTACTAAACTTCACCATTACCTACTTAACCACAAAAAAAAAAAATCACCAATACAAACCCCTTACATTACATGTACACTAAGCCCTACCAACATCAACATGCTTTGCATGTTGGTTCATGCTTCTTGCAGACCAAGACCTCAAATTCATTCATCAAAAATCTATCAAAGGCCAAACTATCACTAACCAAGTCACGACGCACCTCTTTCTAGAGATCAACCCCTGTAACTTTGATTTCCCGAATGAATCCATTGCTACCCTCTCATTGGATGATACCATTTACCCGATGACCTTATTAGTTGATGGTTCCAAATGTCAGCATGGAGGTGGTGCTGGAGTTATCCTCATTCCTCTTGATGGTGAGCCTATTCCATTATATTTAAAATTAAATTTTGAATGTACTAACAATGTTGCCAAATATGAAGCACCCATATTTGGCCTTCAAACCGCCATCACCTTATACGTCAAATCAATTACTATCTTTGGCAACTATCAACTAGTTGTAAATCAATTCAATGGTATATACCAATGTCGTAACAAAACACTTCAAAAGTATAAGCATGTTTATCAAAGAGTATTTGTCAAAGATCACATAAGGAGTCTGCGTAGAACCAAGGGCATAGAAGGAAGGGGAAGGACCCGCACGCGGAAGGCAAGCTTAGCTTTCGGGACTTAACCGATTTTGAGCATGAAGACCTATTTTTAGAAGATGGCATGGTGAACACACCAATGATACGAGGATGTGCACGCCATGTATTATCTATTTTGGAGAAGTGGAATGAAGAATTTTTGCATGGAGATAAGCTGAGATTAGAATTGATACTTTAGTTAACTACCACACTTGCATGTGTGGCTATGCTTGTAAATGACATGTGGCTATTAATAGCATGCGGCCTATTTCTCGGAATAGATAAGCGGTGAAGGAAAGTCCCCACCCTATATATATGATGTTAGGCACATAATAGATGTATGATATGAGTGGGTGAGTGTGAAGTGTGTGTATATACATATGATTGAATTATCAGTATCAGTTCCATATGCGCATTGGTATAGATTGACAATACTGTAAAGAGATTTTGTATTTATTAATAGATGGAAGGTATTGGTTAAGTCTAAGTGTCATTATGTGTGAAGTTGAGTAGTGCATGTTATTAATTCAATCATGATTATTGTTTAAATTTGTTCTTTCATAGATATGAAGGTAACATACATTGTAGAATGATGGATTAGTTATGAATCTATATGTTTCTTCCTTCATCATGTTAACATCCTGTTATAACAACCCTAAAGAGGGACCTGGTACCTTTGCATGCTTTGGGTGAGCGCTCAGTCAAGGCTGAGTGATGTGCCAGCGTGACTAGGGTGTTATCTGGTAAATTCTAGGTTGCATCATTGGTTCCATTGCCGGGACCTCTTTTGATTGTTTTTGGATGGTTCACGATGAAGATGTACTGATTAACTCTAGCAAGTATTGAGGAATGGATACATGATCTGGAGGAATAATATGCACGACAGTTCAGTAGTGGATCTGAGTTTAACACACACACTTGGGTAGAACAGAACCTATATGACAACTTATATGAGAGTTTTTTTGCTATCTTTCCAGTAGAAATATACGAGTGGATTATTACTTACGCATCTCGGCAGAATTAGAGGTATCACGCACTTGTCTAGACATAGGAATAATTTCAGGCCCTCTATGATGTTGATCTAATATGGAATCGTGCGGTGGATACGTGGTTTCATGGTGTTCTAAACAGTTATATTTTGGAATATTCAATTTTTCCGTACTCTTGCCCAGAGGTAGCTGAATTCCAGTTTTACGGTATCAAGAGGAACATATTGGCAAGGTATTCCACCGGCAATTAAGATCTTAGAGGTAAATTTAAACTTGGAGAGTAAACCAATGGCTAACTAAACTTCACCACACGTGAGGGCGGGAACATGTTTGGTTTAAGATGGATGACCTAGTGGCAAAGAGAAAAAGAGAGGAAATTCATCTTAAGTATAATGAGGCACGTGAGAGGGAGATAGATAAGTAGCGCGTTCTTACAGAAAGTATGGCATGGAGGAGAGAGATGGCTCGTGAAGGATTTACAATTCACATAGAAGACATGGAGCTAGAGCATTAGGAACTCCCCCATCTTGGAAAGCATAATAGATATCACCCCTCGGCCTCACACGGAAGTGCGCTAGCAAAGACTACCTGGACCATGGCCGTGCGTCTTAATCCACATGGTGACCTAGCCCTTGTGCTTGGTTTTTCAGTATCTAGTATGACAAGTAACCAACAAACTAACTTAGGAATTAGGAGAGCAGGAGTAAATCAGGGATCAAGTACATTAATGGCAGGACATACAACTTCAATGTCATTTGGAGGAACATTCTTAGGTGCATCATCCACACAGAATGTGAGTGCACAAAATGTTGGATTCACCTCTAGAAGTGGAACTACCTCATACTGTAGGGGTTCAGTATAGTACTACTATCAGAGCACATGGGAGTACATCTATAGGTCCTATTTCGACTACAGGTGATGGATCAGGAGGTATAGGTGGTTCTAGTTCCGGTGATCGGTAGTTCTAAAGGTAGAGGGAACATAGGAGGTTCTAGATTAGGTGGTCAAGGTTTGCAACAACCAAAAAATATCTATATGGAGATGTCTCTTTGTCTCATGGAGTATAGAGGTATAAAGGATGTTTCTAAACATGTACATATGTGTGAAATCTTGTGGCGCGCTAAAGGGATCATAGTTGTTGAGTGAAAGGCAAGTCAATTTGCCACTACATTATAAGGGCATGCACATAGCTGGTATAGGAAGTTTGACCCTGATCAAACTTGCATGGATTATGCAAAGCATTGAGAGATGCTTTCTTAAAAGAGTTCCATATCCTTGAGTTTGAGTAGAAGAGTATAAGTGCGCTCAAGGATATCAAGCAAGGCACTACTGAGAGTGTACGTGAGTATGATGCTTGTTTTAAGACACTTCTATCTAAGCTATCTTATGATATTCACGCTAGCCAACATGCACAATGGTTCGTTGGAGGATTGATTACACCTTTTAGAAGGGCGTTGTCACATAAGACATACACTGATCCACGTGAAGCACTAGAAGCATATTTGCATGCTGAGGTAGTTAGGAGCATTGAAACTAGTGTTAGTTCATTTCTAGAGGCACAGATTGTAGCTATGGCAAAGCAGTTAGAAAAGCTATCAAAAATTCAGCCCATGAAACGTGCTCATGAATTTGGTGTATAGATTGTGAAGTGGAAGGTCACACCAAGGATAGTTTCCCTCGTAGATCTGTACACTCATTATTGTTGGACTATGAAATTGTCATTTGAATCATGATGCTAGCTCTTTTGTCCTTTGTTGTTACGGTGCATGATAAGGAAGAATGTATCTTGATTTTTTAAAATTGTAGGTCCATAACCCATGATACTGAGGATTGTCAGCTGATTGGTCAGATCTAGGATGCTATAGACCTTGGGGTATGACAGGCAAGTATAATAGATAATTCTAAGGGTAAGAATGAACACCAGGATTGGGATCATAATCAAACATGCTATGATAGGAATGAGTGGCATTTTGAAGGAGATCATGGAAGGGGACGTGGATATCATGGTGGATATGGAGGATGAGGCCATGGTGGAGGAAGAGGTGAGTTCCCTTGTGGAACATGTTATACATGCGGATCTCCTGACCACTATAGGTGTGAATGTCCTCAGAATATTACATGTTATTTATGTGGAAAGAACCATAGTGTGAAGAGTTCCTCGGACTTATATGAGCATCTGAGTAAACAACATAAGAAAGAAAACAAAGATGCCGGGATGGTTATAATCTAGCGCGCGATAGAAGATCAAAGTGGATGCCTAAGATAGCAGAAGGACCGAGGAATTGACAATTAAGATTACTACATGCTTGAAGAAACACACGCGAGAGAGGAATTACACGAGGAAGCCTATGATCACTAAGGAGATTTTGCATGTGAGGTACCCAGATACGCTCATCGAAGGAAGTTTACTAGGATACCATAAAAGTGCTAAGGAATCTTCGGGGTGAGATGCAGTACCTAAAGGAGTAGAAGAAAGCATCAGAGACAGTCCAAACTGATATCGATGATCCGTAAGAGATGTGCAAGATGTTACGCTAGGATACATTATACCACTAATAGGAAATTGGTTAAGAGGGAACTCTCCGCGCGCAAGTCTTGAGACCGGGTGGAAGATTCTGCATGCAAATATTCCCCCTGATAGCATTTACTATGATAAAAAAATTACTCTGAATCTTTGTTGTAGATGGGTGGCTGTTGAGAAACATATTGATCGATATAGGTGTGGAAGTAAATGTTCTTACATTAGATGCATGGGTACAAATGGGGAGGCCTCCATTGCAGCCATCATCTAATGTGTTATTTATGGAAAACTGGACTAAGGCCACTCCCATAGGAGTTTTGAAAGATGCATTTATAACTATACAAGGGGCCAAGTTCACTAGGGATTTTGAGGTATTAGCACTTGCAAAAGCAGACAATTTTCCAGCCCTGCTTGGATGCCCTTGGTGTTATGTGAATAATGCTGACTTGAGATTCAATAAGGGGTATATCAGCTTTGAAAACAAGGAGGAAAGGGTTGTGATACCTTTGATAGATGGAAATTCTATGCCATATGTTGAGCCTCTAAGTGAGGAGGACTTAAACAGAGTCTATGTACGTGTTATTTAGGACCCAGAGGTCAATGAGCCATCAAAAGAAGGCATCCTATAGTGGGAGGATTCTCATTCTATTAGTGATACTATGAGTATTTCTTGCATGACAATTGGGCCCATGGTACATATGAATTAGTAGGACACAAGGTGAAAAGCGTGGTTGCGTGCAAGAATGAACTCCGTTCAATTTGACAGATAGGTAGCATAGTACCTTGGTATATAGGGACAAAATATATTCTTTCCTTTCTGAAGGCCATGGAAACACAAAGTGGATAGATCAAAGTAAAAGGAGAGATATGTTAGTCTATACACTGCGTGGGATAGTAGCGTGCTGGTGGGGAGTCCATAGAGATAATCTTATAAAATGGGAAGAGATTGGAGTCACTTTGTCCACTAGGTTTATAAGGAACAATGAACCTATGAAAATCTGCACTTATCATGGTAATCAACTTGTTTAGCATCACATTCATCGGTGTGAAAGACTCTGGACAACAGGACATGAAGCATTACAACCTTCACTTTGGGTGCATCAACTGTATTCTACGCTACAAGGATGCACACACGCTTGGTATGTAAATGCAGAACTACATCGAGAAACCGAAACTCGGCAAGATTTGACTACAAGTATGATCTAGAATTTTGACTACTTAACGACTAAACCTCCTGTAGTAGAGGCATTAAAATTTTTCAAGCACTTAACTGTGGTAGATAGTGCAAAAGTGGAAGAGCATATTTAGGAATTGTTCAATGAGGCAGAGTTTGGAGCATGTTTTGAAAAGGAAGAAGAAATGGACTCTATACTACTTGAACGCGCTTGCCTTGAGAAAGAGAAAGGAAAGATGGTTTCCATCATGGATGACTAGGAAGAGGACACTTTTGGCATGGCCATTGGCACTGTGTTAGCTCAACTTGGTAAAGGTATTATAGATCATCCAATTTGTTTTGCTAGTAGGAAGCTGACTCCTACTGAACGGAATTATACAACTATAGAGCACAAAGCTTTGTCAATGATCTATGCATTGTACAAGTTTCGATAGTACTTGTTAGCAACACCATTTGTGTTTTATACAGATCACATGACATTGAAGTACTTGGTAAACAAGCCCATATTATAGGGGCACATATGCAGATGGGTGCTCCTATTTCAAGAGTTTGACTTCACAATTATGGTGAAGCCAGGGAAAATCAATTATGGACTAGACCATTTATCTAGAATCAATTCAGGAGAGGATGCATAGAAAATTGAAGAAACAATGTTGGATGCATAGTTATATAGGTTACAACGCACGCCCATGGAATTAGAAGACATTGTTTTCTTTTCTACGAACAGGTATGGCACCAGAAGGAATGAAAGCATTAGAAAATAAGCAACTTGTTATATGCGTGACACCATTTATGTTAATCAGTGGTGACCTCTACAAGCTAGGTAGAGATGAAGTATTACATCATTGTGTATTAGAGCATGAGCATAAGGATATCATGGAAGAAGCTCATGGTGGTATTACAGGAGGCCATTATGCAGGTGATGCGACTACCCAAAAGATCCTACTTGCTGGATTATGGTGGGAGACATTGTATAAGGATTGTAAAGAATATTGTAAGGCATGTGATCATTGTCAATGCCTAGGAAAATAGGGAAAAGAGATGAGATTCCTTTGAGACTGATTACTAGTGCCGAACCATTTGAGAAATGGGCCATTGACTTTGTAGGACCTATTTCACTAGCCACGCACGAGGAATGGATCACGCTATATCATTACTTGCATAGATTATCTCACATGGTGGAGAGAAGCAAAGACGTACCAAGGACCTGCATTCACAGAGATCACTGTAGCTAGGTTTATATGGGAGAATGTTCTTACACGATATGGATGTTCCTTAAGCTTGACAAGTGATAGAGGTACACACTTTTTGAATGAGATAATCAGGATCCTATTAGATGAGTTTATGGTTGCACACCATAAAAATACACCTTATCATCCTCAGGAAAATGGAACTGCTAAGGCCTTCAATAAGATTTTGAGCCGAGAATTTGACAAAATTTTGTGATGTTGGAAGGAGGGATTGGGATGAAAAAGTGTCACTGTTCTTTGGGCATATAGAACAACTTACAAGATATTGAACAAAGCCATACCATTTCAATTGGTGTTTGGCACCAAATCTGTTCTCCTATAGAACTTATGTTACCTTCTTTTTGCATTGCATGCGCTAGAGGTTTAGTTGATGAAAATGCTTTAAAAGAGCGTATCGAAAAGATGATTCAACTTGATGGAGTCGGGAAGTAGGAAAAGGCCGGAGTAGAAGGCATGGCATGACAAAAACATAAGGGATAAGAAGTTTAAGATTGGACAAATGGTACTTATTTATGATTTAAAGTTCTTGCACCATGCGTAAAAGCTTAAAGTAGATTGGTTGGGGGCCGTATGTCATCACTTCTATACTTGAATCAGGTGCTTGCTAGTTAGAAGCACTTGATGGAACACGACTACCCAATTACTTTAACAGGAGTAGGCTGAAGCCCTACTATAAATAAGTCTTCTTGGTGTTTGTAATAAGGTAGTATTTCCATTTAGCTTAGGTTTTCAATTTTGTATTTTCCTTAATGTATTTCCTTCATTGTCGCTATGCTTTGTCAATTTAGTTGTTGTTTTTGTGTAATAAGTGTGCTTGTGTGCATGAAACTAATTACTATATGAATAATGTTTATGTGTAGAGGAATACACATACTTTTAGTGTGGGGTGGTTGTATTTATCCAAGAAAAAGACTATGGGAATTAAAAGGTGAAAGGAATAAGCTACTACGGGTGTGCTTTAAGTTAAAAGAAGATTTCTTGTCAAAAGTGACCAAGGATGGAGATGAATGAAAGAATAGTATAATGCGAGGTAAGCGGAGGCCATAATAGCTACCAGGAGAGGGTAGAATGATGAGGTACTCGGGTGCAAGAGCACGCCCTGAAGAGAAGTCTATGACCAGAGGTTAGGAAGGCGTGCTTGAAGATTATAGCTGGGTGCAAAGATGTACTGCACGGAACGACTGGATTTGGTCAATGAATGAGGGGATATTTGGTAGGTGGAGTAATAAATGCATCAAAATTTATAATAATTATATAAATATGGAATGCGGATTCATTTTTACTATCAGCAACTAAGAGTATTTGAGAAAAGATCCAAGTTTGAAGAGCCAAGTGATCGAGTTAAGGTGTGAAGGGTGTGAAACCAAGCGTGGTAATCAGATCTATGCGACAAGAATCTTACGTCCTGTCAACACCAATCTGGCACTATGATAATTCTTCACCGGGAACTCCTCGTGTTATGATTATTAACTAATGTACAGCTCTTAGTTTGGTGGATGTAATCTGGAAACACAACAAAAACATAACACAAGAATACCATAGACTATGATAATAAGGAATAATTATAAATCCGAAATATCAGTGTAAATTATAATATCAACATGAAATTGTTACAATCTCACCCATGAGGTTCTTCAAGTGTTATTAACTTCACTTGCCTTCAAACAATAACTATGGGAGAAACTTCACAATTACACCTCTTAATGGCTTCTTTAACACACCTTCAAAAATGATGGCTTCCTTTACACACTTACTCATACAATATTTCTCACTACTTCTCTCTATGCTAAATGAGGGGGGGTGGCCTCTTTATTTATAGGAATTCAGGCTTATCCACCTTATCTCTAAGATAGGATAGGAAATCTCTTCCGGCCAATCATATTCCATGCCTAAACTCTTGCCTTTACATGTAGGCTTATCTTCTAGGATAAGATAAACCTTATTATCTCACATGGGTTCCACCTTTTTAGACTTTTCCACAAATAAAATATACAAAATATTTATGACATCACTCTTTTTCCTTATTACAAATATAATATTTCTAATTCCTAATCATGTAGACCCTACTTCTCTACTTATCCCAACGTTGACATTTTAACATTGTCGGACCACTTATGACAAATATTTACTTTTTACAACATTCCTATTGTACTTTGACTGTTACCGTATTCTACATTATTGGCAATGCACATCTGATCGACGGCATCATTATCTTCTCTTTGGATGCCACTATTAATTATACTTAACAACATCCTATTCCTAATACATACATTAATAAAATAGAAATTACGGAGGAAAATTTTAATGTCAACATTTTCCCCCTTCCTAACTTCTACTCCATCCTCAGAGTAGACTCTTATGGACATTCTGAAGCTGGTGCTTGGAAAATCTTTAACTTGTCATGGTTGACCCATTTTGTAATGGGAGTACCATCCAATTCCTCCAGTCGATATGTACCATTTTCATGCACAACTGCTATTTTGTAGGGCCCCATCCACTTTGGAAGAAATTTTCTCTGTCTTCTTTTTTTGTATCTGGAATCATATACTAGAACCAAGTCATTCACATGAAATGGAGACCAACGGATCTTTTGATCAAAGTATTCCTTCTACTTCATTTTCTTCTTATAGCTTGTATCCTTTGCTATTTCCCTCATTTCCTCTAGCAAATGAAGATATACCAACCTTTCTTTTATTGAATCACTTTCATCCATCCTTTCATTTTTCATAAATCTCACAGTGGGAATATCAAACTCAATAGGAAGAACTGGATCAATGCCATAAGCCAACTAAAATGGGGAGTATCCTGTTGCTGAATTTGATGTTGCCTTATATGCCCACAATGCTGCATGAATCCTTTTATCCCACTTATGTACCTGCAAGGCCGCTGCATCTTTGCTAGAAATTGACACAACACAAAATTTGTTCGTTCCACCTATCCATTTGTGCTTGGCTTGTATGTTATCACCTTCCTGTGCTTAATAGAATACTTGTTGACTAGGGCTTATACCACCTCATTAATGAAGTGGCTTCCTTGATCTGTTACAATTTCTAATGGGAAACCAAATCTGGTGACAATGCGTTCATATATGAACCTTGCCACTTCATCCATGGAAGCTATTTTCAATGGCCTAGCTTCAACCCACTTGGTTAAATAATCTGTGGCAACTACAATATACTTATTTTGGCATGGGGTAGTTGGAAGTGGACCTACAATGTCTATTCCCCACTTTTCAAAGGGACCAAGTGGAAGAATAGGGCATAATGGAGCTGATGAAGTCTTATAGTTACCATGTGTTTGACAAATATCACATGTCTTACAATAATTATAACAATCTCTAAAAAGAGTGGGCGGTGATAACTCGTGTCTAAGATCCTTCTTCACGTAAGTAAGTTGTCAGAGAAGTGTCCTCCACATGTACCATTGTGGAATTCTTCTATCAGTTCCTTCCCTTGATCACATCCAACTACCCTCTTATACTGTCCATCAGGTCCTATTCGAAATAATACTCCATGCAGAATAGAATATGGATGACTGGCTTGAGTAATCTTCCTCTTAGTCTTTGCATTGGCACCATCAGGAAACTTGAATTCATTTAGATAATTCCAAATATATATGTATTCACTAGGGATTGTGTCAAGAGATAACAATGTTGCATCTAGGAAATCATCATCATCACAAGGCAAACTTAAACCATCATAGGCTCGAGAGAGTGCATCTGCATTGACATGCTTCTTTCCTGGCCTATCTATAATATCAAATTCAAATTCTTGTAGCAAAATTATCCATCTTGCTATCCTTCCTGATGGGTTAGGCTTATTGAAAATATATTTTAGAGCCTGATGATCTGTTACAACTATAAATTTATGCCCTAGCAAGTAATTTCTAAACTTCTTTACAACAAAAATGATAGCTAGAGCCTCTTTTCGATTACATGTATAATTTACCTCAAAGACTTTGCTCATTTGTTTGCTCCCAAAGTATTTGGATGATACTTCCCATTTTCATCCTTTTGGCTTAGAGTACTTCCTAGTGCTACATCTGAGGCATCAGTATACACAATGAATGGCTTGCTCCAATCTAGATTCTTTAAAACAGGTGAAGACACCGGGGCTTCCTTGATTGTTCAAAAGCTTCATGCGCCTTATTTCCGGTTCATAAGTAACATCCTTCTTCAAGAAATAGGTTAGTGGTCATGCAATCTTTGAGAAATTCTTGATGAACCTTCTATAGTAACCCACATGGCCTAAAAATTATCTCAACTTACTTCTATTCATAGGAAATGGTAACTCTTTGATTTTTGAAACTTTATCAGGATCGTACCAATACCATCTCTGGATACAACATGCCCTAACAAAACGCCTTTAGAACATCCAAAGACACACTTTTTAGGGTTTAGTGAGGCTTGTGCTTCATCTAACCTTTGAAATGTTGTCTCCATCTCAGTGCAAGTGGTCCATCTTGCGCCATATATGCAAAAATCATCCGTAAATACTCTAATGAAGTTTCTAATGTAGGGTTCAAACACCCTATTCATCAAGCTACTGGAACGTTGCTTTGGAGAATTACACAACCTAAAAGGCATAACTCTATAAGCAAATGTTCCCCAAGGAGTGGTGAACATGGTCTTCACTGATCTTTTCTCGCTATACGAACTTGGTTGTATCTGCTATATCCATCAGAAAAACTATAGCACTCCTGGCCAGCTACTTCGTCCAAAATCTGATCTAAG
Source organism: Taxus wallichiana var. yunnanensis (assembly GCA_018340775.1). Taxonomy (NCBI): domain Eukaryota; kingdom Viridiplantae; phylum Streptophyta; class Pinopsida; order Cupressales; family Taxaceae; genus Taxus; species Taxus wallichiana. Next base: position 718,313,006 of record CM031235.1, on the reverse strand, counting down.
AATGGAAGAGGGTAATGATCCTTCTTTGTTGCCTTATTGAGCTTCCTATAATCCACACAAATGTGTAGCTTCCCATTCTTTTTTATTGAGATCACAATGGGAGAAACCCATTTTAAATTCTCCACAACAAATATAAATCCTGCATCAAGAAACTTATCTATTTCTTCTTTTACAGTCATGGAAAAATTAGGATTCATTCTATATGGCATTTGCTTTATGGGCTTAAGAAGATCTACCAGCTCAATAGAATGTTGTACCCAACTTACTTGACGGAGTTCCTTGTAATCAAAAGTGAATATGTGTATGTACCTTGAAAGAGTTGGAGGTAGGATTCCTTCTCACTCTCCATCACCAAGATCACCAATCTTTATTTGTTGGAGACGATCATCAATTTCTTCTTTAGATAATTTTAAGGGATCATGATTCCGTGTGACTGGAAGGATATCCATGACTGAAACATCAACCTCACTTTCTTCATCTTCAGTGTCCACTTCACTAGTACTCAAGTAATCAGAGAATGTCCAATCATCAGTTTCATCACTTGAATCCACGTGAGTTACGCCTTATGATGCCGAGGGATCACGTTTATCTTCACCCTCTCTACCACGTCCAAGTGTCATGAAGCCTTCATTCTAGTAGTTTCTTGCATGAACTCTCCTTAGCCATGGTCTTCCCAACAACATTGGGTATGCAACAGTACCATTTTTCATCACCTAAAAGTCTACCACACATACAACACCCATAACAGATATTGCCACATTTGAAACTACATCTTCTAGTTTAGTTTTTCCTTTATTTAATGACCTTAACATAAGTGTTGAGGGGCGATCAATTTTTAAACCCAACATATTCATTACAGAATTGGTCATTACATTAATTGCAGCACCTCCATCAACTAAGACATCATGAATTGAAATACCATTACATAATACCTCAGCTTGTGGAGCATAGGAATCCACCTTTGCCTCCAAAACAGGGACCTCAACCTCCTTCCTTCGTTGAGCATTGAGTCCACTTCGCAGCTCTTACCTCTTCTCATAAGACATAGCCAAGAGTTGACCATATGTAATATTTACAGGCCTTTTGGACAGATCGTCTAAGATGGAGTATGGTCCTTGTCCCTGTGAAATCAGAAAATCCTACACACCCAACTTTCTTCTCCTATGTTTCTTACTAGTTTCTCCTTTCATCTTCTTAGGATCATTTCTATCTTGGTTATATTTTTCTTTCTTTCTTTTTGTTACAAACACATCTACTTCATTATTTATGCTCTTATCTACTACATCAAAATAATTCACAGTGCTTTCCTTTATCATTATCTCTTGTACGGATGTAGAAGCTCTATCGGACAATTATACTTATAATGACCCTTTTATAACAACCATAACATACAACTTCGTAAATATTTCTTTTTGGACCTCTATCTCCTCCCGAGAACTAAATTCTTTTCCTTGAAGAAGATTAATAGTTAACTAACCCATCTTCGAGCGGATCTTCATACTCGGTAGATGTACTAGGAGAAGGATTTGTGCTCATCGAGAGTGGTTGTGGATTCGGACCAAAGGTGCTTTGGTGTAGGCTCTACTTTAGCAACAATTTTTTGGGCTCCTCTTCCATGCTTTCTTCTTGCCTTCTTGCAATCTCCTTTGCTTGTTCAATGGTAGCCGGGTGGTCATACTTCACTCGTTGTTTGATCTTCGGCTTCATCCCAAGAATGAAGTGCTTGAGAGGAGATTATCCATGCCATTCATTAACCCATCCGCTAATCCTTCCTTCCGGATTTGGGCATCGAGCTTCCTCCTTAGCTCTAGAACACGAGCATGATAATCCCTTATCTTCTCCTTCTCTCCTTGGGCTAGCTTTGTGATATCGATCATGAGATCTACATATTTTTCGTTGTTCACCAAATTCTTCAAGAAAACTTTCGGATTAATAAATCCCATGAGTTTTTCACATTATCACCTAGTGTTTCAAACCACCTAAGGGTGAACCATCCAAAAAGGTAGGAAAAATTAAGTCCATTGTTCCTTCTTATAAGGCCATTACAAATACAAGATCGTTTAAACTCTTAAATATGAGAAGAAGCATCTTCATTAGATTGGGCTGAAAAATAGGAATCTTCCCCATTTCTAAAAGTAACCACACGGTGAAATACCAACCCACAGTACAATCAACAAGACTTATTTGCACAAATAATTGGAATCACTATAATAGAAAATAGAAATGACCATGGTAAACTATGGTAAAACTTGACTTTATCGGTAAAATCTGACTTTACTGTGGTAAACACTATTCACAGTAAAAAGTGAAGTTACTGTGGTAAAAACTGACTTTACTGTGGTAAACACTATTCATAGTAAAAAGTGAAGTTACTGCGGTAAATACTATTCATGGTAAAAAGTGACTTTATCGGTAAATACTATTCACATGAAAAAGTGACTTTACCATGGTAACTACTATGCACAGTAAAAACAAGGTTACCCTCCAAATGTTTTCTGACTAAGTGGGAATATTTCTCCAGAAAATCCACCAACGAGGAATGGTCTCGGCAATGGAACCAAAATGTCAACACCAATCCAGCACTATGATAATTCTTCATCGGAAACTCCTCGTGCTATGATTATTAACTAATGCACAACTCTTAGTTTGGTGGATGTAATTTGGAAACACAACAACAAACATAACACAAGAATACCATAGACTATGATAAGAAGGAATAATGATAAATCTGAAATATCAGTGTAAATTATAATATCAACATGAAATTGTTACAATCTCACCCATGAGGTTCTTCAAGTGTTATTAATTTCACTTGCCTTCAAACAATAACTATGGGAGAAACTTCACAATTACACCTCTTGATGGCTTCTTTAACACACCTTCAAAAATGATGGCTTCCTTTACACACTTACTCATACAATATTTCTCACTACTTCTCTCTATGCTAAATGAGGGGGGGTGGCCTCTTTATTTATAGGAATTCAGGCTTATCCACCTTATCTTTAAGATAGGATAGGAAATCTCTTTCGGCCAATCATATTCCATGCCTAAACTCTTGCCTTTACATGTAGGCTTATCTTCTAAGATAAGATAAACCTTATCATCTCACATGGGTTCCACCTTTTTAGACTTTTCCACAAATAAAATATACAAAATATTTATGACATCACTCTTTGTCCTTATTACAAATATAATATTTCTAATTCCTAATCATGTAGATCCTACTTCTCTACTTATCCCAACTTTGACATTTTAACATTACCGAACCACTTACGACAAATATTTACTTTTACAACATTCCAATTGTACTTTGATTTTTACCGTATTCTACATTATTGGCAGCACCGTACTGATGGCGCTGTTATCTTCTATTGGACGCCACTACTAATTATACTTAACAACATCCTATTCATAATGCATACATTAATAAAATAGAAATTACGGAGGAAAATTTTAATGTTGACAGTCCCCAGTGGTGAAGGGTTTGAGTGAAGTAGGAGATAGAAAAGAGTTAGGTTATGAAGTTTCCACCTAGGGCATGATTGAATCGAGCTAGGGTTTGATTTGTAAAGTTGCAAAGTTGAAGAGGAGACATTTGCAAGGTAAAAATGGCACCAAAGAAGGCATCTGTAGTAGTAGTAAAAGGAAAGAAGAAGGTGGTCATCAAGGAGGAAGAGATGGCACCTGAAAGCCATTTTTTAGAGATGCAATATCTAGAAGGAGTCATCATCAGCCAGGAATGGGATTCACCCATCAGAAAGAGAAAAGTAAGTGAATACAATCATAGGACTTCGAGAGAACAAGAAGGAGCTCAATTCCTTGCTCACTGCTAGAACAAACAAGTGCATGACAGATGACATGCCAGTTTATGACAATGCGGGTGAGAAGCTTTTAAAGAGAATTGGGGTCTACCAGTTGTATGAGCTTCCATATTTTAGGAAGTATGAGCCCTTGTATCAGTGGCTCATGAGTAGGGTGCACGAAGACTTCTTCTACTTTGTAGGACATAGAGTTAGAATCTCATATGTGCTTGTCTCATCAGTTATAGGTCTGAAGGCCATAGGAGAAGATATAAAATGTGACCTCATAGATAAATTCATGATTTTAAAGACCAGATAGGAGTTGGGGTACTTGAAGGGTCTACACGGAATGGACATAGACAAATTGAAGAACTGTCTAGTTGTACAAGTTGCAACACACCTTGTTACCAAGTTGAATGATCAAGAGTGGTGGTCACAGGTAAATACTATGTGGTTACATGTGGCACGTAAGATGTTAGAAGGGACAATCTACAACATTGCAGGATATATTATAGAGAAAATAGTCAAATAAGCACACACATGAGGGAAGATCAGATTTAAGGATGTTATACTATCACTGGTATTCATGGAGATCAGAGTACTAGATGGACCAAAGGAGAAAGTATGGGAATACCCTGTGGAGAAAAAGTCCCCAGATGAAAGATTCAGCAAGTACCTATGCAAAGGGGCCATGATAGATGATGTAAAGCAAAGGGTAGAGAAATGGTATGACAAGCTCTACATGGCATTTGGGGAAGAGTGGCACATCCCAAAGGACATACCAGCAGTGGTAGGGAAACAAATTCAGTTTATTGTATATCAACATTTTTACATCACACGCTTCCCAATGAAAGATGGAATCTAGAGCCCTTGGTGAAAATTTCCTTATGCATTCACTACAAGGTATTTCTAAGCATCTGTTCATAGATTTATAGACACGCACCGACTGGTCTTCAATGCAGATAAGGTAGATTGCAACTACCATACGCTGAGGAAGAAGTATGTGTATCCTTGCATAATTTCTTATACATATAGGATCATTTTGGAGGTGTTGAATATCAAGCCAATAAGTCTGGTTGTAGCAGATGTGGGGGAAACATTGGTGTATCTCCAGCTGAAGCTAAAGATGGAGAATAACAAATATGTGGAAGGTGATTTTGCACTTCCAAGCACCACTAAAGGGAAAGCATACAATGGAGAACATCCCAAAGTGCCTAAGCCCACAGAGCCAATTGAAGTGGAGGATGAGGAGGAGTGCAAAGATAGTGGTGGTTTTGAGCATAGGGGTAGGATACATCCTACAAATAAGGTTGAAGCTGAGTTCATCGTTACATCACCTCAGCCACAAAAGGGGGATGATGAGGACTTGAATACAGTCCAAGGGGAGCATAGGTTTAAGAGGGTATTTAGGAGAACAAGGACCCAAGGTGCTACTCCAACCATTGTGCGCAAATCACCCAGAATCTCTCCACAAAAGGAGGTGACCATGCAGAGAAGGAGGAAACTGAATTTGAATGAGGAGGCGAGAAGAGTCAGAGGAAAGCACGCCTAATTATCCTACACTTCCAGAGAACACAGAAGAACATGGTGAGGCATCAAAGGAAAAAGAAGAGGATGAGAAAAGACTTGAGGAGACAACTGCAGAGGATGTTCAAGACATGGAGACACAAGTCCCAAATTTGGAAGCTAAAGTTCCTAAGTAGCAAAGGTCTAGAAGAACAAGTGGAGAGCACATTCCACTAGCCATGGGGTATGCAAAGGATGCGGGAAAATTGTCCACACCTGCTTCCAGAGCACGATATCACATAAGGATTTATTTGGCTAGGAGTTAATGGATGAGGATATGGAAACAAAGTGTGCACTCGAAAGAAACTATTGTGGTCAATGCACACCCACATGGATGAGCTTGAATTTTATGTGTGCGAAGAGTCATGCATTTTGAGATGACTGAAGAAGGAACCTCAAGCTAGACACGTGACAGTAAATCCTACTATCATGTTAGATGAGCAGGTCAACAATACATTGGTGAAGGTATCTGCTAAGGTGGCTAGAAGAAACATGGACAAAGCTGCCACGATCAGAGTGCTACACAAGGAGTGAAGAAAAAGGACGTAGAGATAGTGCACATAACACATGAGAGGGACTTCACACAGAAGAAGAATGAGGTGTTTATTAGCATCACAAAGGAGATTGGGGACAATGTCATTAGAGCAAGGCCACACTTGGAGGCTAAGGTACCACAGACATTTCCTTTAGTGATACACTATGTGGGAAAGTTGATGGACTTGGTGCTTGAAGATGAACCTTTGCGTATGCAAGTGCTATAAATATGAGAACAAGATGCCAAATGAGAGAAAGCATCAGTGATGAGAAAAATTGCATCTTATGAAGGGTTGTTGCAAGCATTATAGGAAGTATTGAAGAAAGTAGACCAAGCTTTAAACGTATGCACAAATCCAAAGGCATTTATCAACAAGACCCTCTAAGAGAACAATGAGGTCTAAAAAGTGATGAACTATGAGACATTGGGCCACGTAGAAAGATTGTCAATGGTTAAACAGAAGTGTGAGGCCCTAACAACAGCATAAGAGATGCACAAGACTTGGCTAGAAGAGCTTAGAAAGCTAATTATGCAGAAGATGGACCTTTTAGAATGAAGAATGACATCAATGTCCAGTGTTGTGTTGGTTCTACAAAATGAAAAAGGAGGGATTGCTAGGGATGAGTTAGAATCCATTCTGTGGACATCCTAGAAAAAGTAGAGTAAACACTCACCGAATGGCGGGTATTGGAGGTGAAATAAAGGAGGAGTATCCAAAGTTGATACTGCAAACTGATATAGAGGAGGTTGCCTCATAACCTCCTAGAAATTCTTTATTTGTCTACATTATTTCATTCTTATTATTCTATTCTTTACTTCAATTTTCAAAGATACCCATTGTTGGGATGAAAATGAGATTAGTCTGGGGTAATGTTGATTAAAGAATACTTGTCAAAGATCACATAAGGATTCTACATGGGATATAAGGCCCGGAACCAAGGGCGCGGAAGGACAAGAAGGACCCGCGTGTGGAAGGAAAGTTCAACTTTTAGGACTTAGATGATTTTGAACATGAATACCTATTTTTAGAAGATGGCGCATGGAACACACCAACGATGCGGGGACATGTGCGCCATGCATTGTCTATTTTTTTAGAAGTGGAATGAAGCTTTTTTGCATGGAGACGAGTGAGAATAGAATTGATACTTGAGTTAAGCTGCAAGAGGATTTTCAATAGACACTTGCATGTGTGGCTATGCTTGTAAATGGTGTGTCGCTATCAATAACATGCGGCCTATTTCTGGAATAGATAAGCGGTGAAGGTACATAGTAGATGTATGGTATGAGTGGGTGAGTGTGAAGTGTTTGTATACACATATGACTGAATTACTATATTAGTTCCATACGGGCATTGGTATAGATTGACAATATTGTAAAGAGATTATTTATTATTAATAGATGGAAGATATTGGTTGAGTCTAAGTGTCATTTTGTGTGAAGTTGAGTAGTGCATGTTATTAATTCAATCATAATTACTTTTTAAACTTGTTCTTTCATAGATATGAGGGTAGCATACATTGTAGAATGATGGATTAGTTATGAATCTATATGTTTCTTCCTTCATCATGTTAACATCATGGTACAACAACCCTAAAGAGGGACCTGGTACCTTTGCGTGCTTTGGGTGAGCATTCAGTCAAGGCTGAGTGATGTGCCAACGCGACTAGGGTGTTATCTAATAAATTCTAGGATGCATCAAAGCATCATGTAGACATACTTTTGACTACCTTTGACCATTATGAACTTCAAATCACTCCATGTTCCACTAACAAATTTGTGGATACCATGGCCTACATTGCTTCTCAAATACCGCCTTGCCCTCTGAATCGAAAATATTTGTCACAATACAAAGGCTATAATCACCTTCTTAACTATTTCGAGATGTTAACCTTGTCGGAACCATTGACCCCGATCCACATGACCTTTGGTATAAATAGTTTGCGTACTACCTTTCCATTTCCATTCTACCTCTAGATCTTACTCGAAATAGAAAACGAGCCTTCCTCAAAAGTGTCTCTCACTATTTCATCATGGGTGGTATTATTTATAAACATGGCTTTGATGGTATCCTCTTCGATGGCTTACCGAGTTCTAAAGTTCCTTACACCATCAAGGAATTTCACGATGGAATTTGTGCGAGTCACTTTAGTTGTTTAGCTATTGCTAAACACATTCTCCACCTAGATTATTATTTGCCAACCTTAAAAAACAATTGTTGCGATTATGTCAAACGTTGTGTGAAGTGCCAACAACATGCTAATATTCATCACATGCCTAGTCATGCCTTACAGGTCGCATGATACCTTTGGTCTTTCTCTCAATGGGGTTTGGATCTTGTTGGAGAAATCAATCCCCATTCTTCACAATGCCATCAATAGATTATTACCACTATTGAATACTACACTAAATGGGTAGAATACATACCTCTTATTTCAACAAAAGCTGAGAAAATATGTGAATTCATCAATCATCATATCATTTTTCACTTTGGTGTTCCCCATCGTCTCATCACTGATAATGGAAAACAATTCAAAAACAAAACTCTATGGAAGCTTTGTGATGCCTTTGGCATTCAACTCAGTTTTTCTTCACCCTACTACCCTCAAACAAATGGCCAAGCTGAATCCACTAACAAAACCTTAAAAAAATTCTTATGAAAGTTGTGGATGATATTGGAAAGGATTGGCACACGCACATTCCTTTTTCCTTATGGGCTTACTGTACTAGTATTTGTACCTCAATTGTGGCTACGCCTTTCTCTCTAGTATATGGTACAAAGGTTTTCTTGCCTCTTGAAGTCTAGATTCCATCTCTTTGTATCTCACTCAAAGAGATGCTCAATGATGATGACTTTTTCCAAGACCGTTTGGCACAACTTGAGTTATTAGATGAACGTCGTCTTAATTCTCTTAATCACCTTCAAATCTATCAAACATGCCTATGAAAAACACGTCCATGAATGAACCTTCCAAGTCAATGACCTCATCTTGAAAGAAAATAAACATGTACCAAAAGAGGAAAAAAGTAAACGGGACAAATTTGCTCCTAATTGGCTTGGACCTTATATCGTTACTCATACATATGGATCAAGTGCTTATCATGTGTCTTCACGAAGGTAAACCCGAACCTGAACCCCTCAATGCCTTGCATATTTTGACCATTCTACTATTGAATTAAGTCCTATATCACCTCTTTTCTATTCAATTACCATCCCTTGAGTATTGTTCACCTTCCATTCTACCTATTTTAAGGATCAATGACTAAACCGGGATCATGTGATTAATTATTACCTCTCAACCTTGTATTCAATATGAGTACCATGACTCTACTCATGGCATGATTCTCATGGATACTTTTCATATTTTTCAAGATGGAATCCCATGGTCGTTCATCACTTAAAACCTCTCTATCACAGTTAACCTCTATGTGTTATATTTTTGTCTTAAAAAACAAGAGCCTATTTTCCTCTATAGTCTTGTCCATGACTTAAAAGTCTTGAAGAAAAATAGTTTCAAAAGTAAAATGGGATTCAAATCTTTGAGTCAAAATTCCAACAAAAATATGAATCCCTCAAAAGGACATATATGCTTTATATCTCGCGGCTATAAATAGAATGCTCCCTCAAAGGACAATTATACAAAGCCAGTTGTATCATACTTAGTCTATCATAAAAAGAAGACTATTCTTGCAAAAACTAAAATAAAAATATTTTGAAGCTTCCCACATTGATCAGTCTATCTAAAAAAACAAAAGAAAAAAAAAAATATTAACTTTTTCGTCATGGACTTTCCTATTGTGATCTTGGGTCTCTTGCCAAGTTGGCATATTGTCTCACACTAGGTTATGCTAAAACCAACCTACTTTCACCTTTTCACCCTAATTTCCCACCCACTCAAGGGATGTGCTGCAAATGTGACATTTCATGATCATGTGACTTTCTTCACCTTTAGAATATTCAATCATGTAGCACCTTTAGGGTCTTATGTTCATAATCCCATCTTCGGTATGGTAGATATGTTATGGTTTTTATCAAATAGGCGGATCTTCTGTCACCTCTTACCACTCACCTTCTTCATTACTTGTTGATTATCCTATACAGGACCAAGCCTTTGACACCTCAATTTAACCACACCTAAATGACCTCAATTCACCCCTACCTTCATGACCTAGAATCAATCATGCCTAAGTGACCTAAACTCAATCATACCCAAATAACCTAGACTTAAACCGTGCCTAAAACCTACTAACCCATTTCTCTACCTCATCATATTCTTCCATAGATTATGGGAGAACTACATTATTTTAAGGCCCCTTTTTCGTCAAGGTTATGTAGTAGCACTCCGAGGGCATGGGGCCCTTGGAGGTTAGCTCGGCCACTCTTTACCCTAACCAATTTTCCCCCCATGTTTTCAATTAACATTTCACCTTACTTAGTTTCCATTTTTCACAACACTTGGAAATTAAAAAATCAAAAAACATAAATACCTACCATTTTCTTACAACATCATATCATACATCCATCATTTCACATTTCCATGATATCAAATATTTTGGAAATCTACACCATAACATACATATACATCATCATTTATTTCCCATGTTACCAATAACTTGGAAATTAAATCAAAACCAACAAACCTTAACTCCACCATGCTAACTGACTTGACTCCACCATGCCTAACTCACCTAGACTCAATCATGCCTATACCTGACTCAACCATGCCTAACTAACCTAAACTCAACCATGCCTAACTGACCTAAACTCCACCATGCCTAACTGACCTAACTCAACCATGCCTATATGACCTCGACTCAAACATGCCTAATTCACCTAGTTTCCATCACATACACAATAACAATGGAAATTAAAACCAAGTACATCATTAATACATACACATCACCATCTATATCAATGAAAAGGTCGTGTATCAATACATATGTACATAGCTACAAATAAATACAAGTATCTCAAGATGCTCAGATACAATCTCACTATCTTTGGTACATAGGAAAGATATAATAATCAAAATCACAAAACTCTCATGTACATCCTCACTATCATCGACACGCAGCCGATATATACCAAAAATTGATACACCAATCATATCAGGTGACTAATCATCACTCCACCTGATATCCATGCATGTCTCATCTGTCTCCTCCTCCTCACCTCTAGCCCGGTGACCTTCCTGCACCTCTCCACCTAGCCTCACCTTGACCCGCCTCTAGGATCACTAGACCCTTGTGCTCTCAGAACTATGAGTGTGGGATCTAGTCCTCTCACTCGTTGCCTACTATGCCCTATACTCATCATAGGAAGGGACATCTATCCTTATGGTAGTAAGATGATCCTGGTAATACCGTACCTCATTTAAGCCATCCCTGAACCTCATCATTAACACCATCTGAGGTGGTGCCATAGGTCTCATGATAACTTGTGAGCTTTGAAGTGCTAACACTAGCCTTGTACCTTGTACCTGTGATCCATGTCCTCCTCCCTATACCATGGGACCCTGTCCCACCACAACTACCTGTAGTGTGGGACCCTATCCTTGAGTCTGTGGAGGTGCATGTGCTACAACCTGGGCCTATAAGGCCACAACCTGAGCCTATGCAGTGGAAAACAATCCATGCAAACCTAATACATGCGCCTGTAAAGTGACTACCTATCCCCATCTCCATCTCCACCATATGTGAGTGTCATCCCTATGTTACTGGACCTATAAAAGGACAACTTGTGCCTCGACCCCGTAACTTGCCCATGTAAAGTTGTAATCTATGTCCGAATGTTAGCTACCCGACCCTGTAAGTTATCCCTCTATATTGTGATGGTAGCTAAGTCTTGATTCCCTGGCCTCGGTGGTGTTGCTTGTAGTTGTGCCACCCACCACTACCTATATCTATCGGTGACCCCAACATCATTGATTTTCCTGTCCACTACCTGCTCCTCCTATCATGTAGGCACACTCGGTCATGGTGGAGACATAGGTCTCTCCACGTCATCTCTCATGTACTTGTGGGAAGGGTGGAGGCACGTCTTGTGGCAGCCCAAACTATCATCTAACCCTATCTACATGTATCATCTCATTATCACCGACATGATGCCTGCCTCGAATCCACCTCAATTGATGTAACTCCTCTAACTCCTTTGCCATGTCCTTATATGAGGGATAGCCAACATATGGCCTCCAAACAATATCCACACTAGACAATCCCTCCAGCAACCACCTATAATATGAAACATCATGTGTGGCCCTAGCCACCCTATGTTTCCCACCAACTAGTACCCACCATCTATATCTGACTCTGACCAAGCCACCCCTGAACCAATCAAGTTGGGGAAAACCAACTGGATGTACACATATGATGTGATTGTATGCCAAACAATGTAGAAGAAAAGTGCAACAAGAACTAAACCGCTACAATCTCCCATAGGCCCATAGCTCCCTATACAGTTGCACCAAGAATGTCGGTGCCCATGCAAAATAGATCCTCGACTCTATCATATCTGGAGCACTACCATCAATGCTCATGGGAATCTCCTACCCTCGCAAGATCGGTGAGGTGAAACAACATACCGCCTCCATCATCAAAACAACCAATCTCATCTCTTGAGGATGGGCTACATATATCTCTCTATAGCTAAGGCTCACTCTATAGTACCTCGATCACCCATTTCCTCCCCAAATACAGCCACTATAGGCTCCACTCGTTCCTACGAAGAAATAGAATACACTCGTTCACCAAATTGGTAGTTGCGGGATCCCGTATACATTCTCCAAGGTGACCGTAATCTCACCCGTCCATAGATGAAAAGTGTTGGTTGTTGAATCCCATCTATCAATGAGTGCGACCATAAAACTAGGATCTCGAGCTACACACCTGTAGCGTCGGATCCCAATCAATCCAACATCAGTCATATGCTCCCACTCCTCCGCAATCACACTCGACCGCATCTCTACCAATAGAGGTGGTACTCTGTCCCACATACGTAGTTGGTCCCTAGCCTGCATCCAAAAAAACACAACATTGTTAAGACTTGACTACCTCCAATTACTTATTAACCCCAACACCATACCCAATTACACCAATCATGATTACCCCCTTTACCTACTTCACATATAAACCTCCTACCCTTTATAATCATGACTCATCACCTTAACATTATTTCACTTACTCACCTATCCCATATCACCAAAGATCATATTTTACCCTTATCCCTCTACAACCAATCTTTACTTGCCCCTTCTTTACCCATTTTCCTTTCATACCTAGCCCTTCTTCAACATATCCCTCCTTCACCCTAATCTGGTGCGGTCTCTTGATCTGTCACCGATTTTCCTTGACCAATGTCGGTTCATTAACAGTGTCGGTCACCTTAGTCTTGACCTATGTCGAGAAAAAAGTTGACCGACGTCAACCAATCCTAGACCAATGTTGGTATCATTGCGACAACCAAAACTGAAAACCCCCTCCCCTATTTCTTAAAATTTGACAAAAACAACCTACAAACCTATTTAATCCCAACCACCTTTACCCCACAGTTATTTCTCACCCTACTTAACCTATATTTGACCTTTTCCCCCGTATTTTGTCAATTTTTTTCACCCCCATTTCAAAATCAACATTCCCACCCAAATTTCTTCATTTTAAAACATAATTGGATCAAAACACAAGTAAGGATAATGCCACCTACCTCATCTCGATGTCATCTCCTTGGTGGCACATCTATCTAGCCATTGACTGGTGATCCACCCAAACCCTCTCCCACCTTTGCCATGACAAAAATCTACCTCGAATCTCTCCACCAATCGTACTTCTCCAATCAATCTCGTGGACCCATCTACTTGGATCCTCTCGGCACTTAGAAACCTCCACCTTAGCCATGAACAAAGAAAAATTCAAGGCGATCTTTTGTTTTCTCCACGTTATAAGACAACAATGATTCCATAAAATATGGAATTTCTACCTTATAAACCCAAATCAACCTGACCGATGTCGGTCATGTCATGCCCTACTAAAACAACGTCGGTCGGACCTTACCGACATCGCTACCTATCATTACCATTAAAATCCCATTTTGCCCATTTTTACCAAAATTAATTCCTACCAAATACCTTTTGACAGTACCAACACCCATTGCACCCTACCTACACACCTAAAATTCCCATACATTTCCTTAATTACATTTAGGGAATTTTTATTTTGCCTATACCTTAGCCTTACCCATGCCATGACCTATTTAACTTGACTGAACTACTTGTTTTGGTGATGAACTTTTGTACTCACTATACCTTACGATGTTGTTACTTATATTGTTATAGCCTAACAACCATACCTGTAACACCCTCGACAACCTGATATATTCCTCTTAGCATTCAAGTGTTGACATGTGATTTTCTAGATAAAGATGTGTTCTTTTGAATGATCATGCTTGATTGGGATAAATCTTTTTTGTTCTTAAAATCATTAGACTAAAATTATATGGTGGTCAATAATCCATTTTCACTTCAAAAAGATGAGTTGCAATCTAGTTTTAAGATTTGCAGAATTATTTTCTTCTTCTGACTCATCCTTGGATCAATTTCACTGATCCAAGGAATGTTTCAAGTCTTCTTCATAGACTAAATGGTAAAATTGTCATTCAGTAGCTTAAGGAACATAGAAGACTGAATCTTGCATGATACTAATTCTTGGACTTGTTGCAACTTGCTTTTGTTCAGTTGTATTTTTGTGTCGGTTCTTTGGTGATTGATCTTGGTGGGACATTAAGGACTTGAAGAAAATTCAATTCTCTGTGAAGAAGTTTGGAGTCCTATAAATCTAAGGACTATCCTAACGGTAACCTACACTAGGTGAGAATAACTAAGTTCTAGCTATGTTTACTTATACGTATATTGCTCTAACCTAAGTCTCTTATTTTATTGTGGGATTGACATCCTAACCTAAGTGTTATGCTAAGAAAATAAGGGAAGAGTTACTAAGGGGGAATACTAAGCTATTTTAGCTACTACCTAGTACTAAAGGGTTGTGATTTGAACCCAACCTAAGGTGGGAATTCTAATGACTAATGTCTAAGACCTATGTTAGTGAATGTTAGATTAACCTAAGTTCTATTTGAATCTAACCTAAACTAAAGGGGACCTCAAGGGGTCGCATGCCTTGAGGGTGACGATTCCAAAGGAATTTATGGAAGGAGATAAGGTTTTAATGTTAAGGTACTGCCAAATTTGGTAGGTGGCGGTGGACTTGGAGGAGGCCTACGTGGAAACTCCACTAACAGATGGAATTGTGTTTTTTTGTTGAAATGGCATTCACCAAATTTAAGTGGTGGTGACAAGTAAATATAGGCAGAAATTTTGGATTAACTGGCATTTATGACATTTATGAGCCTTGATTTTTACGTGCAAACCGTCTTAGAAAAATAGGAGGTGGGTTTGTAGAAGGTCATTCAGTTTTTCTTGCATGGCGGATTTTTTCTGCATGGAGCAAGCGGTTCTTGAACCGATAGTTCGACCTTCAGTTCAAAACTATTTTTGGTTTTCATGATCTATTTTTGATCGAGGGAAAGTATATGAAGCTTGGAAGGAAAATATGTTTCGTTGTTGATTTTTCGTAGAGGAGAAAAAGAGCTGGTAGTCTCCTTTGATTTGGTGGAAGCAATTATCGGGCATGATAGGCTCTAACTATTAAAATTCTTTACGTTCTTCTAAATGATTCATTAAAAGAACTCTGCTTCCTTGAGATTCATATTCATGATTTCTTGCCTGTCTAGTTATTTTTGCTTGATGGGTTTTATAGATCCTTGTCTGTTTGATTTAAATGCATGGAAAAATATTATTGGTTGGAAACTATTTCTCTCTCTCTGTGAGTTTTTGGACTACATGCAAGTGAAATTGGTATGCGGAGTGTGTTCTGTATCCCTACTTTGTAATCTTGATCTTGTATTCTTGGTTTGGGAGCTTGATCTGATTGTTGTGAAAATTTATGGATTGGAATTTAAGGAACACTTCAATTCTATGTTATCTACTACGGGTTGCATTCTTTGGATGCAAACTCGGGTTGGAACTTAGTGTTTTGTTTAAGCTTGTGTTGAAGCTTTGATTGAATAGAACCACTGTTTTGGGAAACTTATGTAATACTGAACTATTTCTTAGAGTTCGTATTTGTCACTGTATTCACATTTTATTCCTTGGGAAGCTCTGAACGCTTATGTGTGATACTCGGGTTTCAACTCTGTACTTCTAGTTAACACTTTTGTGTTAAGAGCTTGCATTCGGGTTGATTCATTTGAATCTATCCTGGTATTTCGTATTGGGTTATTATTTTTGAAATGATTAAGTTATAGCTCATTCCGAGTGAATACTCACCAGGGAACTGTGTGGGAACTTTTTGAGTCGTTTAATTCTCTCTTTCGAGCTTTGGAAATGGAAACATCTTAAGGAAAGTTGAGCTCTGTTTTTTTTTTGAATCGACTTCTTGAGATTGTATGAGCGTGGGAATTTGAGAAAGTGTCCTCTCCCCATTTTTGGAAGAAACTTGCGTCTTTGGGTTGATTTGTATAAAGTCGTAATAAGGTACCACCATTATAATTTCATGGTTTTGAAGTTGTTTTTCTTTTACTCCGTTCCTATTGATTTGGAACTAAGACTGAAACATCTTTTGTAACTAGTGTATGGGGTTTTTACCTCCCTCTCGGTTGTCTCTTTTAATGAAATCTGGGTCTTTTGAAAGATTGTGATATTACCTTGGACACTGAAATAGTTAGGAAGGATTCCTTCTCTGTTCAGTTGTATTAAGTTTTATTCTTGGAAGTGAATTGATTTCTTTTTGTATTTAATTGGTAAGCCTTTGTGAGACTTCCATTTTGGGTTCGCGGGTAATTCTGAACCTTATTGTTTATGGTTTTAGGATGCAATTCTCGACTGAAATATTGAATAAGACTTGATTTCTCTTTGTAAAGGAAAATATGTATTTTCTTATTCTTTTGAGATCTTTATATACATCATTTAGGGTCTACATTATGTTGTCATTCGAACCGGTTTAAATTGAAACTTCTTGTTCGGTGGAACAAAATGATCTACCATTGGTTCTTTTCTTATTATGATTACTTATTTTCTGCCTTGGATAGATTCAATGTTCGAACTTGTCTTTACCCAAAACCATTTTGGGATAGTGATTTCTTGAGACTTGTTGGTCTACCTTGTCAAACCATTGATTGAATAATGTTGAGAACCAAAGTAGCCTAGAAGGTTCGGTTGATAAGGTAACTTGTACTTAGGGGTTTTGTTGTTGTTAGTCTTTCCTTGTTTATATGGAAAAATGTAGGTTTGACACTTTTACCCCTTATCCTTTGTGAAGAACATGAGTAGAGAATAACTCCTCTTTAGTTGTTTTGTTTGAGAGCATTGTTGTTATTTGGTTGAAACTTCTAAAATGAAGATTTGAAATTGGAGATTGGAATTTGTTATGGTTTTCCTTACCTAGTTATGGAGTTACGTTAGGTTTATATTCTAATGATTGAATGTGCAATATTATTATTCGGAAAGGAACAGGTAACTCATGTTATAATCTAGATTTCTTTTCTGATGTTATAGATTGGGACAAAGTTATATAACGGTTCTTTTAAGTCCTTATTAATTATTTATATGAATCATCCTTAAAGGAACCATTTTGTATTTCATCTCTTGGAAGAGATAAATGTGGTATTCTATTAGGATAGAATTAAGAAATAATGGGATGGTAGGATTATTGTTGTTTACTATCCATTGATAGAAATAATAGAACTTATGAATTTAGGTGGATATTGATTATTATATTCTGCTCTTCTTATAATGTTGATCTAAGTTTATTAATGTACTTCTTTTCTTTTATCATTTATGTTGATTTTATGATGACTTAATTATCTCATTAAAGCAGTGTTGCTTTAATGAAACAATTAGTGGAATGCACTTCATTTTAATGATTAGTGCTTATCATGCTTAGTTCATCGAACTGACCCATGCTAGCTATTTTTGTAGATGGATGACTTAAGTGGTAAAAGAAGGCAAAAACTTATATGATGCATTGGCTGATATATGTGTAATTCTTAGTAAAGAATTCGATTCATTCTTTTGTTGAATTGTGAAAGAAAGTTGTATACTTTATTGTATAAGGTTGTTGTTATGCAGTTGCCT
Organism: Taxus wallichiana var. yunnanensis; assembly: GCA_018340775.1. NCBI lineage: Eukaryota > Viridiplantae > Streptophyta > Pinopsida > Cupressales > Taxaceae > Taxus > Taxus wallichiana. The sequence continues at coordinate 718,294,929 of CM031235.1, read as the reverse complement.
AAAGAGCATAGTCATGTAAATTTTATAAGTTGTAATGATGAATTGCGAGTTGTGTTTTATTTGCATGGGTTGTGAATATTATCTCGTACTGTTTTAAAGAAGATGAAAATTCCATCTTGTTGTTATTCTTTATAGTATGTTATGCTTACTTTGTTATCTTGTTTAAATATGGATAATGGGAATTAGTTCAATTTCCCCTATAATGAAGCAACTTGTTGAGTTGCATAATATGATGTGTTTATCTAAAACAATTTAACATAATAAGGTGATGCATAATGAACATGCATTAAGAAATATGGACATTGGGAATGATATATCCTAATACTTAAACATGTAGAGAAAGATTCTTTCTCTCTCTCAATTGAATATAAACCAAAAAGGTTTGGAAGTATGATTACTATTTATTAGACTTCATTTAGTATGAAGTCTACTTTAATTAGTTACATGTGGTTGATAAACCTTCCTGAAAGTTAATGAACACTTAAAAGAAACTTATGATAACACTTTGTCCTGATTTAGTTAATTTCGATTAAGCGAGAAACCAAACATTAAAAGAAATCATAAGTTTAATGAATTTCTTCATGGACTAAATGAAACAAATTTAGGAAAGAACTTATTGAGTGTTGGATTAGGGTTTAGCAGGTTGTTGTAATCAAGAAATAATCCAAACTAACAAAGTATTAACAATCTCCTTGGGGTATGTACATCTTGATGAGGTAGTTTCTGTAGGATGTTGGCACACGCCAACTGCAGGGCCGTACTTTCAAGAAGGCTTGGGTCTTCTCAAGAATATAGCGTTGTAGTTGACATGTGGCATCACCCTTTTGCATTGATCATCCAGATCTACACACAATAGGAACTTGGACTTGTACTTAGTTTCTCTCTAGGTCTAGATAGGAGCATATTTAGGATAGGAATTAGCTTCCAATGGCTTAGGGTACATTGGCACATCCGATTGACTTAGGTCGACCAAATATGCCCTTTTACCCTAAGCCATTGTGAGCATCTTCTTATAGTAGGATATGTTTCTATCTAGGGCTAGGGTTAAACACGGAACAAGTGGATTGACGGTAGTCAGTAAAGACCAATCATGATAATAGAGGAGTGAAGTGAAGGATGTATTCCAATATGATGAGTATGTCATCTATGAATAGTGACATACTCAGTATGTTGTAAATATTTGGCCAAAGTATCGCAAGTTGCTGATTACATTTTCCTATGTCACCAAGTTTAAAACGACGTGATATCAGATGAATATTGGTAACATATATTTAGATATGTTCTTTAAACAGATCACTCAGTACCTAGTGTAGGGTAGGAAGACCAAGTATACGAAGCATACGATATGTATTCAATACATAATATAACATAAATAGATGGGTAGCTTACCGAGTTATTAAATGAATAGATCGGTGAATCACCAAGTCATTACAACTGCATATGGTTATCTATTTGATTTTGATTGGCATGGAATGTTTGTTCTAAATAACGCTTTATTTAGAACAGTGAACATAATATAAAAAAATCCCTTGTTTCTAAATTCTTAAAATAGGAATGTTATAATACCTTTCCTATTGTCATGCCGTTTATCATAACCAAACCCATGGTATACCGGAATCACTTCAACCTTTTTGGATAATCCAATAGACCTTGGACAATGTAGATTTTGCAAGCTCTTCAACCTAGTTACGTATGTTGCAGTCTACATGTGTGCGTGTGTTTGATTGCCATTACCCATTACCCAATTTGACCCTGTCCCATTACCTATTACCCGATTTGATCATTAATCTTTATACAAAGTACCCATACCCTTCCCCACCTACCTTAACTTTCACCAACTACACATTTATCAAACCACTCACCAACTCTATATAATAACTCATCAGTTCTTAGTTTGAGGGGGATCGAATCCACCCACACTTGGGGTAGCCTCACCTTTAGCCTTACTTGGGTTAATCCCACGCTCACTTATATTTGGGGTAACCACTTCCTATTTTTGTTAGCGTCACTTATCAATACAAACTACGCGATAAAAAGGGGCAGATGTAGACACCAAATTTGGGTCACACTCCCTTATGTCCTCTTTCAATTGGTTGCTTTGACATGTTAACCTAACCATGACCCATTTACCTCATATTCATATTAATTTATTTACTTACAATTGAAATAATACCAATCCTAACATAATTTATTAATTTAATTACTTTAACTAAATAAATTTACACCTAACCTAGCCACATCAACTAGACACCTCACCATGGACTTGTTCTTATCCTATTAATTAACTAAGACTCAGTATCCACTTATCCTAACCACCTGAGACTTATTCTAACCCTAAAATCAAATTCCTATTCTTTCTCCAACAACATGCCCACTTATCTAAGCATTAACCACCACTTTAGACCCGTACCAATAGGCGAGCTCACTAAAAATAGCGACCACACTTTGGTCACCTTGACCATCATTGGTCACCATATATACAATTTGGCAACCTTTTTCCCAGGTTGGTTACTTCGAGTTTTGGGAGAGCTATCTGAATTCAAGCACGAACTAGAGTTTTCTCAGCATCAAGACGATATAATACATCTAGCTAGAGGTCCAAGCAAGTACCAGGGCTGATCTAAAGGCATTGGCATTCACGGTGACACTCTAGGAAGCACTGTTGCGGCACTGACCACCAGGTTCACAGATCGACCATCACCTTCCTTCACCCACCAATCTTATAGGAACAAGTAAGTGCATTTGATTTTGTATCATTTATGTACTTACTCATTAGGTTCTTTATCCTCTTGTTATTAGAACTTGTTATTCCCGTATTCGTCATCCCCATTTTCCATCCCATATCCCTATCTAGCCACCACAACCTTTTGGATCTTTATTCCTAACCTTTTACACATTTCTGAGTTTTTATCACCTTATCACAAACCTAACTAGTCCCCCTCCATTCTCTGTGCAATCATAGAGAATCCTAAAACCACCTATTAATCAAATTTCTCCAAATTTCCCTACCGAGTGTTGGTTACCCTAACCATTTTTGGGATTCTAAATTGACCTTAACACCCCAAAGGCCTCACAAAAGTATCACCCAAGCTAGATACCCTACCTGAAACCTCTCCACAGACCTCCCCATCCTCTCGTGTAGATAGAGATAGAACATGGACACTTGTTTCGCTGCTTTATCATTCCCACGTAAACCGAGACCAGTTACCCTTAAGCGGTATCGATCATAGTTAAAGCGCCATCGGTCATACCCTCGATTGGAATCGGGTCTCGTGTATGCGGCAAAATGCCTTAGACCAGCAAGCACCTCAATCACCTAAATCAGCCCCAAATTATACCAAGCCTTACCCAGACCTAGTTTGTAACTTCCGGACCACTGTCCAACTTGTGACCTAACCCGTGACCTTTGACAGTTTAATATCAAATCATTTAAGTGGATTAAAGTTGATAAGTAATCTTAGGTACCTAAATCAGTACTAAAACTAGATTCATTTATCTCGCATGTTATATATATATATATATATATATATATATATATATATATCAGTGGATTGACAACCATCGAGGAAGTGTCATACTTCTTGGATTTAGCTCGCACTAGGAAATCCACAAACCTTTTGCTATTAACTATGTTTTTGGTCTTGTTTTACATTTCAGGTAGTTCCTCCTAGACAAAAGGGAGTTCTTGCAGTCAACTTGGATCAGGAAATCAGAACATGTGCACAACCTTCAACCGACATCACAACAGTATTCCTCCTTGGCCTATCACCCCTTATCTATTTCATTAATTTTCTAAGAATCTAGTGAAACAAATGTATATAATAATTACATCTCCATGACTTTGTAATCTATTTTTCATACATCAATACAATTGTTAGGCACCCTCCACATTTTCTCATTCACAAACTTTATGGATTTGCATCTCAAGTAACCTTGTGGAAATTCACTCTGTGAAATAATGATTATATATATTGTAATTAAATGGACATATATTATTGGCTTGATGGATTCAAGAGGTTGATAAGGTACAACATAAAACATGACATGATATTGGGAATTTTAATGGGTGTATGCTTAAACACTACCATTATTAACTTCACAAAATCCTAGAGAACCAATAAGGCTAGAAGTCAATAAATTCTTTATTGTTGTTTTGATTTTAGATATAAAAATATAAGTGAGATAATAATCCAAGTATATATACTATGTTATCGGAAAGAAATGCATTTTTATGGTCTATCGTGCACAATTTGTTTGGTTTGGATATGATCTTTTTAACATAAGGACGTAGCACTTGTAGAAAGTCAAATTTGGAAATTTGCTCTTTGACATTGTTGGTTTTGATAATGTACTCTTGATAAGATAAACACAATTTCTATTCCCTCTTATTACATCCCAAATTTTCTTTTCTAGCTTGCTTATTCATACACATTGATATGTTGACATGATTCAGAGAGTTCAATGCATAAAATCCATATACAAATTGAAATTGATACGATGAAAACTTCATTTTTTATGTTTCACATCCATGTTCAAGGACGTACAATTTGGTTAGGAAATTATATCCGATCATGACCTATTTGTATAGTTTTCTCTGACATATCCTCCATCTTTTCTTTCAATTTCACACTCTTCAATGGGTCCGTTACTTCCTCTGGGTAGGCCTTTCCTCAATAATTTACCTTCAAAACCCTATATGAGGAAGTTAACATTGCCTCATTTGTTAACTTGGAAATCTTATGGCACCACACCGATACACTCAATTCCAACACTTGAAAAAGGTACCTAAGGCTCCCTAAATCTTATAAAATCTCATGTACACTAATAGGAAAACAATCACTATAGATTTGAATCTTCTTACAAGGTAAATAAATTATCGTATCTCATATAAAAGCACTCAAAAATCCTTTCTTTAAGTATTTTATGAAGAGTTAAACTCAACTCAAGCATTGTCAAAGAAGCTCCCAAATCTAGATACATGCATTCATATATCACATGTTGTGGAGAATGAAGTGTGGCTTGAGGCCTCTTTGTATTAGTGTCAATGTCAATGGTGTATGAGGGTTCCCACAACCCAAATACTGTTTATTTTTGCAAGGTATCACACCTATGGTTAGGGTTTGAGATCTTATTCGGTATGTTTAGAGACCTTCGCATCATGACCAAAAACTAGGGTTTGATAGCGATAGACATTTACAAGTAGGCTACAGTCCTAAAATGTTATAGATGTAGAATTAAATAAATTCTAATATTGTACATTATATTCAACACCATACGAGATGGTCCGACAGACAGAGTTGATTGCGGTCATGTCCCAAAATAGTTTCCAGAGACTTTTAGGAAAACTATTAGTGCTCATGCGATTATAATAGTACATATTTGTAATATTAGTTCATTATTAGAACAATAAACTAATACAAAGTTATTCAAGAGATTGTAGGTGGTTATGTAGTTGAGTAATTTTAAGGATATGCATTTCCATATTTATAGGATAGTGTTTTTATATATTAGTGTGTGTTAAAAATACAAGATATAGAAAAATTTAATTATTTTGTGATTTATTTTTGCACAAATCTAGTTATCCTTTTTCATTCGGTATCGAGAGAGAGATGGATTTGTGAATATTGTCAAGATGTTGTAGTCACAAAATCATGTACTTTAGAAATTATTTATCTCGTTTTCATAATACTATTTAGAAGGTTCTTGAGTGAAGAAAGTACTTATCAACTCCCATCTTTTGGACATCTTGGTTTATTTTATTTCATCATTACCAACCTTTTACATCCACATTCCCAATCATCTTTTATCATCCCATGTTATTTTATCCTCGACTGGGGTGCCTAGATAAGTATTGGGGCACTCGTGGGTGCCCTGGTCCCACCAGCGTTGCCCCGGTGCTTTTCACACTTTCCTACCACTTTTTGGGCCCTTTCTATCCATTTTAGATCATTATCTTTTTGTCGGTTAGTCATTATAAGGTTAATTACGAAATTAGATCAAGAGAATCCTATAAATATAAAGTTTTGAGACCATAATGAAGGACCTAGTATCATTCATTGCTATAATCCATCTAGAGTTGCATCCATTTATTGCATTGGAGATCACTTGCATCCACATATCTCCATCACAAGGCACAAGGATAGGAGATCTACATCACACTTCATAGGGGGATTTTATTCTATTTTTGCACACATTTTCTACATTTAGTTATTACTCGCTATGTCACAAAGTTCAACTTACACAAGAGAACCTAGGGCACATTATGCACACACTCACGTAACTACATTGGGTCCGAAATGTAGTGCAACTCTCAATTAGTAAGCCCAATGTTGTGGCAATTTGAGGTTATTTTGAACCATTCATTTGCATCTTTATTTTTTTAGGATTTTGATACTTCTCTTGGTATTTTTTCAGGTAATTACATTATCTTGGATTATTGGAAACATCAGTACATGAGAGAATCGATGCAACAAACAATGAGGGTTCTGGGCCACCTCCTAGCCCCGTGATATTCGGGTTTTAGATTTTTGCACAAACCAGGGGCACCAGTCTTCATACTGCAGAGCACCCATGGGTTCCTCGGTCCCTCTCCATGTGCTCTAGTCTAGCTAGATATTCCATATCCATCCTTTTCGAAGATTTGGCATGATCTTTCCTACTCCTAGATTCTCCAATCAGCTCTACGTCACGATCCCGCAAGAATCTTTTATTCAACTCGAGTTCTTTCCTTTTCTCTCTTACACATTAGGGTTAGCATTTCCTTTTACATAGTTTTTTATCTCATTTACATACTCCTTTTTGCATTTATTTACATTATTATAATTGTTCATAGCTTAGATTAACTATCCCTACATACTACATCTTAGTCAATTTTAGTTAATCAGATGCATTCAATGATTTCTCCCCTGAGGATGAGTCACATGGGTTTTAGTTTTTTATTTGTATTCGCCTGGTCATTGTGTATTAAACAAATCAGTTCAACTTATGTTGCATCTATTGCATTATTTTTACACATCATTGGTGTGTCTATGAGTTAGCTCAATGTTGTTGGATTTATATTAAATATTGGAATGATTTTGTTTACTTGTGGAATGGTATTACTCATATCTACATCGATATTATGTTCAGATTACAATGATAATTCATAGAGTGGATTAGTATACTCTATACACATCATTCTTCCAAGAGATTTCAATGATAAATGTTTTCCTATGTTGTATACTTCAATAAAAGGATGAAAAATATTTTTATGACCATGTTTTTGTGCATACATAGATCACCTTTCTATGATTTGAGTATTTTCTATAGCATATCATAATCCTTCAAAGGATAAATTTCAACGTCCTTTTATATAATCCTCAAGATTTCCATGAATTTTACAGACCACTTCATGCATTGTTTCTTCATACAACCATATGCATGTTGTATCAATACATACTTTTGTAATTGACCTCTTCTCGAAACTCAGTGTTTCTCTTCCATTTAAAATTTATTAAAACGTCTCGTATGTTACTTACATCATGATACCAAGCCCCATCCCGAGCTCGGCATTCACTCCTCAACTCATGGTGTAACCAGAGATCTCGCACCTATTCTAAAACTAAGTAGATTTGATCCATATGACTCCTCACCCTGCAGACAGTATTTTCCACTTCATTGAACAATTGGTATTCCATTTTTATCAATTAATTTCATGTTTTTAGTTTTCATTATGGTATTCAAACTAATTATATGTATTACTTTTTAAATAGTTGATAGTTTTTTTCTATAAAAATGATCTTATATTATATTAAATGTAATAAGATACAAGATAGTTTTCAACAAAAAGCGAGTGGTATGAGAGCACGCCCAAAACCACAAACAAACTAGGACAGTCCTAGGAGAACAATGAAAACACTAGGAAACACCTAGGAATACATCAAAACAAAAGAAACAGATTCAAGACGAAACAAAAAAGGTCCCAAAAGAAGGAGGATCATGATCATCAACTAGCCTGAACCAAGGAGGTCCTTGCCATCATCTAGAATGTCCTAACCCAAACTAGGGGGTCCTCCTCTTCATTTTCATCCACCACCCACTTGGGAGAGATGGAAAGAGGAATACGGGGAACTTTTCCGAAGGCGGTGGGGGTGGAGGTGCAAGGTTCCAGCCATCGTGGGTGCATGGCTCGAGAGTAACCGATGAGCCCCATATGAGCTGATGAGTAGGGGAATCCTCACCTTGGCCGGGTGAACTAAGCAGGAAGAAATCCTCGGGTGATGGCTACATGGAGAGAGGTGAGAACATTTGAATGAATGCCACCGAGAGTGACTCTAATGACCTCCACGGGGATGACCACCATGCGGTGTAGAATCTTTGAGAAGGTGAATGTGGTTCCCAAGTGACATTACACAAGGCATCACCCTAATTCCATAGAAGATTCTATAAATGTTCCACCTCCAAGGAAAGCGTATTAGCTCGGACTTGAATCTCTGAAGCACATTGGAGATAACCATAGATTTTTTATACACTTAAAATTGTTAATCAACTTCAGAATTAGCAAATAAATAAATAAATAGTTGATATTTCATTTATTCTTTATGTTATCATTAATGTGTTGTAAGTCTATAGTGGTTGCTTTAAATAAATTTGAGAGTGAAAGTAAATTGTGTCATGAGGAGGTCCATGAGTATGTCCGGTCTTGTCTAATTTAATCTAGTATAAACCTATACACATGTCAAAGCATTTAGTCATATATTATTATGTAACAAGTATTTATTGTTAATAGTTGCTAAATGTGTGGATAGAATGGTATATAGTGTTAAGTTTTTAAAATTTGTTTTCATTTGTACCATCTAATAGTGAATAGTCATTGGTAGTTTTTATGTCAAAATTTACCAATTTGTTCAAACAATCTTGTTGCAAGTTTTTTAGAAGTGTCATAATTATCATTTTTTTCAAACACTCTTTTGAAATGTATCTTAGGAGTTAAATTAAAAAGTTCAGAAAATAATTACTCGCATTTCAACTATTGGATGCATTATCATTTATACGTGACGCCCGAGAAAAAAATTAAGGGTAGGTCATTTCAAATTGGGTCTTAAATTCTAAATTTGATTAGTTAGCACTTCTGATCTGGAGGATGGAGGAAATGGAGGAAGGAGTAAATTTACCATCCTCTTTTCAGTCACCAACAACGAGGCTACACGAAGATTTGGTGGCATATTTTTTCGAGTGTGTTTTTTTTAAGATTTTCTTTCAGTAATACATTGTTTTTAGTGTTCCTATTTTGAACAAATGGGAATTTCACATTGTGGGGAAATATAACATCAATATTATATTTCCATGTTTACACCAAATTGGCTAAAGTCGGGAAACTTCAATGGCGGTGGTTATTTCATATATTGTTCGAGATCTAGTGGCAACGATTGATAATAGTGGGCTACAAATGAGAACGTTTTGTTCTTATGGGATGTAATGTAAAATATTTTCTTGTGTGAGAAAAATTTATTATGTTATCCTATGATGTAAAAATGTTGTACAAATTAAAAGAACTAATTTAGTTCATGGATCTTGAAAAGGTTCGTGGAGATCCATAAAACCACATGAAGTGAACAATTGATAGGACTTGTTCACGTCCATGTTCTAGGTACATTTGTTGAAAACCATAGAAGTTTGAGTAGAACTACCTTTATTCATATCAAGGTCATGAATCATGAAAGTGGGTATGCCATATAGAGGTGAGAATAATGTAGTTTAGAGTGTGAAAGTTGTTTACCATGTTTGCACTAAGTGGGGGATGGTAGGAAACATATTAGTGCTCATATGATTATAACAAGGTATATTTGTAAAATTAGTGCATTGTTATAACAATACAATAGTATAGGTTATTCGAGAGATTATAAGTGGTTGGGTACTTGATTAATTATAGGAATATGCATCTCTTATCTATATGATGGTGTGTTCCTATATCTTAGTGTGTGTTGAAGATAAAATATATAGAAGAAGATTTAAAATTTTGTGATTTATTTCGCACAAATATAGTGATTCCATCTCATTTAAATTTCTAAGAATGAAGCATCATCAGTCTAAAATCTCCCTATTTGAGAAGTCTACACACCCAAAAGTTCCTAGATCCATATGTAATCAGCTTAGTGCACTCAAAGTGCCTTGTGTTTTCAATTTCATATCTTGTTTCATACATTATTTGCAGGTATTAATCCATTTTTTTGATATTGAATATTTAATGTTTGTAGTTAATTAATTAGAGTAAGATATTTTATCTTCCCTTACATCCTTTAGTTTACTTACTTCACTAATTTATATTTCATATAATCTATTAACATTGTAAACATTTTGGTAAATCCAATGTATGACTCAATATTTGCATTAACCCTAGGATCATCTTGTTGCATGGTTCTTCTACTACACCTAATTATTCTATTTATGGTTGAAATAATGGCTTCCTCTCATGATCAAACCATATTGTTCCTTAAATATCTAAAGAAAAACCCTATCTGTAAGGATATGCTCCTTAAAAAATTTCATAATGCTCGTATTCATCCCAATACACATGTTAATCATCTTCAAGCTATTCTTCAAAATTCTCTATCTTTCCATATTGATGGCCATCCTATTACACCTCCTCCTCAACCACTATTTAACAACTAGATTCCTCTATGTGTTCAAGTCTTTGTATGCACGACTGGTCAAGCATGTTCTTGTTGACACAACATCAGATCTCAATGTTTATAGTATTTATTTTATCCTTGCTTTAGGAATTTCTATTAGGGATCTTTCTCCTTTTCATCAAAGCATTCAAAGATCTAATAATATTCCTCTCTAATTATTTGGTTCTATCATTATTCTAATCACTATTGGTTCTAAGACCTTTGCAACTTGCACAAGGGAAACCTAGTTTTAAGGGACATTATTTATATCACACACATCAGAACTACATAGATTCTGAAATGTAATACAATGCTTGGTGAAAATCACATTGGGGTGACTGCAAAGGTTAGTCAAACTCAATAATTTACATATTTTATTTAGTCTAATATGTGCTTGAGTCTTGTGTAGGTATCTAGGATTTGTTTTGCAAGAATAGGTGCGACAAGAGAACACTATAATGAAGTGGAGGTGATATAGAGAAAAGTGAAGATGACATTATCATATATTGAAGGAACTATATATATATTCATCGCCTAGAAACCAATGCCCAATTCAGACAATAGCACCAAGAGATACTATCCTATTCTAGGTGGTATTATATGTCATATCTCTTAGATCATTCTTTTCCAAAAAAAGCATACATAGTTTAGACTGAGCCTATTATACCGTCATCAGTCCAAAGATAGATTCAATTCAGATAGCCAAACATCAGCTAAGTCACTCTTATCCTCTCATTATTTGTACTTTCTCATCATTTTATGTTAGTATATTACATGTTTTTATATGTATCTAATTTACTCTAGTCCTATGATTAAGATTTAATTTTGTTAAATATTTTGGTGAACCCACTTACCGATCAAATCCTAGGTGGTCACGAGAATCCTTATAATGTTTGCATTTTTTATATGATTGTATCATCTAAAAATTGTGTTATTTTTATATCTACTTGTTCTTACATGTTACAATGGATATCTCTATGACCATATTGTATAAAACTCACCTTGAATGTATACATGCTTTAATGAACACTATGGATAGTACTCACATTCACTCGGATACTTCCCCCGATTATGTCAACCACTTTGTGTATCAACTACTCTTACAATAAGTGATGAACATATTAATTTTACACCAACTGATATCCCTTCCCAAACAATTATTGACAATGCACCTCCATTTTATATTCAGGTTCACATTCATAATGTGCTTGTTAAGTGTTCTTTGGTTGATAATGGATCTAGTCTTAATATATGCAACATCTCTTTTCTCCATCAAATATGACTTTTTGTTGCTGATTTAACTCCATCTACTCTATGTATTTATGGTTTTGATAATACACCTAAGTGAGTATTGGGAGAAATAACTCTACCCATTATTGTAAGACATTGCACTCTTAATGTTATATTCCTAGTTATTCCTAATAATCTCAATTATAATATCCTTTTAGGCCATCCTTGGTTACATACTATACATGTAGTCCCTTCTACCCTCCATGTGTGAGTTAAATTCTTACATGAGGGTGTAGTATATGATGTTTTGGTTGACTAATCACCCTTTACTTTTTGTGACACTATTGAGCATGAGCACACACATACTCCTGAGGATAGGTCTACTAAGACTACTATTGATTATAACACCTATGGTATTGGTTATAAGTATTTACTACAACATGTTTTTCTGGAATGGGACTTGGAAGAAATTGTTAGGGTATTGTTGAGCATATTTATCTTCCCAACTAACTTGATAAAGTTTTCATAGGATTCTCTCCTCATTCATCTAGAGTCCTTTCTTGGGTAATATGCTTTCTTCGTACAAATTCTCTCTCTGAGGTCTACATTACTTCATATAAACATACACTTCAGTTAGTTCATCTGCACCTTATTGATGATACTGCCTCTCCTAACCTACCACTCTTAGATGAATTTCATAATGATGAGACACTCCTAGAGTACATTGGAGCTTATGAACATCTCCTTTTGCATCATCATAAGAAGAGGTTCCCCCATTTCTTGAATGTTACCACATACTTTGGTGAGAGTGATCCTTCTATTGTAAATATGGATGCTCCTAATACTATACACACACAACCATATGTTGAGGACTGGTCTACTCTACTCAATGAATAAACTACACTCATACAAATTAGACACTAATGAGGATCCATGATTAGTTATTTTAATAGCCTCTATTAGTGATACCGAGTGAGCTGATATTCACTCGGTTCTAAAGGATTTTGATTATTTATCCGCTTGGCCCTACAAAGTGATATTCCCTGGTATTAACCCCTATATATCTATGCATAACATCGTACTTCATGAGGGCACTTGAACCCATGCAAAGAACAATTGTAAGATGCACCCTCTAGTGGCCCTATTAGTCAAATAATAGATACAATGATTATTGGATGTGGGATTTATTCACATTGTTGACTACTCAAAATGGTTTTCTAATATTCTCCTTGTGATGAAACCTATTGGTTATTTTTTTGCACTAACTTCAGCGATCTTTACAAATCCTACCCCAAGGATAACTTTCCTCTATCACTTATCGATACTATTTTTGACTTTATTGCTATTCATGACATGTTTTCCTTTATAGATGGATTTGTTGGCTATAATCGGATCAAAATTAACTCTATTGACGAAGAGAAGACCTCCTTCACCACCACACAATAGGGCACATTTTACTATATTTTCATGCCCTTTATAATTATAAATTATAGAGCTACATACCAACGCGCTTATGACTCACATATTCCATGATTATATTCATAAGATCATTGAGGATTATGTTGATGAAATACCTTCCAATTCAAAGCATCGTGTTCATCATGCTTAAGACCTTCGTACACTTTTTACATGCTTAAGACAATATAATGTACGAATCAATCCCAAAAATGTGTTTTTGGTGTTACTACTGGGAAGTTGTTAGGCTATATTATCTCCCGACAAGGTATTAAAATTGATCCATAGAAAATTTGAGCCATTGTAGATATGCCTCCTCATCATAACGTCCATTAGTTATGCTTATTATAAGGAAAAATTTAAGCTATCGATGATTGATTGCACGGTTAGAATGATAAAACCCATCCCTTTACATGACTGATGAATAAGGATACTAAGCTTGTATGTGACAATAATTTCCAATGGGCATTTGATGTTATAGAGGCTTATTTACTCAAATCGCTTGTCTTGAATATTCTTGTTCTTGATCGACCATTACTTTTGAATATCTCTTCCATATTTTATGCATTGGGTGCCTTTCTTTCTCAATATGATAATACTCAATGAGAGTGTGCTATCTATTATATTAGTCACACATTACTCTCCTATGAGTGTAATTATAGTTACATTGAGAAATTATGTCTCGACTTATCTTTATCACTAAGAAGTTGTGTCATTACATAATCAACAACTTTGAAATTCATGTCATTATTAAATTTGATCCATTATGATACCTTCTCTCCTAAACACATTTATCCGGTCATTTAGCTCATTGGTTCATATTTTTACCAGCTTTGATCTTAAGTTTGTTCCACAAAAATATATCAAAGGAAAAGTTATCGTAGACCAATTAGTTGAGGCTCCTATCAATGATCCTTTCCCATTTTGTGACAATTTTCATGATGATTTCAATACTTAAACTATTGATGTTGATATTTGGGCTATGTACTTCAACATATCTCACTGCTCCACTAGGGTCATTGCCGGTATTTTTTATCACACCATAGGGTGAACCTATTTCCTTTTCATACTAACTAGTCTTCTCTTGCACAAAAAATATTTTTGAGTACGAATCACTAATTTTAGGTTTATCTGTCATTCACACTCTTCATATACGTCATATTCATATCTTTGGTGACTCTTAGATCATTATTAACTAGGTAAATGGTGTTTATCAAATAAAATAAGATAAACTAATTCCATATCACACTTTTGTTAAATACATCCTTGCTACATTTTATTATTACACTATTACCACTATCCCACGCAAGGAAAATCAATAAGTTGGTGCCATGGCTAGTGCTACCTCTCTTATTCAACTAGCCATTATAGATGACCATGTTATATTCATCATTCATCATTTACATCATCCCTCTATCGACTATCATATGATAGAGGCATTGCATGTTCTTATTATTACACTTATTGTTGACCATCCTAAATGGTACACTATTATATATAATATTCTCGATTGGAAAATTTTACACGACAATATATACCCACAAGAAGCACACCGACTCATCATGATGCTATATGATATGTGATTATTGTCGAGTTCTTTATTTAAACGTGCTTTGGATGGTAATATCCTTTAGTTCTAGGAAACGATGATACTCCACTCTCTCTATCTCAGATACATGACAATATATGTGGTGGGCCTTTTAGTGGGAAATCTATGCCCCAAAAGCTAATTTAGCAAGGTTATTATTGGCCTAATACAAAACAAGATTGCTTGGAGTATGCTAAAAAAATGTGATAAATACCAACGCCATAGTAACCTTCACCCGCATTAGCTTATGAGTTACAACATGTTGGGCCCAGAAATATTGGCTAAGTACCAAAGGGCGTGTACGCACAAGACCAATGAGAAGAAGGGTGCTCAAGGGAAAGCACGCAGTAAAAAGGGGTTTAAGAAGGGTTTAAGTGAAATCGGGCGCGCGGGAGGCGTAACATGGATTTAAAGGACTTAGCCATATTTAGCGTTCTAGGGGCACTTGAGGAAAATTGTGAGGACCCAACTAGGTACGATGAGTGGATAAGTGCCAGATTAGAACCTTGGAGGTTAAGAAAAGGATATTACATGTAGGGAATATTCCTAGAAGACATCATTACAGAGAGTGGAGGGTTCGCAAAGGGATAAGCATTCACCAATGGAGGACCACATCGAACCTTGGAACGAAATCTGATTAGGAGAAAATTCATGATGGTGGTCGAATGTCTTATATAAAGAGATTCTTGGGCGAGGATCAGAGAAGAAGACGAAGATATGGGAGATAGAGAGAAGGTAGAGACAGACACACAGAGAATGCAGAGAAAGAGAAGGAGAGTAACGAAGTGCTACAATAATGCTAGGGTTTAGATAACTTAGTGCCAAGGGTTGTAAGGGATTCCATAAGCATATGCATGGGTACTGGGATCTATAACAAGGGTTAGAGAAGGAAAAATTATAGTTAGGGTCTCATATCAGGAAGATTTGCGGGAGACAAGTCTCTGTCATTTAATATATATGGTCTAAGATGACCCTTTTGACTGTAATGTGGCTACCAGAACTATTTTAAATCAATATATATGTGGGTTCATTTTGTATAACTTATTTATGGGTGTAAACCCTCATGTTATATGACTTATCATGGCCTAGATCTAGTTTATTATGCTTCTTACAAATGTTATTTAGCTTGTGCAATGCATTAATGTGTGGATTTATTAGTTGCACCTTCTACCTTTTAAATAAGTGAATGTACTTCTACTTCTACAAACCATCCTCCATTATTCCATATCCTTCTCATAAACCTTACATAAAGGAGGGGCTCGGTGCTCACGCGTGCCTAGGGTGAGCACCCAGTGCCCGCTGGGTGATAGGTCAGCGAGTTTGGGGTTAGAAAATAGTATTAAGAGTAAATAAATGACTACAAAATCTATTGTGTCCCCATGGACCTTATTTTTGTGGGGATTTGACGTTGTTGGAAATCTAAATCCCAATTCGACTAAAGGACACAAATTCATCATCACCACTACTAAATATTTCACCAAATGGGTTGAATATATACCTTTACACACTACCGTTGATGAAGATATATGTAGGTTTATCACTACACATTATTACGGTTTGAGATTCCTTTTGTGATTTTGACAAACAATGGCCCATCCTTTGAAAATCACAATTTCATTTTTTTGCTAAATATAAAATCAAACAAACATTTTCCACACCTTATTATCCTCAAGGAAATGTCCAAGCCAAAGCTACTAATGAAACAATTATTAATATTATGTGTAAGGTTGTTGATATATATGGTGATGATTGGCATAATCAGATGTTGTATGCCCTTTAGGCTTACCATACTAGTGTAAGTAACCCCATTAATTCCACACCCTTCTCCTATCTATATGACACGAGAAGAGGATATTCCTTTGGAATTAGATATTCCATCGTTGCATTTTTTTCTCAAAGATATCCTCAAAGATAATGAATATAATTTGTGATGACTACATGAGATAGACTTTAGAAAACCTTCACACATACCATAAAATGTAGACACCAAGTTTTGGTATAGCGCCCTACGTCATCTCACATTCATGCAATTTCCATTCTCATTTTTCTTTTTCTTAAATTAAATTAAATCCTATCCATTTGTTCACCTTAATTAATTAATTATCAAATGGGATCTATGTAGACCCATTTGCTAATTCAACTTTTGGCATTATCCCCATCTCTCACAAATTATTCAATCCATGGGTATTAATATACCCATCCGACACCCCTTTCTAAATAGAATCTATCATCTCACCTACCATGTCAATCATGCTCCCCACTCCATCTAATAATTCAAGCCATGGTCCCCATGTGATCACATCATATCTCTTAACTCGGGTTACTCTACCCAACCCCGATTACCTGTTAACCCCAATCTAACCTCACATCTAATCTATAAATATGGGTTTTCCCCCATATTTCAGAAGAGGATTGAAGACCTAGAGCTGGATGGATATATTTTTCAAGAAGACCTGGACCGACCAAACTGGAGGAAGAAAAGTGAGATTCATGTTGCACGCATCACATCAATAATACCATCTACACACTTATAGCATCAGGTTCCTTTGTTCATGTTAGGAAATAAATATTAATGTTTACATTATAGTTTGGGTGGTTGGTAATATTGTTATAAACAATATTACATACTTAGATCTTATTATTATTGTTGTACCCGTAAATCTATTAACGGGTTATTTGTTTGTATGGGTTCCTATTTTATAGGGTACTGGTGTTCTATTATGATGGCTATATAATAGCCTAATGTATTGCACAGGATATTGGGATAGTAAATATAATACAGAGTAATATATTGAGAGTGATTTTCTTTGTGTAAATCTGTAGCTGCATTTATATTTGGTATCGGAGCGATTATGGTTCTCTGAGAGGATGTGAAGGGCAGATCCATTGAGCTTTGCCCTGAGGATGAAAAGATTATTCCATTTGTAAAGAATACATTAGTATATACTCTCTCCACTCTCCTAATTGTGGGCTGCACCCAACAGGGGTTCAAGTTTTTTTTATGCTACGTCTTCGAAAGTTCATCCATGCGTCGGAACTCACTGCTTGAAGCCAGCTGCTTTTGTGTCTCACTTCATTCTCCTTATCTCTCGTATACAAGATCTATGTTATGCATGCCTACAAATAGATTAAATTAATGATTGGAAATTGAATTCCTTGTATTCGGTTGGATATTTGCAGTTGTTTTTTGAGAAATTAGTGCACATAGCGTGTTGATCCAGTGGTAGGTAGCAAGGACATCACATCTGACGCACATCTCCAATGCTGGTGATCAATCCATCTACCTTGCATTTCACACAGTCGCTCTCGCCCATGCAATCAACGTGGTGATCCATATTCTGTCACTTCAAGGTTTGTGGTAAGCCCGTTTAAAACCATGGAAGGAGAGATCCTTTCTTTTGATCAAGGTCATGAGTCACGAGTTGGACATGCCACGGGGTGAGAATACTACGAGAGGAGCATGTGGATGTTTTTTACCATGTAAACATTAAGGGGGGGAATGTTAGGAAATAAATATTAATGTTTACATTATAGTTTGGGTGGTTAGTAATATTGTTATAAACAATATTACATACTTAGATCATATTATTATTGTTGTACCCGTAAATCTATTAACGGGTTATTTGTTTGTATGGGTTCCTATTTTATAGGGTATTGGTTTTCTATTATGATGGCTATATAATAGCCTAATGTATTGCACAAGATATTGGGACAAAAAATATAATACAGAGTAATATATTGAGAGTGATTTTGCTATGTAAATCAGAGTTGCATTTATAGTTCATTTACTTGAATGTTATCTATTTATCTTGTATTATATTATTATCTTGTCTAACACAGGGTTGGACATCCTCCAAGGAGTTAAAATCCTCTTGGAACCGGCACTGTCTGGGAAACCCTGCATATTATGATCTAATCTTATCTATTTTAGTTTTACAGATCCAACTTCTTTATATCATGCATCTATCTTATTTGCGCCGTAGATCCATATCTGCATATGAGGTCCTAAGTCGTCCATCATTCGGAAGTTACTTAGTGGCTCCCAGTATCGGCCTTCACCCCGCTCGAGAATGAAGTTTCCTGTAGAACATTTTGGCACATCCGGTGGGACCAAATCCTAGATATGGTCATTTTGTTTGTTATTTTACTCATCTTTTCTAACTTTCTTTTTTGTAATATTTTAGTATTTGTCGATTTCGTGTCAAGACGGTCACTCATCAAAGTCACTAGGAGGTATGTGCTCTTCTTGTTTTCTGTTGAAATCTACCCGCATGGGATATGAATTCAGAAATTAACCGTACTTACCTAGTTTTCGTCATGTGATATATATTTTACATCTTTCGTTGTTCTTACTCACTGTTTACAAGGTTTAGTATTATTGCCCTCCGTGCGGTGTCATCTTTCCATTCAGTGGTCTAGGTTGTCTCGGAGGTACATGCTTGAGTTTTTAATTAACTTGTTATGTGGTCATTATAATTAATATCGAATGCATTTTTATTATTAATCATAATAATATTAATATTAATTACATACATAAATAACAATTAATTAAAACAAAAGAAAAAATTATGAAAGAAATTATATAAAAAAATGTCATTCAATATTGAAATGTAATCCACATCCATGGAATGTCAACACCATAGTTAATTGTATATGTCTCGTTTAGTTCTCTTTTTCATGTGATTCGCTTTATGTCATCACACATGTAAAAAGTTGTGTCCATGTGCGGTATGACCCACCAATTTTA
Organism: Taxus wallichiana var. yunnanensis; assembly: GCA_018340775.1. Taxonomy (NCBI): domain Eukaryota; kingdom Viridiplantae; phylum Streptophyta; class Pinopsida; order Cupressales; family Taxaceae; genus Taxus; species Taxus wallichiana. Next base: position 718,275,260 of record CM031235.1, on the reverse strand, counting down.
ATTCACTCATCCTTTAGGTAGGTTTGACGAATCTATCATTTTATTAGTTGGGCTTTTATAGTCATGTCATTTTATTAGTTGGGCTTTTATTAGTCATGTCATTTTATTAGTTGGGATTTTATAGTCATGTCATTTTATTAGTTGGGCTTTTATAGTCATATCATTTTATTAGTTGAGCTTTTATAAGTCATATCACTTCATTAGTTTAGCTTTTATATAAGCTATTATTTCATTAATCTAATTTATCTTTTCGACTCAATTGCTTCCTTTATATTATTTTATAGTCTATCGTTTAATTTTTGTCGCTTATTTACTCGAATGAAATAGGAACATTAAACTACAATTTTTTTAATTAATTAGATTAATTAATTATTTTATTTTTATTTATTTACGATGACACCATTTGTAAAATTTATAAAGTCATTTTTTAACTACCTTAACTAATAGCATTTATTATCTTCTTGCAGGATAATGTCTATAACCTCACGACAACAACATTACGTTGTCAAAGACCAATGTTTAAATCAAACACACCACACAAAATACTTTTACCGACCTTATCTACAAACATAGACGGTGTCATTTTAGGTTACTTGGGCATTCCTGGCCACTGATTGTCACCTCCAAGTACGCCATCATCACATGCGATCAAATAAACAGAAAAAAAAAAACATTATCCAGATCCCCTTTCTAGTCGTGAATGGTGCACTTTTAAGGTCACTAGATGTTTTGGGTCCGTGATTAATACCTCTAAACATATGCAATCAAATAACACCGATAAGTGATTCTCCAGGTATTCCTCATTTTTCTCTATTTTCTCTTTTCTGCATTGAATTTTCCCTTTTCTGAGTGATTGTCCACATTGAATGTCATATTTCGTTTTGGATTAAAATGAACCTTTCTTTTCTACATCCTAATTTCTTACATAGCCTAAGTAAAGGATTTAACTCTCTGCATTTCACTTATCACACACTACCTGAGACTACACAAACATAATTAACACATCAAAATGTTCCTCTCACCTAGTTAACTGATTGGGACTTAAACACCCAATAGGAAACCGTCTCAGACATCTCCCAATCCAGAACTATATGAAACTAGCCTTAGAATCCTTTAGGTACCTTCATTACCTACTTTTCTTTTCTGTTCACATCCTCTAAATTAATCATGATGCTAAAAAAATATTATGCTTGATTTGTTTGTCAACAACATACATAAATAGATGTTTCTCTATTTCACACCTATTGTCACTCTCTCTCAAATAGAGACAAAATAACCATCTACTCTATCCAACGATCTTACTTCTTCTGATGATCTTGCCCAACAAGATTCTAAACTCAAAACCACACCTTCAGTTACTCAACCTCCAGTCTCCATGGTCTCACCTCATGAGAACCATGTCATACAAAATTATCCCCACCTTGACACCAACCCTCATATCCCTTGTCAAGTTAGTCTTCCTAAACCGATCGCACCACCATCTCCTGCTCCTCTAGATACACTCGAATCTCCTCCTAACCCCATATATGACTTATTACTCCAAAAATATCCTACAATCTCTCAATCCTCCCAATCTCCTAAATTAGTGGATCACATTCCACTCACATCCCATTTTGAAAATTCCATTAATAGGAATGTCCAACCATCTCAAATTCTTAACACACATATCCCCGCTTATCGTCATGCCCCTATTGCTCAACACTAGCCTATGCAGCAATCCCAACCTATGACACATGTTAGTCCTTACCAAGTAGCTCCCCAAACACCCACATATCCATAAATTAATCAACTATCTTATCAAACCATTCCGCAAACATCCTATTCACAAACTTATCAACCACCTTATCGGATGCTTCACCAAACACCCACAAACACATGATTCACCTTATCAAACTACTTTTAAAACCACACACCCAATCCAATCTCAACCTTACAAAACCTCGAGTGATTCAAATCACACCTTAATGAAGCGAGATTAGCGTTTAGAAACCCTTACCGTAGCACCCAAAAACACCTTATCCTATGAGCACATATGTAATGAACCGATTCATCTGTCATGGGTTCTAATTAAACCTATCCCCTTCATTAGAAACTTCTCACATTTACTAAGTTCAACAATAAAGAAGATCCCCAACAACATCTCCTCACATTTAAACATGCATGTTGTCTTATTGTGCATGATCACAATCTACTTCTTCACACTTTCCCCATGTCTTTGTCCGGTCTCAGGTTGGGTGGTACAACAATATCTGCGACAGTCCTTATTCTCTTTAACTCAACTTACACAGTTGTTTTTAGAAAACTTTTCTATCAATATCACATGCAAAACCACTATTGCTGATCTATACACCATTTGACAGTTTGAAAATGAGCCCATTGCCGACTTCATCGCACGATGGCATGATATTATAAACCAAATATCTTTCACTATCCCCCAAACCGAACTCATCAAATTATTCTCGTGTTCATGTGCCAAACATATATCATCCACTTTGTAAATCCAATCATTCGAAACCTTTAATGAAGCTTTCACAATGGCTTGCAAGCTTGAAACTGTGCCATTGAGTAGGGTCATCTTAAACTAAGTTCAATTAAATCAAAATTTGAATCCACTAAACCATTCACACATAATGACGAGTTCAAGGCTACGACCAACAATGTGGTCATCGAACCCTCATCCCCATCTACATCAAGCACATGGTCTCAACAACGATATCCTCAATCAACAACCAACTACACTCCTTTAGGAGAATCATATAGTTCTGTATTTGATAAGTTGATGAGTGTAAACTCCATCCAACTTCCTCCCATATGACCCGTGGACAACTCGCAATCCAAGCCTATTTGGTATCATGAAGCCCACTATTGTAAATATCATCGAGTCAAAGTTCATGACATTGAGAGATGTCGTTCCTTCAAATATCATGTCCAACAACTCATAAATCAAGGGGATATCCAAATTGATAGCTCCACAAAGATAAATTAATCAACCACCAACCAATCACGTCATGCTCTTTACATCTCAACTATCAAACGCTTGTATGGTTGACACTGTTAATCAAGATCCCATCTTATCACCAACTCCACATGTCCCTACAGTGGACATTATTCCCATTCCTTATGTGGAACCTGTCACACCTACATCAACTTTCACTACCTATCCTGAACCTACACCTTCTCCTGTCCTTATCACATCCACATCAAATTCAACTATATCATCCATTTCCGCCACTTCAAATACACCCCAATATACCACATTAGATTCCCCATTAGCACCCATTTCAGCCCCACTCATATCCACACATAACCCTATGTCTCTCACACCTATTCATTCACCGACATCTTCATCAAATACACTTGTTACTACACCTACATTGCTCACAACCATCCAAACTAAACTCTATTCTACTACATGCACCCTTATAGCCCCACCTTCAACATCAACTCCTTTAGCAAACATATCATTCTTACCCCTTGAAACATTTATGAAACAACTAGTCCCTTCTACTTCTACATTTGAAAATGCTCCTGCATTTGCTACATTACCCATACCCATAAGGTCTACTCCATCGGTTATCACACCACCCACATCTCCACATATTCCAAATATGCCTACATCTTTATCTATCCCAATGACCCCTATATCTATCATACCAACAAATACACCTATCCCTACCTTGACATCTTTACTTGTATCTTCACCCATGGCCACATCATCAGCTTTATCCCAATACTCTTTACCTAATCCTTCTATCACACCAACCCAATCCTCTTGATCTGTAACTTTATCAAAGATACCCTTTGGATCATCTATTGAACCAACACATCCACCTAAATCAAAGAAAGAGGGTTTACCTTCTCCCTCTACCAAATCAAATCTTCCCATGCCGAAACCAAAACAATCCACATCTCATATAGATATCATTAATCACATCATACAAACACCTATCTCTCCATTAACATCCTCATCTTGTTTTAAGAAATTTTCTCCATTAATAAACACACCACCACTATCAGATCCTCCGATTGAAATTATTGTCATCCTTGCTAGAAATAAATCTTCTCGGTTGAAGTATAAGGCTCGGGGAAAGCATCCCTGATAGTCCCCTACACATCCTTGGAAACATTCAGGTTTTCCCTCTTCTCAACAATCCAATGCCACAACATCCATGTTAGGATCAGTCTCTCCATCTATGACATCTTACAACAATCAATCCACATCCAAACAATACAATCCTTGAACCAAATTTGTTTTGTCCTCTAAAACAAAAAATTCATCCATCCCATCTACATCCACTTTTCCTCCTAACTCCAAGCTACGATATCCTATAGAAATCAACAAGAGTTACCTTCCGATGACACTTCAATGGGGTCTTCTCGCATATATCCTTCAACATATAACTCAAACATCTACCATCAAACTTCCTCCTATTAAAGCCTTTAATACCTATGGTCCCATGCCATTGTGGTTCAATTCTAATTGCAGTTGCACTTATCATCGCATTCGTACCCCAGGCCATCAAATCAAACATTGTAAGGCATTTCAATGAATTGTCCACAATCTTATAGAGAAGGATGTTTTCCTCATTCGGGGAAGTTCCTTCTCCATCTACATTGGATCTAATTCATATCCCATATGTCGGGTCTCCCACAATCTCTCCATCCATATCATCCTTTAATATCCCACCTGCACATGACATTCCTCCTAAGGAAGTTCATCCATTGTTCATCAATACCACTTATCTTACTAAGCACACTTATTGTCTCCGATTGTTTACCCCCGTCTAAATCCAAAACAACCTCATCTAAACTCTTTCGACATCCTTTAACTCCTTCACATTTAACTTATTGGGGGAACAACCTTCCCTCACCCTTGAGCACATCATCCGTACAAATCCCTTATCACTAGGAGACTTCATTCCTTGACATTGTTTTGTCTACCTCCTTCACATTCATCCAATCTAAACTATTTCTGCCCAAATCCTCACTCATTTAAAGTCCACCATTGTGGCCATGTTTATGCCCCTTTTGGGGGTATCATATTTTTCATCAAAGTCCTCCTTTGAGGCCATGTTTGTCTCTCCATTGAGGGACTATTTTCTCGAATTCCACCATTTTGGCTATATTTATGCCTTTTTTGGGGAACCATCTATTTCATCAAGTTCACCATTATGGCTATATTTATGTCTCTTTTGGGACACTATTTATTTCACCAAATTCCTCCTTTGAGGCCATGTTCGACTCTCCACCGAGGGACTATTTTCTCAAAGTCCACCATTGTGGCTATATTTATGCCTCTTTTGGTGAACCATCTATTTCATCAAGTCCACCATTATGGCTATATTTGTGTCTCTTTTGGGACACTATTTATTTCATCAAAGTCCTCCTTTTAGGCCATGTTTGTCTCTCCATTGAGGGACTATTTTCTCAAAGTCCACCATTGTGGCTATATTTATGCCTCTTTTGGGGCACCATCTATTTCATCAAGTCCACCATTGTGGCTCTATTTGTGTCTCTTTTGGGACATCGTTTATTTCATCAAGTCCTCCTTTGAGGCCATGATTGTCCTTCTATATTTATGTCTCTCTTAGGGCATCATTTAGTTTCATCTAAATCCACCATTGTGGTCATATGTTTGTTTCCTTCAGGACATAGTTTTATTTCCTTCTTGTCTATCATCTCATCCTATTGTGATTTACTATCTTCCCTCTCTTGGTGGTAAACTAGAGACAAAACCTCTTAATGCATTACACTTGTGACTACTGTTAGCATATCTACCAATGAGCACTTAGTTACATCCTTAGATTGTTCTACCATCCTTAGCCCCTTTCATTTATCATTGTAATGATCTGAATTATGTGGTCCACCTTCACTACTTTGATGTGACCTCGTAACCATTACATCCATCACCTTCTCATTCTCCTATTGCAGCCATGCAAAGGGTCCAGGGTGTCTCTTGTACATTCCTTATCCCCTCTTAAGTGGTTTACTTAGCTATTCCCAGCTCTCCCCATGTGAAGCTCAAATTCATGTATGCAAAAGGAAAAATCAAAGTCATCAAAAATAGACTGATCCTCGAAGAATAAGCTGTTTAAAAAAAAGGAGAAAAAGAAAAGCATACAAATACAAATCAAAGTAGAATCAAAAGAGATATAACGATCCCTTGAAGGATGACTATCATATTATTCTTGTCATCCATATTATGTATAAAGTAGACCATACCCTCGAAGGATGGCTACTTTGTTATTATGGCATCTGGAAGGTTTTCCGCATTGATCAACCTTCCTTTATCAGCATTTTCAGAAAGCTTTCTACTATTGTTCTTTCCCTTTCTTAGAGTTGGGGCATAGAATTAAGGAACACCACCTTTGGATATGCCTCTTTCTGCGTACAAGTCACATCTTCGATCCCTTTTTAATGTCAACATTAGGATTATGAGAATATTTCATCCATATTTCCCTCATGATCTTTTGGTATAACTAACTATCGTTGGTTATGTGTTAACACCTGCTATTGGCTGTAAGTGCAATGCCTTGGGAGGTAACCTTTTCTTGTTTATATCCAATCTAATTCGAAACATAGTTTCCCTGTACACCCTTGCTACAACTATGTTCCATTCATCTCATCCAAATCATATTTTATAAAAATCACATCAAATTTCACACTATTAATTTTATATCTATCCATCATCTCCATGAATGTGTTTGCAAATATACTTTTCGGTTTGTGAATTCTACTTGATCGCCATTGCGTAGTTTGTGAATCCTACTTGAGGATCCTTTTCAAGGCAAGTTCATTATCCTGTAACTCCTTATCTCTCAACATGTTCAACAACGTCTTTGATCCATTTCTCCTCGCTCTCCATTTCCACTCATCACCATTTGTCTCCACATCATCCTTCTCACCTTTTTTCCCCTTGCACGATGCCAGATATCTTACTTGTCTTTCCTCTTGAGTTTCCCTTTCACTCTTCCACTTTCAGTTTGACAATATTACTTAATCATCCATACAACCAACAAATCTTAGTTAAGGTATATCTTCTTCCTTGGATCCTCTGTTGTAGAAACTTCTCCACCATTTCCTCTTTCAATAGACAACAATCATTACCACAAACATCTTTCCACTCCTCCTTTTCCATTTGACACTCTTGCATCATCACTCCCACCATGTGGGCATCCCAATTAAGGATTTTCCTTACACTCTCCATCTACACTGCATATGTTCCTCCATCCACTCATGTCACACTCCTTTGTTTCCTTGTTATCACTTTGGTATCACTTCCTTTAATCTCTTGTTCCATTTTGATAAATGCCGCTCAATCTTTTCATCATCCTTCTTTTTCGGTTTGGCGATCCTACTTAACCGTCCCCGTCACAGGGCAATCTTACTTAAGAGTTCTTCTTAAGAATGGTTTTTCATCTAACCCTTTCACCTCCCATCATATCTTCCTCATATTCTATCTCTCGCCTCTCATCATACTCATCCACTCCAACCAACCCTTCCACACTGCATCCAATACAACGTTGTCTTTCTCCTTCCATATCATCATTACCATTTTGGTGATCTTACTCAAATCCTTCTGCGGCATGGCAATCTTACTTATGAGTCCTTAAGCATGATCATTCATCCCGCACTCGCCCACTACCCCACATTCTCTCCATCTACATTTTATCGACATTCCCCATCGTCACATCCTCTCTCCTCCTCTTCCATTCACACAAACACCACTTCCTATTGGTCCCTTTTTGTCTCCATCATCCGTCATTTGGGTAATCTTACTTAACCGTTGCTTCTCCGTTCATTTCATGTCTTGTTTCTTCATTTCTCTCTCATTCATTCTCATGCATTACATCTTTTCCTCACCTTCATATTCCTACATATTGTTATCCCTCCTTTACTCTTTCCACTCCATCTTCTAGAGTTCTCCCACATATCTACTCTCATACTTGCCCATCATTGTCATTGATCTTCCCCTAACAGTCTTTCATCATCCTCTTTTGTTTCCAAGCTAATAATTATCAGTGGGCTTCTCCTAAAAATCACTCATCCCCATTCTCGCACATGACTTGAATCCTTTTCTTTGACCTCCTCCATTCTATGTTCATTCCTTCCTTCCTCTCTATCTTCGATAATTATCGAAGGACTTCTCCTAACATCCCTTCATTGGTGTTCCCCCTCCCATTCTTCGTTTACTTTCTGCCTCGTCTCATCTTTTGTCCCATCCTTTCCTACTGATCATTATCGGTGGATTTCTCCTAACATCCATTCACTGGCATTGCCTCTCCTATCCCTTCCTTTCTTTTTCCTCGCCACCTCTCCATCTTCCATTCTTCCTTGCCAATTTCTTCACTGTCTTCATCATACACCCTCTCTTTATTTTCTCGTCATCAACTTATCCTCATCTCATGCATCTCTGCTTCTTTTCCAATCGATTTCATTCCTCCCCTCAAGCTTCTCTTTATGTTCCTTGTGTTTCTCACTCTTTATCAAATATCTTCGTTTTTGGTTCCCTTCTGCATAATTTTCTTCGTTGTCTTCTCCTCCTTTCTGATCTTCGTCTTATTTCACTTCCTCTACATTGTCCTTCTCCCCATTTTACCTCACACTTCCTCCTTACTTCCCCGTCGAAAACTCGACTCTTGATGATTGTCCCATTTCCTTTATCATCTCATCATCCACATGCATTTCCATGTGGTCGGGGTTCCATATTCTTTGCCTTGGATTTCCTCATGATGATCTGTTTCCCTCAATTTTATTTTCTCTATCATCTCTTTCATTTTTATTACCTCTCTGTTTTCCTCTGCTCCATCCTTCTTCACACATTCCATCTTGAATAACTCTCTCGTTTTCATAATTTCATCCTCTTCTTTGTTCTTTTCTTTTCTTCTCTTTGTTTTTCCTTCTTCATTTCATCCTTCTTTATAATCCTTCTTTGTTATCTTTTTCCTCCCCTTTCATTCCTTCTTTTCTCCTCCTCTATCTCCATCCCTCTATTCCATAGCCCTATCACCTTCATATTCAATCTTTCTTGCTTTTCTCATAATCAACCAATCCTCCTGTTTATTCCCTTTTCTCTTTCTCAATATCCCTCACATCGGCATTCACGGTCAATGTCAATGTTTTTCCATTTATGTACCACCAATCTATTTCATTACCGTTCTTGTTCTTCTCTTTGCAACATTGACCTCTTCTCTATTTGAGAACCCTATCACATCTTTTATCTTCATCAGTCCTCTCGCAGGGACATCATCATATCCATTTCTAATAATATCTTCCCATCTTCCTTTGACATTTTTTGTCTTGGAAGATATCATAACGGCCATCACCTATCTGATCTTGTTCTCTTCCATGAATATTTGCTCTGCTTTTGTTTTGTCACAAAAGTGTCTCTATCATACTTATCAAAGAAATGAGACTTCTTTGTCTTCTTCACCTTCTAATTTGCTAACACTTATTCATCTTTCCTATGAAACATGATTGTCATTATATTTATCACCCTTGTAGAATCTTTTATCTCACCTTTCTATCCTATCTACTCATCATGTCCACATTTATGAATATTCCCCTGGGATATCTTATTTCAACATCCATCTATGTCTTATATTGGGGAACCTTTTCATCCTTGTACTTGTCAACACATATAACTCATTTTGGGTCATTCTCGTGCCCTATTTTGGGGCATCATTATCTTCATCCACGTCCCTTTTATGGATGCATGAATTTTTTTGCACGATTCCTCGCAAACAAAGGATTGCGCACATCTTTCACATTTAGTTACACATATTTTGATGTTTTCCTATGACCCATTGGTCATCTTGGTTTACATCCATACTGCAATGGTCTTCACCCACTCACCGGTCTCGTAGTAACGTTTTCGTCTATCTTCGTTGAGACCTTTATTTTCCTATACCAATGTGATATTAAAGTCATCACCATACATTTTGTTTTTCATTGTTATTGCAATCCTTTTTTTCCTGAGGCATCATTCCTTTGGTCATGTCTTCATACATCCTCAAAAACATATCTCATCTAACCCTTTTTGTTTGTCTCGTGGCTTGCTATTGCAAACCACTCAATAAATAGGGGAAAATGTAGACACCAAGTTTTGGTATAGCACCCCTCTGTCATCTCACATTCATGTAATTTCCATTCTCACTTTTATTTTTCTTAAATTAAATGAAATCCTATCCATTTTCTCACCTTATTTAATTAATTATCAAATGGGCTCCATGTAGACCCATTTGATAATTCAACTTTTGGCATTATCCCCCATCTCTCACAAATTATTCAATCCATGGGTATTAATACACCCATCCGACACCCCTTTCTAAATGGAATCTATCATCTCACCTACCATGTCAATCATGCTCCCCACTCCATCTAATAATTCAAGCCGTGGTCCCTACGTGATCACATCATATCTCTTAACTCAGGTTATTCTACCCAACCCTGGTTACCTATTAACCCCAATCTAACCTCATATCTAAGCTATAAATATGGGTTTTCTCCATATTTTAGAAGAGGACCAAAGACCTAGAGCTAGATGGATATATTTTTCAAGAAGACCAGGACCGGCCGGACCGGAGGAAGAAAAGTGATATTCATGTTACATGCATCAGATCAATAATACCATCTACACACTTACAAAGTCAGGTTCCTTTGTTCATTTACTTACACGTTATCTGTTTATCTTGTATTCTATTATTATCTTGTCTGACACGGGGGTTGACATCCTCCAAGGGAGTTAAAATCCTCTTGGGAACCGGCATTGTCTCGGGAAATCTCCGTATATTATGATGTAATCTTATCTATTTATGTTTTTCAGATCCAACTTATTTATATCATGCATCTATCTTATTTGCACCCATAGATCCACATCTGCATATGAGGTCCTAAGCCCTCTATCATTCAAAGTTGTTGGTGGCTCCTAGTATCCATCTTCACAACGCTCAAGAACGAAGTTTCTGTATAAAATTTTACAATCTTTATCTTCGTCTTAGGGTCTAAGTTGTTGGATGGGTTGTGGAGGGGCGCTATCCTCTGGGTGATCTAAGTTTCTAGCTTCCTATCCAAATGAGTGTATGAGTAATCAAGAAACACTAAACAATGTCGAGTATACAAGGGCTTAATACCTTCGAGATAAAGATGGATGATACAGTGTAAATTTGATATCATCCTCCTCGGTGTGATCCGGCAATCTTGTACTTTGCATACACTATAGAAAGATTGATTAAAGATTTTATGCGGGGTTGCACGACAAAGTAGACACGAGAAGTGTTAACTCCTCCTGGCTATCAACTCTCGTGTGACAAGAATAATAATAAAATAGAGTCCAAAATAGATAACATACAAATTGATAAACAAAAGAACCTGGATGATACCGGTGTGCAGATGGTGTTATTGATTTGATGTGTGCAACATGAATCTCATCACATGAACCAAATCACGAGCAGAGTATCATGGAAATTCCATGTGTTATCACCAAGGTAGAATAATAATTATATTATAAAATGGCTAAAATCTCTCAGCATTCACCCAAATTTTCTAACTTTTTTCTCCCTCCCAAATATGGGGAAAAAACCCATATTTATAACTTAGATGTGAGGTTAGATTGAGGTTAACAAGTAACCGGGGTTGAGTAGAGTAACCCAAGTTAAGAGACCGATGTGATCACGTGGGGACCATGGCTTGAATTATTAGATGGAGTGGGGAGCATGATTGACATGGTGGGTGAGATAAAAGATTCCATTTTAAAAAGGGGTGTCAGAGAGGTGTATTAATACTCATGGATTAATAATTTGTGGAAGATGGGGATAATATCAAAAAGTTGAATTATCAAATGGGTCTACATGGAGCCCATTTGATAATTAATCAAATAATGTGAGCAAATAGATAGGATTTCATTTAATTTAAGAAAAGAGAAGAGAGAATGGAAATTGTGTGAATGTGAGATGACGAAGGGGTGTTATAACCAAAAATAGGTGTCCACATTTTCCCTTTTTGTTGAGTGGTTTACGATAGCAAGCCACGAGACAAAAACAAAAAGGGTTAGGCAAAATATATGTTTAAATATGGATGAAGATATGACCAAAGAAAAGATTCCTCGAGGCAAAAAAAAAGGATCGCAATAATAATGGAAAAATTATGGTGGTGACTCCAATATCACATCGGTAGAGGACAATTGCAGTCTCAGCAGAGATGACGACAACATTCTACATGAGCACCGGTGAGTGGGTGAAGACCACTGATGTATGGATGTAAACCAAGATGACCAATGGGACATAGGAAAACATCAAAATATGTGAAACTGAATGTGAAAGATGTGCGCAATCCTTTGTTTGCAAGGAATCATGTAAAAAAATCATGCGAAAAAAATCATGCATCCGCATAAGGGATGAAGATGAAGATAAAGATGCCTCAAAGATAGGGCATGGGAAGGACACAAAGTGAGTGATATGTGTTGAAAAGTATATGGATGAAAAGATGCCCCAACATAAGACATAGATGGAATAATCATAAATGTGGGTAGGATGAGCAGATTGGATAGAAATCGAGATAAAATTCCCTAAAGTTTTGATAAATATGATGGTAATCATGTTTCATAGGAAAGATTCATAAGTGTTAGCAAATTAGAAGATAAAAGCAATCCTACTTGTTTGGTAAGTAGGATAAGAAGTCAAGATACTTTTGCAATAAAACAAAAGCAGAGAAAATACTCATGGAAGAGTACAAAATTAGATAGATGATGGCCATTATGATATCCTCCAAGACAAAAATGTCCTAGGAAGATGGGATGAAAGATGTGGATGATAAACGATAGAGATAAGAGAAAGCAGACATGGTTGGGGTAGAAAAGACATGGTGGAGGAGAGGGATCAAATAGTAGAGAAGGACGATAAGAGAGGTGAGAAGATAGATGAAAGCACAAAAGAGAGAGAGTGACATTCAATAAGAGGGTAGTGGAAAAAGATAAGGGGGAAATAAATAGGTAAGGTACGAGGGACCTAGAGAAAAAGAAAATAGAGAAAGAGAGGAGGAGAAGAAGGGAAGGAGGAAGTCTAAACAAGAAGAAGGCGAGATGAGAAGGGAAAATAGATTAGAAGGGAAGGTGAATGTATGAAGATATATCATAGTAAAGAAGCAACATATATAATAAAGAGGAGAAATGGTGGAAGAAATAAATGATGAAGGACAAATAAGAAGACAAGAAAATGGCGGAAGAACGTATTAAAGGGAGATGGAGATCAATACAGAGGGAGAGAAAGAATGGATCATGAAAGAGATGACATAACCGAGAAAGAGAAGTTGTGAAGAATATGAGAGAAGTATGATTGGAGAGATGAATATGTATAGTAGGATGGAAAGATGAAGGAGATGAATAAGTTAAAGAAGATGGGGGAGGAGGTAGAATGGAAAAGAGAAAGAAAGGCACTATGAGGAGCTAGGAAGATAGGGGTGGTAGAGAAAGAAGTTCAATAATGGGGAATTGAAAATAAGAGAGAAAGAAGAGATGATAGATCCAAAAGCAGTAATGAATTGAATATGAAATGTAACGTATGGAAATGCATGTGGATGGTGAGATGATAAAAAGACCATACCACCTGTAGTCATGCTCATTCCGCCCAATCTTCCTCACATCAATATAACTATTGTGGCTGTCATCCCTACCACTACAACAACTTCGATGGTCATTGGTACCTTCATTCAACCCTCCCATGTGTCAAATCCCTTATCTGAACAAAAAATTCTTTCTACATCACAAGTCTATACCCTCACTTCTCAACTTACTCCAACAATACCTTTACAACATACGGTGTCATTTCTATTCTATCAACTCGCATATACTTATATCCCCACTCAACAGCTTGCCTCCACAACCTCGCACAATCTCAACAATCATACCATGCCCCTGTTTCTCACCAACACACATTCTATCAACAACCACCTCAACCACCACACATAGTTTATACTCACCCATACCATGTCCCTTAGATACCCACACACACTCAAGTCCAACCACCACCTTTCACTCCGCTCAATGTACTTCCTAACGACCCCATGCAAATATTGATAGGTCGGTTAGCCAACCTAGAGGTCACATGTTAGGATCCAAAGTCACATTGTCTTATGAACATATATGTAATGAACCCATCCATCCATACCCATAAAACCATATCCTCCACACTGGGAATTTCCAAAGTTCGCCAAGTTTAACAGCAAGGAGGAACCTCAACAACATCTTAGAGCATTTAAACATATGTGTTATCTTATTACACACGACCAAGAATTGATGCTTTGTACTTTCCCCATGTCTTTGGCTGGTCCCACCTTATAGTGGTATAATAATATTCCCCAGTACTCCATATTTTCTTTTTCCTAGTTTGCACAATTATTTCTTGAGCATTTCTCCATTAATATTGCGCGCAAAATTACCATCAATGACCTATATACTATCCACCAATTTGAAGATGAATCCATCACGGATTTCGTCGCACGATGGCGCAATATGATAAACCGATTATCTTTTCCACTTCCTCAAATTGACCTCATTGAGCTCTTCACACACTCTTGCGCTAAGCATATTTCATCGACCTTACAAATCCAATCATTTTGCACTTTTGAAGAGGTTTTCACCATGGCCCACAAGCTTGAGACATGTGCCTTAGAACAGGGGCATTTAAAATTAAAAACCAATAAGCCAAAAATAGAATTTTTACGACCATCCACATCAAATGATAAGTCATAGTAAAATGCCAACGTTTTCATTATCAAATGATCTCCTACATCGACATCTACTACAGCAGCCCAACAATGATTTCCATGACCAATACCCACCTATACTCCCTTAGGAGAATCATATAGCGCTATCTTTGACAAATTGATAATAACACACTTGATCACACTACCACCTATCCAACCTGTTAACGAATCTAGACCATGACCTGTGTGGTATTGAGAGGATCACTATTGCAAGTACCATCAAGTCTGAGGACACAACATAGAGAGATGTCAGACTTTCAAGGATTCATCAAGACTCATTGATCAAGGATAACTTCATGTAGATAATCCAAATGCCTCACCTAATCAACCACTAGATATTTTTAAACAACCATTTCCAAACCATACACCCACTTCAATAAGTCAAACCACCACTACTTCTACATCGCAAGTTCCCAATGCCCACACTATAAATACTATACATACTGCGGGTATAAATTTAGTTCCATCCACATATATACCTTCTTCATCAATCACCGTACCTACCTCACTAGAAGCTCCCTCTTTCTTTAATCCATTAACCCTCACCCCCACACTAACCTCGGTCCTATCTATGTTCACCTCAACACATCTTCCCACATCCACCATTGATTCTACATCTGAATATACCTCATACAATACATCATCCACATCTATTCCATCTTTACCCATAATACCAATCATAGACCCAATCCCAATTCCGGGACTTACCACATCCACATTGTTCTTCCCACCTACATCATTTGAAGAACCTTTGAAAGAACTTCAAATGGATTCAATTACAAATAATATTTCTACCACATCAGTGCCGCCAAATCCATTTCCATCTTCCTTAGATTCCAACAAAAATATTTCTTCCTATGCTTTTAGCAATACCACCTCTGGATCCTCTGGTAGAAATTATTGTCATTCCTCCCAAGGACGAAATATCTCAAATATTACCTCAAAATTCTCTTATACAGGAAAATAATATTCCTTCTTCTAAACAATCCAACTCCCTTCAACTAAAATCATCCAACACTATGAAAATCACAAATGGATTCCAGCCATCAAGACACGAACATACTCAAACTGTGTCCTTAACATCTGAATTATCTCAAACATCCACTCCTTTTCCAAAAACCAAGAGATTATGTATAGACATTACACTTCGAATGTTTCAGTTGAATCATATACGGAGGTCTTCTAACATTTGTTACAAATTTCTGCAATTACACTTCCGCCTATTAGGGCCTTTGACCCCGGTAGTAAGAAGCCACCGTGGTTTAATTCCAGCCTTGTTTGCACATATCATCGTACCCCTGGACATGATATCGGACATTCCATAGCATTTCAAGACTTCATTAAGGAAGGATGTATCTTTCCCAAACCAAACCAGTCTATTCCCTCCCCTTCAACATATGTACTGTTGACCTCATCTATTCAAATGCAAATGTACCCTCATTCTTCACACACTTCCACAACCGTGTCATCTCCAAGTGAAGAATATTTTAAAGAGGATACATCATTCTCCATCAAATTTATTCGAGTACCTCCTTAGTCTAGTTCATGTGACTCTGAATC
Source organism: Taxus wallichiana var. yunnanensis (assembly GCA_018340775.1). NCBI lineage: Eukaryota > Viridiplantae > Streptophyta > Pinopsida > Cupressales > Taxaceae > Taxus > Taxus wallichiana. Next base: position 718,258,940 of record CM031235.1, on the reverse strand, counting down.
ATCAATTAACATTAAAAATAAAACTAAAATGTTAAAACCACAATGCAATCCATCTCCATCATCAAAATCTATACCAGTTTATACACCGACATCCCCAATTTCAACATCTAAATCCAAGCAAAAACACCATCTTAAAATGCATAAGATCTACCTTCCTTTTGACACCTCGATTGGATCTTACACAAATATCCTTCAACATCTAATTCAAACTTCTACGATCATGCTTCCTCCCATTAGACATCAGGAGCCTTATAGTAGTAAACCTCCATGGTTCAATCCCAGTTGCATTTGTGCTTATCATCGTGTTTTGGGTCATGACATTGAGAAATGTAGAGCCTTTCAGACCATCGTCCATGACCTCATTCAGGAAGATGATTTCCTCAAATAAGGGGAACATACTTCCCCATCCACAATGAATATAACTCATATTTCTACATCCTCATCCACCGGGTTTTCTAACACTCCCCCATCCACATCTATTCCCCCTTTACCTATCATACCATCTATTGATTCTCTCTCAATTCCTCTTTCCACCCTTCTAATTGTGCCAAACACATCATCCTCTTCTTCCACATCTCTTGCAGAATCTTGGACAAAACCGCAACTTACAATAACTTCAGATAACCCTCTCATCTCATCTACAAATTCCTCCCCAACAAACCAACCTTCATCAGATGTCACCATGAAAACACTAACATTGTCACCCATATCAACTACAACACAACCTTTAGATCCTTCGACTAAAATTAGTATCATCCCTTCCAAGAATGCTTCTTTGCCATCCAACTCTAAGATCCTTGGTACAATTCCACAATGATCTCTTGTGTGTCCCTAAAAGAAGATAGACATTTCACCAACAAATACCAAATATACATCATCTGTTTTGGGGAAACATCAATCTCCATCTAAGGCATCACAATCACTCCACCAAACAAAATCAAAAACATCTAGCATTCCCTCAAGATTCAAATCAAAATTGTGGAATGACATGAAGCAATCCTCCAAGACCACTCATACAACCACACCCCAAGAAATTTCATCAAGATCTACATTAAAGGATTCCCAAAAAGTACATATACTAATGTATCAATTGAATCATATGTAGAAACCCTTCAACACTTGTTACAAATTTCTACCATTACGCACCTGTCAAGGAGTTTAACCCACATAGTAAGAGGTCATCGTGGTTTAATCCCCACCTCAGTTGTGCCTACCATCGTACCTCGGGTCATAGCACTGAGCATTGTAAGGCTCTTCAAACTATCATCCATGATCTCATTGAAAGAGAAGACCTTTTTGAGGATTGTCACTCTACCATTTTATCCGTAACTAATTCCACATCTATCGAAGTCTCTAAGTCTTCTCCTCCATCCTTCATTAACATCTCTCCTTCGCATGTTATTACTCATATAGAAGGTCCTCCCTTATTCATCAACATTGTTTTCCTATGATCCCCAACGCATCTACCTAATCATCCACATCTAATTTTCCTACAGAATACAATCTCTTTTGCTAGGGAATCACCTCCCCTCATATTTATCTCGATTAATACATTTCATATCTAAACAACTCTCCTTTCACGCTGGGAGACTTTAATCCTAGACATTTTTTTATTTACCTCATCCAAATACATTCAATCTAAACCAACCCCATCCAAATATTCATCTCATTAGAAGCCCACTTTTTTGGCCATTTGCATTGATCCCTTAGAAGACCATTTATTTTCATCTTAATCCCACTGTGGTGGCCATGTTTGTCTCTTCTTTAAGAGACTATATTTATCTTTTTCATTGAAGTCCACCTTTATGGCCATAATTGTGTCATCAAAGTCCTCCGTTGAGGCCATGTTTTTCCTTCCAATAAGGACCATATTTTTCACCAAAGTCCACCCTTGTGGCCATGTTTCATCTCAATGTGATGCATATATTTCTCTTGTTTATTCACTTTTAAAATCAACACCTAAATTCCATCTCATATATATCACGATGTCCTATTTAATCCATTACATCTTATTAAAAATCGACCATTGTGGTCATAATTTTACTTCCGAAAGGGTAGTGCATAGTTCTACCTTCACTCATCCTCCCAAAATTCTTATCTTATCTCAGATGCAACATCAATCAAGGATCCAATGGGGAAATTTTTCTCCTCCTAGTGGTAAACCAGAGATCGAACCCCTTAACGCATTGCACTTACAACCATTCTATTGTTAGTACACACACTTATGAGTATAGTCTTATCTTTAGACCATGTCTCCACCATTATCCACTTCCATCTATCATGGTAATGATATGAATTATGTGGTCTATCGTCACTACTTTGACATGACCTTGAATATAAGTACAACAGCTCTACTTATAGCATATTCAATATGGATAAGTTCTCCCATTCGGTGAGAACCCCGTAATCATTACATCCATCACCCTCTCATTCTCCTATGATAGTCATGTAAAGGGTATCAGGTGTCTCCTATACCGTCATTATCCCCTCCTAAGTGGTTTACTTTGCTATCCCTAGCTCTCCCCCATGTAAAGCTAACATCCATACATGCAAAAAAAGTCAAAATTTATCCAAAAATAGACTGATCCCTCGAAGGACAGTTGTTCATGCAAAAAAAAAAGATACATATACAAATAAAAATCAAATCAAAATCAAAAGAAATAGACCAATCCCTTGAAGGATGGCTATTATATTATTCTTTTCATCTACGTTATGTATTAAAATAGACTGATCCCTCAAAGGATGGCTATCATTCTCACCATCTATGTTGTATATATAGTAGACCATACCCTCGAAGGATGGCTACTCTTTTGTTATGGCATTCAGAAATTTATTTTCCCTTTCCAAGAGTTGGGGCATAAACTTAAGGAATGACACTTTTGGAGAACCTTCTTCCCATATACAAGTTATATGTCAAATCCCTTATCACTCGACATTAATATTATGATAATATTTCATCCATATATTCCTCTTGGTCTTGTGATATAATCAAATCTCATTAGTTATGTACTAACACCTGCTATTGACTACAAGTGCAATGCTTTGAGTAGTACCTTTTCTTGTTTACCTCTTATCCAATTAAAAGCATAACTTTCTTACATGGCCCTTGCTATGGTTATGTGACACCCATCTCATCAAAATCATATTTTATTACAATTATAATCAAATTTTATATCATTAAATCTACATCTATATTTTTTTACTCTTAAGGATGTCCCCTATCAATATCCTCCATGAATCTATGAAGTTTGTTACTATTTCTACACACTCTCTTTAATACACTATTCATTTTGGGAATTCTACTTGAGATTATCTCTCAAGTAGCATTCATTATCCGAAAACTTCTCATCCTCCACCATGACCAATGTTATCTTTCTCCATCCATTCTCTCACATCATCCTTCTCTTCTCTACAATCATCCACCAATTTTCTTTCCCATCGCGATTTTTTTTTATCATATGGCATCGACATCATCTTCTTCATCATCAGACCTTTCATCCCTAGCTTGGGACATCTCGCATAATTCCTCACGCAGCACAAAAACCCTACTCAAAGTAGACTGTCATTTTGGACCAGGTCTCATTCGTGAGAATGCCTGTTGACCATTCCTTCCTCCTCGTCCTCTTTATCAACCAAATTTTCTCCTAAAATTCTCCTCATCTCATTCTCCACTGCTCTTCTCACCCACTTTATCCTTCTCCGTTGTTTGTTTGATACTTCACATGTCCACCACCCGAGCCATTATTTTTGTGTTTTTCTCTTAATATCCTTTTACTACCATATATTTTATCGATCTATTTCCCTTTCATTTTTTTCTTTCGGATTAAAAATCCTACTTAACCATCCATTCCATGCATTCTTCTTAATCACAATGCATCTCTTTCTTAAGATCCTACCACTATAGAAACTCCTTCATTGTTTTCTATTCCATTCAACACTAGAAACATCTTCCTACTCCATAACTTCTTCTTAACACTTTAACATCATCACTCATACAACATAGGCATCCTAATTAATAATTCCCCTTACACTCTCCATCCTACACTACATACATTCCTCCATCCACTCATGTCACACTCCTTTGTTTCCTTGTTATCACCTCCTTTCACTTCCTGTTCCGTTTTGGTATACACCGCTCAATATTTTCATCATTCTTTTTCTTCTTCAGGCTTGACGATCCTACTTAACCATTCCTACGGCATGGCGATCTTACTTAAGAGTCTCTCTTAAGAATGATTTGTCTTCTTGCCTTTCCTCTTTCCTTCATATTCCCATCATCTGTATTTTTTCTTCATTCCCCACAAACACATCCTCTTCCCTTCTCTTTTTCCTCACACAAAATATCTCAAACTTCCTCAAATATCATCTCCATCATCCCTCATTTAAAATCCAACTTAACTACTTCATACCCTCTCTTACTATGTCTTGTTCCTTTATCTTTACTTTTGTCATCTTCATCCACATCCTCATCCATTACATTCTCTCCTTGCCTTCATCTTCTTACATATCGTTAGCCCTCCTTTCTTTACTCTTTCCGGTCCATTTTCTAGAATACTTCCCCATATCTATCACCATATTTACTCGTCATTATCATTGTTCATCTAACATTATGTCATCATCAGCTTCCATTCTCACACTAAGAATTATCGGTGGACTTCTCCTAAAACTCATTTCTCCCCATTCTACTAATACCGGTTCACTCTTTTTTACCTCCTCCATTTTCTCTTCCTTCCTTTTTTATTTTGTGCCCTCTAATCATTATCGGAGGATTTCTCCTAACATACCTCCACTGGTATTACCTTTTCATCTTCCCTTTTCCTTTTTCAATATCTCTATTGTCTTCATCACATACGGCCTTTGCATCATTTTCTTTGTTGTCCTCTCCTCCTTTCTACCTTGGTTTTCTTTCATTTCATTTGTATCATCTTCATCTCCTCTTCTCCTCACACTTTCATCCTACTTCTCCATTGATAACCTAACTCACCAAAGCATTGTCCGTCTTTTAAATCATCCCACCATCCACATGCATTTCCATGCATTATGTTTCATATTCAATTCCTTTCTTGTTTGGGCTCTATCATCACTTCTTTCACTCTTATTTTCATTTCCCCATTCTGAACTTCTTTCTCTACCACCCCTATCTTCCTAGCTCCTCATAGTGCCTTTCTTTCTCTTTTCCATTCTACCTCCTCCCCATCTTCTTTAACTTCTTCATCTTCTTCATCTCCTTCATCTTTCCATTCTACTATGCATATTCATCTCTCCAATCATCCTTCTCTCATATTATTCACAACTTATCTTTCTTAGTTCTTTCATCTCTTTCATGATCCATTCTTTCTCTTCCTCTGTTTTGATATCCATCTCCCTTTCATCCGTTTCTTCTTCTACCATTTTCTTTTCTTCTTCTTTATCCTTCACCATTTATTTCTTCGACCATTTCTCCTCTTTATTATATATGTTGCTTCTTTACTATGATATATCTTCATACATTCACCTTCCCCTCTAATCTCTTTTCCTTCTCATCTCACCTTCTTATTTTTTAGACTTCCTCCTTCCTTCTTCTCCTCCTCTCTTTCTCCATTTTATTTTTCTCCAGGTCCCTCATACCTTACCTATTTATTTACCCCTTATCTTTTCCACTACCCTCTTATTAAGAGCCGCTTATCTCTCTTTTGTGCTTTCATCTATCTTCTCACCTCTCTTATCATCCTTCTCTACTATTTGATCCCTCTCCTCCACCATGTCTTTTCTACCCCAACCATGTCTACTTTCTCTTATCTCTATCGTTTATCATCCACATCTTTCATCCCATCTTCCTAGGACATTTTTGTCTTGGAGGATACCATAACGGCCAACATCTATCTAATTTTGTACTCTTCCATGAATATTTTCTCTGCTTTTGTTTTGTCACAAAAGTATCTTGACTTCTTATCCTACTTACCAAACAAGTAGGATTGCTTTTATCTTCTAATTTTCTAACACTTATGCATATTTCCTATGAAACATGATTACCATCATATTTATCACACCTTTAGGGCATTTTATCTCATTTCTATCCTATCTACTCATCCTGTCCACATTTATGATTATTCCATCTATGTCTTATGTTGGGGCATCTTTTCATCCATATACTTGTCAACACATATCACTCACTTTGTGTCCTTCCTGTGCCCTATGTTGGGGCATCATTATCTTCATCTTCATCCCTTTTGCATACGCATTATTTTTCATGGGAATGGATGGATGGATGGGTTCATTACATATCTGTTCATAAGACAATGTGACTTTGGACCCCAACGTAGCAGCCTCTAGGTTGGCTAACCAACCTATAAATATTTACATGGGGTCGTTAGGAAGTGTTTGTTGAGCATTAAAAGGTAGTGGTTGGACTTGTGTATGTGTAGGTATCTCGAGGGACTTGGTATGGGTGAGTCTAAGCTAGGTGTGATGGTTGAGGTGGTTGTTGATATAATGTGTGTTGGTGAGAAATAGGGCATGGTATAATTGTTGAGATTGTGCAAGTTGTGGAAGTAAGCTGGCTTTGAGTGGGGATGTGGGTATATGCGGATTGATAGACTAGAAATGACATTGTATGTTTGAAAGGTGTTGTTGGAGGAAGTTGAGAAGTGAGGGTATGGACTGTGATGTAGGAGGAATTTGTTGTTCGAATAAGGGATTTGACACATGGAATGGTTGAATGAAGGTACCAGTGACCATCGAGCTATTGTAGTGGTAGGGATGGCAATCACGATAGTCATGTTTATGTGAGAAAGATTGGGAGGAATAGGCATGACTACCTGGGTGGTTTGGTGTGTCGATGGGTTGGTGTAGGATGACGCAAAATCATGTAAGGCCATGGATTGAGGAATTTTAGAACCAATATACAATGATGGACCTGCTAAAGTGGTGGGCCATCCAGAGGGAGGTGTATGTATCTTCTTAAAAGATAGTCTTGAAGGGCCAGAGGGTTGGCATCAAGAATCTATCTGAATTCTGGGTCCTTGAGAGGGAAGATGAAAGTACCAATAGGCTATGATCTGATAGAGGGTGGAGTGGCTGGCCTAGATGGGATAGAATGTTGGTCTAATGCCACAGTGTGGGAAAAAGGTATTGAATGAGGTATATTAGTGAGAGAATGGGTGCCTGTGAGTGAGATAGGAAGAAACATGGATGATGAAGTTGTTGATGTAGTGATTGATTGGGATGAAACACTATGTGTGGCGAGGTTGTGTTCCATCTTTTTAAGTGGATCGAGTAATTATGGGCATAAAAAGGAAATCATTGTTATATCAACAAACAAGTGAGGCAAATAGTTTTTTTAATCAAGAACATGTGTAAAGGAAAAAAATAAAATGGCTAAAAGAGGACCTAGAAGAAGGTAAACTATGTTTGGTTTCAGGTAAGTTATGGCTGGGAAATGTCTAAAACAGTTTTTTTGGGTGATCAAATCCCAATCAATGAACCAGGTGCAAGGAATGTTTCGATGTGTTGATTAATTTGTGAAATTTTAGGCAGTGTGTGATGATAGGTGTGATGCAAATAATTAAACCCCTAGTTACACTATGTGAGCAAGTAGAATACACAGTTCATTTTACTCCAAAATCAAAATATGAAATTTGATGCTGACAATCATCCAAAATACCGACAATACCATGCAGAAAAGAGAAAATAGGGAAAACTAGAGAATACCTATATATCACTTTTCCTTTTTATCTGACAGCAAGTTGAGCCAAGTGTAAGCTTTAAGCGATCTAGAAAGCACCTTTTGTCATATCCAAGTAAAATGTTTGAAAATGATAATCAATGATTGGGAACGTCCAAGGATCTTATGACTGTAGATGAGATTGACAAGAGACGATTGGCGATGTGGTTTGAGTTTAAGATTTTATCTTTGACAACGCAATCCTGTAAAGGCAAGTATGAAAATTAGTGGATATGACCCAAAAGATATAAAGAATAAATAAATTAGAATAAACAAATTATCGGGATTAATCAAATATAAATTAAATTAGACACTAAACAATGCAATGACTATTATTAAGTAATAAAATAAATGATGATCTAATGTGAAAATAATGTGAATCGTAATGCAAAATGATAGACATGACAATATGATAATCTAATCAAAATAATAAATAACGACACATACTATATAAATGACAAACCCATTTTAGACTTATAAAAAAATGAACGATAAATGAATAAGATGATAATTAAGCTCTTAGGTGATAAACAATATTACCAAAACCAATGTGAATGTGTTTGTTACATTTAATAACTTATCAAATCTAAATAAATTTTACTTATTAATGATATAAAATATATTTGAACGTCGGTGTTAATAGATTATAAAATGAGATAAGATGTCTAATTAATGGGACAGGAAAAAGAAATATCTCATCTAGTTATTCTTTATTGACATCAATTTCGTTCACTTTAGGTACTTCATGGCTGGTCCTACTACACATGGACGTGACTCTTCACATTAACTGGTGCACTTTTGTTGATCACTTATCTTCTACGAAAAAGGACGGGTGTGGGTAGTGGGGACGTGGAAGAAAAATGGAGTCGGGATTAGTGAAGTGGTCAGGGTAGTTCGGGTTATAGGATGTACATCACATGGATAGATTGTAAATGTATATGTCAAATGTATAATGTAAATACTTGAGTTGTTAGACGGGTTTTTTTGTTTTTGGTTTGATTTTGAATTAATTTATAAATCAACGTAGATTAATCTAAAAATGTAGAACAAAAGCATACATTAATCGAATCTATTTCAATAGATCTACAATTAAGGGTATTTTCATAAGAAATGAGAAATGAGGACAACTCTTCTTCGCACTTTGTTTGTGTAATGGTTTAACTCTTTGTATTATGTGTGGCTCTGCTACTAAAAATCCTTCTCACGGATTGCTTAAATCTGAATTCACTCTCTTATTTGAATCACTCAACCTTGAATGTGTGGGATCGGCTGTAAAACTCATTGCTAAAGTTTTGACACCATTTTGCAAGTAGTAGACAAGTTTATTAAATCAGAAGAGCACGAGAGACAATGGTCAAGGACTAACACATGCAGAGGGTGCCGAGAGATGAGATTGCATCGAAAAAAGAAATCGGTGTAGGAGTTCGGGATAGGATTATGGAAGGGAGAGGTGACAGTCAGATTAGAGAGGAGAGCTCGAAGGATTCGGCGCAGGATGAGTCGAGGTGGGATTGATGGAGAGGGCAGTCGAATTGGAGATGGGATGTTGGGTTGAGAAGGAGCGGTGAGTTGCTACAGTGTGGAGAGTATTGGAAGATGGGAGCGAGTGAGGAGGATGGGGTAAGTGCAGAGCTCGGCGTGTGGGGATAGAGTAGAGTGAGATAGATGGTAAGGAGAAGGGTAGGTATGTTACATGGGAATATAGGGAATAAGGTGGAGATGGGGTAGTGTAGGTAGGTTTATCCACTTATTGTATAAAAAAATTCATATAAACTAATAAAAGTATATAAATTAATAAATACAATACACTTCTATTAATTATTGTATTTAGAGTGATTGGATGGAGATTTTTTTAATTTACTTTTAATTATTATTATTATTATTAATTTATTATTATTATTATATATACATATATATTAACAAATAACAATGATGATAAAATTTTACCTTTATTATAAACAAATCAATGACTAACCTTTTCAAATGATAAATCGACGTACCTTAATGGTGACGTAATCGATTACTGTACACACCGCAACACACCGGACGAAGATAGTACCAAAGATCCTACAAGCAGGTGAGTCTACAAAGAAAAACTATAGAACATGTATCTAGATTGATGCGATGTCATATTGAAAATAATAAAAATATAATAATTTTTATACGTACGACACCTATACAAATTAAAAAAACATAAACATGACCGAGCTTAGATCTGGTCCCACCGAGCATGTCAAATGTTGATATGCATTTCTAGCTTCTGTCTAGATGAGTGTACGAGTAATCAAGAAACACTAAACAACGTCAAGTATACAAGGGATTAGTACCTTGGAGATGACGATGGATGATACGGGTGCAAAGTTGATATCAGACTCCTCGGTGTGATCCCGAGTAAACCTACAATTCACATATACTAGAAAAATAATGATTAGAGATTTTATGCGGGGGCTACTGAAAAAGTAGATCTGGGAAGAGTTAACTCCCTCGGTGGATGTCAACCCCCGTGCGATAAGGATAATAATAAAATAGAGTCCAAAATAGCTAACATATAAATTGATGAACAAAATAACATGGATGATATCGGTGTGTAGATGGAATTACTGATCTGATGCATGTAACATGAATCTCATCACATGAACCCAAATCACGAGTCGAATGTCATGGAAATTCAATGTGCTATCACCAAGATATAATAATAATGATATTATAAAATGAATAAAATATCCTAAAGCATTCACCTGAATTTTCTAACTTTTTCTTCCTTTTCAAATATGGGGAAAAAACCCATATTTATAACTTAGATGTCAGGTTAGATTGAGGTTAACAAGTAACCTGGGTTGAGTAGAGTAACTTTGAGTTAAGAGACCTAGTGTGATCATGTGGGGACCATGGCTTGAATTATTAGATGGAGTGGGGATCATGATTGACATGGTGGGTGAGATAAAAGATTCCATTTAAAAAGAGGTGTCGGAGAGGTGTATTAATACTCATGGATTAATAATTTGTGGAAGATGGGGATAATATCAAAAAGTTGAATTATCAAATGGGTCTACATGGAGCCCATTTGATAATTAATCAAATAATGTGAGAAAATAGATAGGATTTCATTTAATTTAAGAAAAAGAGAAGTGAGAATGGAAATTGCGTGAATGTGAGATGACGGAGGGGCACTATAACCAAAAATAGGTGTCTACATTTGCCCCTTTTTGTTGAGTGGTTTGTGATAGCAAGCCACGAGACAAAAACAAAAAGGGTTAGGTAAAATATATGTTTAAATATGGATGAAGATATGACCAAAGGAAAGATGCCTCAGGAAAAAAAAAAAAATGATCGCAATAACAATGAAAAAAGTATGGTGGTGACTCCAATATCACATCGGTAGAGGACAATTGCGGTCTCAATGGAGACAGATGATAACATTCTACAAACCAGTGAGTGGGTGAAGACCACTGCAGTATGGATGTAAACCAAGATGACCAATGGGTCATAGGAAAACATCAAAATATGTGCAATTGAATGCGAAAGATGTGTGCAATCTTTTGTTTGTGAGGAATCGTGAAAAATAAATCATGTGTCCGCAAAAGGGACGTGGATGAAGATAATGATGTCCCAACATAGGGCACAAGAATGACCCAAATTGAGCTATATGTGTTGACAAGTATATGGATGAAAAGATGCCCCAAGATAGGGTATAGATGGAATCATCCAAAATGTGGACAAGATGAGGAAATAGGATAGAAATCTGAGATAAAATGCCCTAAATGTGTGATAAATATGATGGTAATCATGTTTCATAGGAAAAATGCATAAGTGTTAGCAAATTAGAAGATAAAAGCAATCCTACTTATTTGGTAAGTAGGATAAGAAGTCAAGATACTTTTGCAACAAAACAAAATCACAAAAATTATTCTTGGAAGAGTACAAAATTAGATAGATGTTGGTCGTTATGGTATCCTCCAAGACAAAAAAATGTCCTGAGAAGATGGGATGAAATATGTGGATTATAAATGAGAGATATAAGAGAAAACAAACATGGACGGGTAGAAAATCCATGGTGGAGGAGAGGGATCAAATAGTAGAGAAGGACGATAAGAAAGGTGAGAAGATAGATGAAAACACAAAAGAGAGAGTGACATTCAATAAGAGGGTAGTGGAAAAAGACAAGGGGGAATAAATAGGTAAGGTACGAGGGACCTGGAGAAAAATAAAATAGAGAAAGAGAGGAGGAGAATAAGGGAAGGAGGAAGTCTAAACAAGAAGAAGACGAGATGAGAAGGGAAGGTGAATGTACCAAGATATATCATAATAAAGAAGCAGCATATATAATAAAGAGGAGAAATGGTGGAAGAAAGAAATGATGAAGGACAAAGAAGAAGACAAGAAAATGACAGAAGAAGGGATGAAAGGGAGATGGAGATCAAAATAGAGGGAGAGAAAGAACGGATTATGAAAGAGATGACAGAACTGAGAAAGAGAAGTTGTGAAGAATATGAGAGAAGGATGATTGGAGAGATGAATATGTATAGTAGGATGGAAAGATGAAGGAGATGAAGAAGTTAAAGAAGATGGGGGAGGAGGTAGAATGGAAAAGAGAAAGAAAGGAACTATGAGGAGCTAGGAAGATAGGGGTGGTAGAGAAAGAAGTTCAGTAATGGGGGAAATGAAAATAAGAGGGAAAGAAGAGATGATAGAGCCAAAACAGGAAGGGAATTGAATATGAAACAGAACGCATGGAAATGCATGTGGATGGTGGGATGATTAAAAATATGGGACAACACTGGTGAGTCAGGTTATCAATGGATAAATAGGACGAAAGTGTGAGGAGAAGAGGAGATGAAGATGATACAAATGAAATGAAAAAAAAATCAGAGGTAGAAAGGAGGAGAGGACAACAAAGAAAATGATGCAAAGGTAGTATGTGATGAAGATAATAGAGATATTAAAAAACGCAAAGGGAAGATGAAAAGGCAATACTAGTGGAGGGATGTTAGGAGAAATCCTCCGATAATGATTAGAGGGCACAAAAGAAAAAAGGAAGGAAGAGAAAATGGAGGAGGTAAAAAAGAGTGAACCGGTATTAGTAGAATGGGGATAAAAATATTTTAGGAGAAGTCCACCGATAATTCTTAGCACGAGAATAGAATATGATGATGACATAATGTTAGATGAACAATGAAAATGATGAGTGAATGTGGTGATAGATATGGGGAAGTATTCTAGAAAATGGACTGGAAAGAGTAAAGAAAGGAGGGCTAAAGATATGTATGAAGATGAAGGCGAGGAGAGAATGTAATGGATGAGGATGTGGATGAAGATGACAGAAGTAAAGATAAAGGAACAAGACATAGTAAGAGAGGGTATGAATTAGTTAAGTTGGATTTTAAATGAGGGATGATGGATATGATATTTGAGGAAGTTTGAGATATTTTGTGTGAGGAAAAAGAGAAGGGAAGAGGATGTGTTTGTGGGGAATGAAGAGAAAATACGGATAGTGGGAATATGAAGGAAAGAGGAAAGGTAAGAAGACCGATCATTCTTAAGAGAGACTCTTAAGTAAGATCGCCATGCCGTAGGAATGGTTAAGTAGGATCACCAAGCCGAAGAAGAAGAATGATGAAAATACTGAGTGGTGTATACCAAAACGGAACAGGAAGTGAAAGGAGGTGATAACAAGGAAACAAAGGAGTGTGACATGAGTGGATGGAGGAATGTATGCAATGTAGGATGGAGAGTGTAAGGGGAATTCTTAATTAGGATGCCTATGTTGTGTGAGTGATGATGTCAGAGTGTTAAGTAGAAGTTATGGAGTAGGAAGATGTTTCTAGCATTGAATGGAACAGAAAATAATGAAGGAGTTTCTACAACGGCAGGATCTTAAGAAAGAGTTGCATTATGATTAAGAAGCCTACGTGGAATGGGTGATTAAGTAGGATCATCAAGCCAAAAGAAGAATGAAAGGGAAATGGAACAATAAAATAGATGGCAGTAAAAGGATATTAAGAGAAAAACACAAAAATAATGGCCCGGGTGGATGACACGTGAAGTATCGAACAAACAACGGAGAAGGATGAAGTGGGTGAGAAGAGCAATAGAGAATGAGATGAGGTAAATTTTAGGAGAAAATTGGGTTGATAAAGAGGGCTAGGAGGAAGGAATGGTCAAAAGACATGATCACGAATGAGACCTTGTCCAGAATGATAGGTCTACCTCGAGTAGGGTTTTATGTGCGTTGCGTGGGGAGTGATGCAGATGTGCCAAGCTAGGGATGAAAGGTCTGTGATGATGAAGAAGATGATGTCAACACTAGATGACAAACAAAAATAAGAGTGATGGGAAAGAAAATTGGTGAATTATTGTAGAGAAGAGAAGGATGATGTGAGAGAATGGATGGCGAAAGATAACAATGGTGATGGTGGAGGATGATAAGTTGTCGGATAATGAATGCTACTTGAGAGAGAATCTCAAGTAGAATTCACAAACTACAATGGAGATCAAGTATAATTCCCAAACTGAATAGTGTATTAAAGAGAGTGTGTAGAAACAGTAACAAAATTCATATATTTATGGATGATATTGATAGGGGACATCCTTAAGAGTAAAAAAATATAGATGCAGATTTAATGATATAAAATTTGATTATAATTGTAATAAAATATGATTTTGATGAGATGGGTGTCACATAACCATAGCAAGGGCCATGTAAGAAAGTTATGCTTTTAACCGGATAAGAGGTAAACAAGAAAAGGTACTACTCAAAGCATTGCACTTGCAACTGATAGCAGGTGTTAGTACATAACTAATGAGATTTGATTATATCACAAGACCAAGAGGAAGATATGGATGAAATATTCTCATAATCTTAATGTCGACATGATGAGGGATTTGAGATGTAACCTGTATGTGGGAAGAAGGTTCTCCAAAGGTGGTGTTCCTTAAGTCTATGCTGACTCTGGGAAAGGGAAAGAAAAATAGCAGAAAGTTGATCAATGCGGGAAGCTTTCGGAAAATGTTGTTAAAAGAAGGTTGATCAATGTAGAAAACCTTCCAGATGCCATAATAATAGAGTAGCCATCCTTAGAGGGTATGGTATACTTTATACATAATATAGATGACAAGAATAATAGGATAGTTGTTCTTCAAGGGATCGGTCTATTTCTTTTAATTTTTATTTGATTTTGATTTGTATACTTTTCTTTTTTTTCTTTTGTATTTTTTCATGAACAAGCTGTCCTTCGAGGGATCAGTCTAATTTTGATAACTGATTTTTCCTTTTGCATACTTGAGTTTGAGTTTCACATGGAGGATAGCTGAGAATAGCTAAGTAAACCACTTAAGAGGGGATAAGAGATGTACAAGAGACACCTGGACCCTTCGCATGGTTGCAATAGGAAAATGAAAAGGTAATGGATGTAATGATTACATGATTCTCACCTAATGAGAGAACTTATCTATATTGAATATGCTATAAGTAGAGTTGTTGTACTTATATTCAAGTTCATATCATAGTAGTGATGGTAGACCACATAATTCATATCATTACCATGACAGATGGAAGTAGATAATGGTGGAGAGATGGTCTAAAGATAAGACTATACTCATAAGTGTGTGTACTAACAATAGAATGGTCGTAAGTGCAATGCATTAAGAAGTTCAATTTCTAGTTTACCATCGAGAGAGGGCAAACGATAAGCCCAGAACCCATACTTATGTGTGATAATATATAAGACTTTGATATGGGTGACAATGTTAGTGTTTTCATGGTGACATCCAATGAAGGTTTGTTTGTTGGGGAGGAATTCGTAGATGAGATGATAGGGTTATCTAAAGTTATTGTAATTTGCGGTTTTGTCCAAGATTCTACAAGAGATGTGGAAGAAGAGGATGATGTGTTTGGCATGATTAGAAGGGTGGAAAGAGGAACTAAGAGAGAATCAATAGATGGTATGATAGGTAAAGGGGGAAAAGAAGTGGAAGGGGGAGTGTTAGAAAATCCGATGGATGAGGATGTAGAAAGATGAGTTATATTCATTGTGGATGGGGAAGTATGTTCCCCTTGTTTGAGGAAATCATCTTCCTGAATGAGGTCATGGACAATGGTCCGAAAGGCTCTACATTTCTCAATGTCATGACCCGGAACACGATGATAAGCACAAATGCAACTAGGATTATACCATGGAGGTTTACTACTATAAGGATCCCGATGTCTAATGGGAGGAAGCATGATTGTAGAAGTTTAAATTAGATGTTGAAGGATATCTGCATAAGATCCAATTGAGGTTTCAAAAGGAAGGTAGCTCTTATGTGTTTTAAGATGGTGTTTTTGCTTGCATTTAGACGTGGAAATTGGGGATGTCGGTGTATAAACCGTAGTATAGATGTTGATGATGGAGATGGATTGCGTTGTGGTTTTAACGTTTTAGTTTCAGTTTTAATGTTAGTTGATGATTCAGGGTCACATGAACCAGACTAAGGAGGTACTTGAATAAATTTGATGGAGAATGATGGATCCTCTTTAAAAGATTCTTCACTTGGAGATGACACGGTTGTGGAAGTGTGTGAAGAATGAGGGGAAATTTACATTTGAATAGATGAGGTCAACAAAGTGCATATGTTGAAGTGGAGGGAATAGACTGGTTTGGTTTGGGAAAGATGCATCCTTCCTTAATGAAGTCTTGAACAATGGCTTGAAATGCTCTGCAATGTTTGATATCATGTCCAGGGGTACGATGATATGTGTAAACAAGGCTGGAATTAAACCATGGTGGCTTCTTACTACCGGGGTCAAAGGCCCTAATAGGCGGAAGTGTAATTTCAAAATTTGTAACAAATGTTGGAAGACCTCCATATACGATTCAACTAAAAAAATCGGAAGTGCAGTGTCATGCAGAATCTCTTGGTTTTTGGAGAAGGAGTGGATGTTTGAGATAATTCAGATGTTGAGGACACAGTTCGAGTATGTTCTTGTCTTGATGGCTGGAATCCATTTGTGATTTTCATAGTGTTGGATGATTTTAGTTGAAGGGAGTTGGATTGTTTAGAAGAAGGAATATTATTTTCCTGTATAAGGGAATTTTGAGGTAATATTTGAGAGATTTCATCCTTGGGAGGAATGACAATAATTTCTACCAGAGGATCTAGAGGTGGTATTGCTAAAAGCGTAGGAAGAAATATTTGTTCGTTGGAATCTAAGGAAGATGGAAATGGATTTGGCGGCACTGATGTGGTAGAAATATTATTTGCAATTGAATCCATTTGAAGTTCTTTCAAAGGTTCTTCAAATGATGTAGGTGGGAAGAACAATGTGGATGTGGTAAGTCTTGGAATTGGGATTGGGTCTATGATTGGCGTTATGGGTAAAGATGGAATAGATGTAGATGATGTATTGTATGAGGTATATTCAGATGTAGAATCAATGGTGGATGTGGGAAGAGGTATTGAGGTGAACATAGATAGCACTGAGGTTAGTGTGGTGGTGAGGGTTAATGGATTGAAGAAAGATGGAGCTTCTAGTGAGGTAGGTACGATGATTAATGAAGAAGTTATATCTATGGATGAAACGAATTTATACTTGCAATATGTATAGTATTTATAGTATGGGCATTAGGAAATTGCGATGTAGAAGCAAAGTGGTGGTTTGATTGATTGAAGTGGTGTATGGTTTGGAAATGGTTGTTTAAAAATATCTAGTGGTTGATTAGGTGAGGCATTTGGATTATCTACATGAAGTTCTCCTTGATCGATGAGTCTTTGGACTAAATCCTTGAAAGTCGACATCTCTCTATGTCATGTCCTCGGACTTGATGGTACTTGCAATAGTGATCCTCACGATACCACACAGGTCATGGTCTAGATTCATTAATAGGTTGGATAGGCGGTAGTGTGATCAAGTGTGTTGTTATCAATTTGTCAAAGATAGTGTTGTATGATTCTCCTAAGGGAGTATAGGTGGGCATTGGTCGTGGAAATCATTGTTGGGCTGTTGTAGTAGATGTCGATGTAGGAGATGATTTGACAATGACAAAGCATTGGCAATTGTCTTTGACTTATCATTTGATATGGATGGTCTGAAAAATTCTATTTTTGGCTTATTGGTTTTTAATTTTAAATGCCCTTGTTCTAAGGCACATGTCTCAAGCTTGTGGGCCATGGTGAAAGCCTCTTCAAAAGTGTGAAATGATTGGATTTGCAAGGTTGATGAAATATGCTTAGCGCAAGAGCGCGTGAAGAGCTCGATGAGGTTAGTTTGAGGAAGTGGAAAAGATAATTGGTTTATCATATTGCACCATCGTGTGACAAAATCTGTGATGGATTCATCTTCGAATTGGCGAGATAGTATACAGGTCATTGATGGTTATTTTGCGTGCAATATTAATGGAGAAATGATCAAGAAATAATTGTGCAAGCCGGGAAAAAGAAAATATGGAGTACTGGGGAATATTATTATACCACTCTAAGGTGGGACCAACCAAAGACATGAGATAACATGTATGTTTAAATGCTTTGAGATGTTGTTGAGGGTCCTCTTTCTTTGTTAAACTTGGAGAACTTCGAAAATTCCCAAAGTGTGGAGGTTATGGTTTCATGGGCATCAGATGGATGGATGGGTTCATTACATATCTGTTCATAAGACAATGTGACTTTGGATCCTAACATAGCAGCCTCTAGGTTGGTTAACCGACCTATCAATATTTGCATGGGGTCATTAGGAAGTACATGTTGAGTAGTGAAAGGTGGTGGTTGGACTTGAGTACGTGTGGGTATCGAGGGACTTGGTATGGGTGAGTATAAACTATGTGTGGTGGTTGAGGTGGTTATTGATAGAATGTGTGTTGGTGAGAAACAAGGGCGTGGTATGATTGTTGAGATTGTACAGGTTGTGGAGGTAATTGCTGAGTGGGGATATGGGTATATGTGGGTTGATAGACTGGAAACGACACTGTATGTTGCAAAGGTGTTGTTGGAGGAAGTTGAGAAGTGAGGGTATAGACTTGTGATGTAGAAGGAATTTTTGTTTGGATAAGGGATTTGACACATGGGAGGGTTGAATGAAGGTACCGGTGACCATCGAGTTGTTGTAGTGGTAGGGATGGAAGTTGTGATAGTCATGTTGATGTGAGGACGATTGGGCGGAATGGGCGTGACTACAGGTGGTACAGTGTGCCGATGGGTTGGTGGAGGATGACGTAAAATCATGTAAGGCCATGGATTGAGGAATTTCATAACCAATATACAATGATAGACTGTTGAAGTGGTGGGCCATCCAAAGGAGGTGTATGTATCTTCTTAAAAGATAGTCTTGAAGGGCCACAGGGTTAGCGTCAAGAATCTGTCTAAATTCTAGGTCCCCAAGAGGGAAGATGGAAGTACCAATAGGCTCTGATCTAACAGAGGGTGGAGTGGTTGGCCTAGATCGGATGGAATGTGGGTCTAATGCCTTAGTGTGGCTGAAAGGTATTGAATGAGGTATATTGGTGAGAGAATGGGTGCTTGTGAGTGAGATAGGAAGAAGCATAGATGATGAAGTTGTTGATGTAGTGATTGATTGGGATGAAGCAGTGTGTGGTGAGGTTGTGTTCCATCTTTTTAGCAGTGGATCAAGTGATTACGGGCATAAAAAGAAAACTACGGTTATATTAACAAACAAGTGGGGCAAACTATTTATTTTTATTAATAATGTGTGTGAAAGGAGAATAAAATAAAATAAAATGGTTGGAAGAGGACCTAGAAGAAGGTAAACTATGTTTAGTTTTAGATAAGTTATGGTTGGGAAATGTCTAGAACGGTTCTGATGGGTGATTAAATCCCGATCAATGAACCAGGTGCAAGGAATGTTTCAATGTGTTGATTAATTTGTGAAATTTTAGGCAGTGTGTGATGATAGGTGTGATGTAAAAAATTAACCCCTAGTTACACTATGTGAGCAGGCAGAATGCACAAGTTCGTTTTACTCCCAAAATCGAAATATGAAATTCGATGCTGACAATCACCCAAAATAACGACAATACCATGCAGAAAAGAGGAAATAGGGAAAACTGGAGAATACCTGTATATCGCTTTTCCTTTTTATCTGACAGCAAGTTGAGCCAAGTGTAAGCTTTAAGCGATCTAGAAAGCACCTTTTGTCGTATCCAGGTAAACGATGTTTGAAAATGATAATTGGTGATCGGGAACGTCCAAGGACCTTATGACTGCAGATGAGATTGACAAGAGATGATTGGCGATGTGGTTTGAGTTTAAGATTTTATCTTTGTAGCCGCAATCTTGTAAAAGAAAATATGAAAATTAGTGGATATGACCCAAAAGAGATAAAAAAATAAATTAGAATAAACAAATTATCATGGCTATTCGAATACAAGTTAAATTATAAATTAACGATGAAATAACTATGATTAAATAATGAACAGATGACGATCGTGACTCCCAAATAAATACTCAATGTAAATTGTAACATGGAACGATAAACAATATAATGTGATAATGTATTTAAAATAATAAATTATGACATGCACTATTCAAATGACAAATCAACTTTAGACTATAAAAATAAGCGAGAAATTGATACAATAAAAATTAAGCTCCTAAATGACAAACTAAAAAATCATGTGATTATGTATGTTGCATTTATTTAGTTGTCTATCAAATCTAAACAAATGTTAACAAAACTAATATATATGTATATACTAATGATATATATTTGAATGTCAGATGTTAATAGATTATACAATGAGATAAGATGTCTAATTAATGGGACAGAAAAAGAAATATCTCATCTAACTTTTTTATTGACATCAATTTCGTTCACTTTAGGTACTTCATGGTTGGTCCTACTGCACATGGATATAGCTTTTTTTTTGTGTGTGTATGATGGCATAAAGCGAGTTACTAGGAATGGTGAAGTATTTTTATGAGAAATGGTAAGCCAATTATTATAAGGAGACTATGAAGCTACTTATATTCCGCAATATTACCTATCAAAGCATTCTTTATAGATATGTTCTAACGAATTGTGAACCAATACCTACAAATAGATTGTAAAATTAAGTCTATATTGACATTATTTACCACGAGCGTCGTTTATGACCGTGTTCTAGCTATGCTAGAAACAAAGGAAAGCATTCAATGGCGGAAATTTGGTGAATTGACCACAATGGAGCCGATTTAGAAAAGAGACTTTTTCATCGTTGAACCGTCAATGTTGAATGGTATTGTCTATCTACTGTATGTTTTAAATAATTATACACCAACCACTAGATTTTCAGTGGCATTACTTATCAAAGATGTCGCTTATTCTAAAAAAATTTGTAAGTGAATTATTCTAAAGAGACTATACAGTCGCTACCTCTAAAGCTGGTTGAGTCTTCACACGTATGCTGAGAAATGATACATGGACGTGGTGATTCTACAATGAAAATCACAGAAAATGTAAACGGGAAACTAGTACTTGAAATAAATGTGAATCGAATGTTATGAGATGTGACTCTAAGGGTCAATGTGAGGCTGTGGGGATTCAGACGGAGGAGAGAGGTGGATGGAAGGGTGAACCGAATGGCTTAGTTGGCGCAGAGGTCGAAGGAAGATGGGAGCTCGGGAAGATCTCTCGGTCTGTGTGGGAACAATATGGGATGAGGTGAATGATGGGTGAAGTCGGTGGGAGCGGCTGAGTGGAGGTGAAATTTACTTTGAAGAAACCATTTGGAAATAGTTTGTGTAATGGGCCACCTGTTTCTTTAAATCAGACAACAGATTGCAATAGGCCTTGGGTTCCTGCTTTCCAACGCATGTCCCAACCTGTCCAATCTCGAGGTGGGCATCAAACTACCGGGATTAACTTTATTCCAAATCCTTCACAACACTTAGGTCCTCAAGGTAGTGAAGCTGAAAACAGTTGAAAGTATAAGCATCGTGATTTTTCTCGCGTGGAGTTTAAGATGGATGACCCGGGTGGGGTTTGTGGAAGCAAGAACTTGCAGAGGAAAGGGGAGACATAGGGCAGAGAAGCCGAATGACCAGAGAGGAGAGGATGGATAACAACACGGGGCAGGGTGCAAGAGTGGAGGACTCGGTGGGGGAAGGTAGACGGTAGAAGAGGTTGGTTGGAGTGGCTGAGTATTGAGGATTAGGTGGCTAGAGAATAGTTAGAGGATAAGTACGTGTGGGAAGAAAAGAATGGATGGAATGAGTGGGCTCAGGGAGGAGAAGGGTAGGTCAGTTAGGGGAAATAGGGAATAAGGTGGAGATGGGGTAGCGTAGGGTAGGGGTAAGATTTTTGAATTAATTAATTAATTATTATTATTATTATTATTTTATTATTATATATATATATATATATATATATATATATATTAACAAGTAGCAATAACAATAAAATTTTATCTTGATTATAAACAAATCAATAACCAACCTTTTCAAATGAGAAATCGACGTACCTTAATGGCGACATAATCAACTACATGTACGCATCACAACACATGGACGAAGATAGTACCAAAGATCCTGCAAGTAGGTGAGTCTACAAATGAAAACTATAGAACATATATCTAGATTGACGTGATGTCATACTTGACAATAATACAAAATACAAGTAACTATTATACATACGACACCTATACAAAGTAAACAAACAAAAACATGACCAGAGCTTGGATCTAGTCCCACCGGGCGTGCCAAATGTTGATCTGAGTTTCCAGCTTCCTATCCAGATGAGTGTACGAGTAATCAAGAAACACTAAACAACGTTGAGTATACAAGGGCTTAGTACCTTGGAGATGACGATGGATGATACAGGCACAAAGTTGATATCGGACTCCTCGGTGTGATCCCCAAAGAATCCTACAATTCACATACACTAGAGAAATATTGATTAAAAGATTTTTGGGGGTGCATGACAAAGCGAGACCGGGAAGTGTTAACTCCCTCGGTGGCTATCAACCCCCGTGCGATAAGAATAATAATAAAATAGAGTCCAAAACAGATAACATACAAATTGATAAACAAAAGAACCTGGATGATACCGGTGTGCAGATGGTGTTATTGATCTGATGCGTGCAACATGAATCTCATCACATGAACCAAATCATGAGTAGAGTATCATGGAAATTCCACGTGTTATCACCAAGATAGAATAATAATGATATTATAAAATGGCTAAAATCTCTCAGCATTCACCCAAATTTTCTAACTTTTTTCTCCTCCCAAATATGGGGAAAAACCCCATATTTATAACTTAGATGTGAGGTTAGATTGAGGTTAACAAGTAACCGGGGTTGAGTAGAGTAACTCAAGTTAAGAGCCCTGATGTGATCACATGGGACCACGGCTTGAATTATTAGATGGAGTGGGGAGCATGATTGACATGGTGGGTGAGATAAAAGATTCCATTTAAAAAAAGGGGTGTCGGAGAGGTGTATTAATAATCATGGATTAATAATTTGTGGAAGATGGGGATGATATCAAAAAGTTGAATTATCAAATGGGTCTACATGGAGCCCATTTGATAATTAATCAAATAATGTGAGAAAATAGATAGGATTTCATTTAATTTAAGAAAAAGAGAAGCGAGAATGGAAATTGCATGAATGTGAGATGACGGAGGGGTGCTATAACCAAAAATAGGTGTCTACACTAGACTTTAGAAAACTTTCACACATACCATGAACGTATAAATTGAGCTTACAATACCAAGGTGCATATACGATAGTTTAATATTGGTGATTTAGTGCTTAAAGAGAATTAAAATAACATTAATATAGAACCTTCCCTCAAAGAAAAATTCAAACCTAATTGGCTTTTCCCATATGTTATTATTGAAAAAATTGGAAATGATGCGTATCACCTTGCGACCCTTATGGGATAACCCATTGAACATCCCATGAACATTATGATCCTTAATAAATATTACACATAGTTACATCACTTGCCACACTTAGGGGTCATCTAATTCCCCCTTACTACCCAATGACACAATCTTATTCTCAGTTCAAACGTGTCTGTTGAAGGTGCACATACACACATGAACTTCACTTTGCACACATACACACTGGGGGGAAACCTTGCTTCCCTTCCCTAGTCATTGGATCTTATATTCTAATAATATAAAAACATTAGCTTAGATCTTGCTTGGATATATCTTTTATTCCTTATATTATTCCGTGTTGTATTTTTTCTATCATATTATCTTGATTCATGGTATGTTTTACCTTTTACATGTACACATGCACTTTCACATGGTACTTTGAAGTGAATGCATGCTACATATTTGTTATCACATGATGCATGATTTTTAACATTATTATTTACTAGTCCCACCAAGGCTACTAGGAGCATATACCTTCCCTACCTTACTGACATTTAGGTGTTATAATTTCAATATCTACTACTTTCATTTCTATTTCACACACACACACACACACACACACACACACACACACACACACACACACACACACACACACACACACACACATAGTGACATATTATTTTTATTCTAACAAGCTAATGGGTGCTTCATGTGCAGCGTTTATCTTGAAAGATTACTTTCATCCATGGTTATCCAATGCGGGAAAATCATCAATAATCATTCCAATATAAGTATTTCCTAGCTATATGATCAAATGAAGCATTCTAGGGTGTGTGGAGTATGAGAGAGAGTTTGAAATTTCAAAATCTAGTTTTCCCTCCAAAAAGGAATTCAAAATCTCAGACTTGTAAAGGTGGACTCTAAGCTTGTTAAGTTGGTATTTAATTCTATAATAGATGCAAATATATGTATTAAGGAGTAATATAGGGTTTGTAAGGTTTTTAAGTTGTCTTGATATGTGGTAGAGTGTGTGTAATGAGTTTAATGTGAAGGTGAATCTTTGAACATGCTTAAATTAGTGTGAAAAGGACAGGTTATGTGTCAGGAATAAAAGACAAGTCCAAAGGTCCCAAATGTGAGTCATGAGTGAAGAGTAGGAGTTACATGCAAGTAAATATTTGAGTTTAGGGTGTGAGCTAGGGGGTAATAAATTTCATTCCTTATATGGAAGAGGAGAGGAACCATGAAATGAAGAAAAATGTGGTATTTTGTATGTGATTTTCTATGAAATATACATATACCATTGGTTTTGTGTGTGTACATTCTTGAAATGGTAGTTTAGAATGAATTCTTATACTATGATGGGGTATAATATGTTTTGCATGCCTTAAGAAAACTAGTGTTTGATTAGGAAAACTCTACTTCATGTGTGTGTTGAATAATATTGCATAGAGAAACATATTAATGTATATGTAAGTTCACTTTTTACAGATTTATTTTTCCTTGAGGTGGTATTTTTGAGTTGGAATAGTGTTTCCCTCCACATTTCATGAAAGATTAAATGGTATGATTGTTTATAAGATCTTGTATTTGATCTAATGCTTTATTTTAGGATGGTGTTTAAGCTATCACACGTCTAAGGTATGAATGTGTTCATTCTTAAGAGCTGCAATGATGGTTTATTAGTAGAAGCATGTGATAACCATTGTATGAGAAGAAAGTGCAATGTTAAAGACTTAAACTATTGGTAAAGAAGTTGCATGTCCTTCAAGATAGTGGATTTGTTCTTTGTTTGGGATATAGGTGTCTTGGTTTGACTATGAGGCCATATAGTTCGTGCATTAACATTTTAAAAGGAAGAAGCCTTGTAATGGCGGGAGTGAGATGAGTGAGATTTACATTGCATGGGATATTCAAATGGTGAAGTATTAACTCAAAGGAAAAGAGACATAGTTTTAGTTAAAGTTCTAAAGTAATGTTAACATGACTGTGTGTATGTATAGTTTGACAAGGAGAGAGAAATTAGATCATGTGGGTTTGACTTCTTGAGAACCTATTGGTAAGAAAAAAATCTATAGGATGTTATTATAGACTTGTGTGTCAATTTTTAGGCCTTGACTCGATGAACAAAAAAATTATGCTAAAATTACCTTTACCGGGTATGTTAGGAGGGTTTCCTAGTGACATGCTAGGGCTTACATTTTAGAGCACAAATTAACTCCTTTTGAATTGAAACTCTTAATATATAATGCTAAGGGACCCTAGAATGGGATTATGAGATAAATATGAAGAAATAAGGGTTAAAATTGATATTTCTATGACAATGTGGAAGAGGATGGTCAACACACATTTAAGAGCTAGTTTATAGGGGTGATTTACAAAGGAAATGGTATTTTCCTTTAGAGATGGAATTTGAAACTTATCGGTGAAGTTAATCCATAATGGGTCCTCAAAAATGTTTATTTTTTGTCTTAGTCTATGTGGAAGGGAAGTGTAGACACCAAATTTGTGTCTTACGACCCCTTGTGACCCGCATCTCATCTTGTAATCTAACCTCATCACCTAAACCTTACACAATCATTTATTAATTACCTTGTAATTGATAAATCCACATCACCTTACCTGCCACCTCATTTTGCCACCTCATCATGACCTAGCCCTAACCCTAAACTAACCTAATTAAGACCTATAACTTGGTCCACATCTACACCCATGACTAAGGACCCCTTTCTCGCACCCAAAACTGACCTTCTAGTCACTTGACCAAGCCATGCAACTAATCTCTGGGAGAAAAGCAAGGAAGGTGGGCTATTTTACTAAAAATAGCCTACTTTTTTTCCTTACCGATGCGGTTCCTACTCGCGCGTCGGTTACGTAACCGCCATCGGTTCCCTGTAAATGGCCTCCCCAAACCAAAAAGAAAGGATCGGAATTTCATTTTGGATCAGTGTAGAAGGATTTTTGAATCAACAGAGATCATTTGGGAGTGATCAAGAGAGTCCAGATCTTCACTTGACCGAGCAGAGACGAGTGGAGAAACCAGAAGAGTTTGCAGCAAAGGAGATCAACTTGTATCTTCATCCAAAACCAAGAAGTCACATCTTGCATGTCCTCTGTTATAACATTTCTTATGCTTTTTTGAATCACAGTCCTCATAAATCCATTCCTGAATCCACTACCCAGCGTGCCATTGCATCTAACTATCATCCATCTACCTCTCATCACCTTATTTCCTAATATCACCTATATACAGCCTTACAAACAACACAACCACCCCACAAAACAACCAACGTACAGATCCTAAACCCCTACCGACATCGGTTACCAAGAACCGGTATCGGTTATCCCGATTACAACGAGAAACCACCTTTCCTACCCGTTTCAACAAAATAATTTAATTAATATCTCATAGTCTTTTGTGTTAATTCATATTATAGGGAACCGACCACCTTCGAAAGGAAGTTTTATATTTCCGGGCCCAAGGCGAGTTCCCTCATTTATTGTCTAATCAAAATCGTGTGGTCTTGTATTCTTATTTGCAGTAGTCCTTCCAAGACAAAAAGAAGTTCTTCAGATCAACCCGATCTTTCTCTGAAAGACGCACACACCATCTCGACGTTCAACGTGTATTCCTCCTAGCCCTAACCTTATCTCTGTTTCTAAAAGGAATGAAACATTTCGAGCGAAACATTTTGCACACTTAGGGGACCCATTTTGGGTTTCTTTCTTTCTTGCTTGCTTTCATATAGGGAGTATACTTGCTGTTTTCTTCTTCTAAAAGATATTCACAAGGTTTTATATTATTTTGATAAAAGAACTTGCTTTGCTTTTTCATCTCGCATTAGTGAAAGTCATCTCTTTTGCTTCATCGAATATCATTTTCGATTTGGGTTTAAAACACGTGCATTGCATTCTTTGCTTCTTTGTTTTTTCAATTCTAGTGAACATAGATTAAGTAATGTGTCGTATTACGTGGGGGTGATATCCATGGTATTGACAAAATTAATCTTACTTTCACCGCACAACACATACCGAATCACTCCACAATTAACACAAAGAGCTCAAACATCCCCCTTTTCCGCGGTATTCCTCCGCCCGATTGAGGTAACCTTATAAGCCAAAACAACTTGACATTTCCCCTAAGTCTTTTGTTTAGGATTTGACATCATTCACGTCTAAAGGCATAAGCCCACAATAATTAAAATTAACCCTAGGGTTAGTCTCACGGATTTGCGTGTGCATCTTGCTTGTTTGTAGTTCTGTTTTCTTTCTCATACCCTGTCTTCTGTGATCAATAAATGGACAAGTATACTAAACGTTGTTAAAAATCAAATTAGCAGCCTTTTATATCTTGTTGGCCCAGACTTCTTACACCGACATCAGTTCCGACGGGCGCGGCTATATAGTATAACCAACATCGGTTACTTAGACCGATATCGAGTTCTTGTCTTTCCCAATTCCTAACAAACCAAAGAACCTAACAATTTCACAGCCTCGAGTTTGTTTCTATTCCTGACAGATTGAAACCCTACTGTGAACTCCTGTCCATGGTTGTTATCACTTGAAAGCAAGCCACCGCCATGGTTTCACATGCTTGCTCTGTTTCTTTTCCTGAATCACCCCCTTCACATTCTGTGGGGAATCCTACGGATACCAGCGAGGTTCCTAAAATTCCTGTGGGAGATAAGGACTTTGCCAAGTTTCTGGATGCTAATTCTAGCACTGTACAATACTATTTGTCTCATACCCCTGACCGTACGCCTGATGGTCAGCTCCTTGTTGGTATGCCTATTAGTATAGCTGCTCATTTAGCTCCCACTCCGCCTGATAACACCGCCTTGCTTCCTGCATCTCTAGCCCCGTCTCCCAATCCGACGGCTTCAGAGGTTCATACGACTCAGATTGGCTTTCCGTTGGTTAATCTTGGACCCCACATATCATTACCACCGACTGCCCCTACCTCATCTCTCTTGCAGACTGCTCCGTTCATGACTTGCTCTCTGCCACCTATCCACACTAGCTTTCCTTCTCAAGCTCCGCCTACCTTTTCTTTCCCATACACGTATCCAGTGACCTCAACATCTTATATGGGACATCCCTATTCGGTCGCCTCAACATATTCATCCTCCATACCTTATCAACACTTAACCCCACCATTGTCCAGCGGAGGCCCTTGGCCCAATTTGCCTCCGTTTACCACAACCGCACCATCATCTCATCCAACCACGGATTTCATCAAACAAATGATGGACAAAATGCAAAATCTAGAGGCTTCTGTTTCAGGAAGTCGTAGCGCCTTGACATACGAGCAAGTTTGTCGGGAGCCTATTCACCCTTCTGTCCCCCTTCACTCATATCCTCCTCAATGGGAATTGCCGAAATTTACCCATTTTAACAGTAAAGAGGACCCTCAACAACACTTGCGATCATTTAGACATGCTTGTTATTTGATTGCTCATGATGATGCCTTGTTACTCCGCACCTTTCCTATGTCCTTATCGGGACCCGCCTTGAGTGGTACAAAGTGCTTTAACCCAAAGACTCAATCTTCTCTTTTAACCAACTAGCCCAATCTTTCTTGGATCATTTCTCCATTAACATTTCCAAGAAAGTATCTATCATCGACCTTTATGCCATCCGACGATTCGAAGACGAATCTATCGTAGATTTCGTTGGACGATGGCGGGCCTTATCAACCAACTTACATATGCCTTGCCTCGGGTTGAACTTATCAAAATTTTTACGCGGGCATGTGCTAAGCACATTTCTCCTACTCTTCAAATTCAAACTTTTCGCACGTTTGATGAGGCCTTTACCATGGCTCGAAAACTAGAAATTCGAGCCTTAGAAGAAGAGAAATTGCGGTTCAGCAACAAAAACCCCAATTTCGAACCCCGATTCCACCAACAAACCTAACACCACCAATCCTCACCCATCGACCACTTCGAAATCAAAAGGGGCCGTGCACGCGGTGATGGTCAAATCCCAACCACCATCTAATACCCCGCCAAAAACCACTTATAAGTATAAAGCAGAACCCATCAACTACACTCCCTTGGGAGAAACATATGGTGTGATATTGGAAAAATTGCTCAAAGCAGGAGCCATTACCTTACCTCCTGTTAAACCTCACTCCGGGTTTGATTCTACCCGCGCTATACCTTCCTGGTACAAAGAAAATGACTTCTGTAACTTTCACCGCATAAAAGGACATAGTCATGAAAACTGCAAAATGTTGAAAAACATAGTGCAGGAAATGGTTGACGTAGGTGATATAACCCTCGATAATCCTAATGCCCTTGCCAACCGAAATTTGAAAATCTTCAACAAACCATTCCCAAATCACTCGTCCAACGAAGCGTAAACCGGGATATCTTAGCGGGAGAGTGTTCATGAGATCCATGCGGTCTTGACTCCCGACCAAAAGCCTCTATCGAGAAAATTTTGAATCAAGCCTCTCCACTAACACAGAGCCTGAACCTACTTTACCACCATCAAGCCAAAGCGAAATCATTCCTTTACCCATAAAGGAGTTAAGCGCCTTGACTTCTCTTCCCATCAATGAGTCTTCTTATACCACTTCCCTACAAGACTGCAAATAGATGTTATCTAATCTATCTATTTCTCAAGCTTCTCTTCTTCTACCGCTCTTGCTGCACAAGAGGAAGGTACGCCACTCCTTTTGACATCCTTAGATGAGAAATCTCTTGCACCGACATCACCAAATTCTTTAACCATGACAGATCCTCTCGAACATGCCCTCTTACCTATTAGTTCTTCATCACCTAAATCTTTTCAAAGACCAGTCGACCTCTTAACATCTATTGATACAGTGCCTCATCTACCCCCTATATCATACCCACAGTGGATTGGAATCACAACCCACCTTTCTTCCGTACAAAATTTACAATTCACACCTGAAGACTGTCATTCTCCAGAGGATAGATGAATCCTGTGGGAACGTTTGAGTACCCCCTATTCTACTCAAATGCAAATGACCGATCCAGACACCTCTACCATATACCCTAAGTGTTTACAGAAACTCAAAATGCCTATGTCCTCATTCTCGTCCCCCGTATCTATACCAAGTAGCCTATCCACCTCTATTAACCTAACCAAATCTTCCCCTACACTTGGGACCTCACCAATGCCCAGTCTAACGCACCCGCCTAAGTGACTTGATTTATCCAAAAATAAAGCCACCCCGCCACCTAGGAGACAAACTCAATCCGCGCCTCTATCACAATCAAAACCATCATCGTCACACCTACCTTCCATATTGGGACCTCATCCCTCCACCTTGCATCAATATATCATACCTCCTGCGTTTTCTTCAAAACGACCTACGCCTTACGCACCTATACGAGAGATCAAAGGGTATATCAACATTGTCACTCCATATATCCTGTCCACCCATCAACCCTCAGCGAACTCCATCGTCAAAGGATTTATTTTCTGTCACTCCCCTTTCTCCGTGGTTGTTTCCCGCTACCACGTCATCTCGTAGCCTCATCATCTAACCAATTTGAGCGTAGCTCTGTGCAAAGAAACCACGTTTAGTGAAAACCACGTGTCAACACCCCTTGGCTAAACCACCACCCGTACGAACCAACCACGCCCAAACATTACCGAAACCCGCACAACCAATACCCTCATCCTCCTCCGATTTTGACCCACTCAAAGGATCTTACGCCAAAATCCTTGCTATGTTGGTGGAGAATGCGACCATTTCTCTACCCCCACTTAGACCTTATGACCCGTCTAAACCTCGGCCTATAGGTTACGATGAGTCTAAAATCTGCGCTTATCACCGCACACCAGGACATGATGTGGAGGGATGCAAAGCTTTAAAAACCATCCTTCGTCAGTCACCTCTCCCAGATAGAAAGGTTAAGAAAGACAACTTACGAAGGGAGAGACCTTTAGCTTCCATTCCCTCTCCTGTACCATCTATCCCCGCCTCACCAAGATCTATCATTATTACAACCCCACCTCTTGAAGACCATGATTTATCCCAACCATCTTCTTCATCTCCGGTCTACGAGATTAATATGATTAGGGTCGCTACTCGAGCGCAGAAAAACAACGAGACAGCAAAAGAAAGCACACATGCGTCCTCTCTTTCTCCATCCAAAGCATCTCGATTGCACCACCACCCAAAGTGGTTATTGTGGACTTGCTTACCCCATCTCTAATGGAGTTGCCCATCGAGCCATGATCAAACAGCTTCACCAATCGCCTGTAAAAATGACACTATATGATCTCATTCAGACTTCTGAATCTCATCGACAAGCTCTCGTTGAAATTCTTCAAGGGATCGAGGTCTTACCTAATGAAACCCGCCCGTTGCCTCCATTCTAACACCCAATCACGTTGCTTCTCTCACCAAACAACCCCTTTGCCCCAACCACTTCGTACAACAACAAGTCATGCGGCGGTCGGTTTCTCTAAAAATGAAATTGTTGACTTTGAGTGAAGATCCGACCGACCGCCCTTTTCATCTCAAACTACGTCAGGGACATTCGGTACGTCATGTTATGATTGAGCAAGGCGCTAGCTAAACATCATCTCTTCAAAATCCTTCCAACAAATGAATATCCTTTCTAGCTACATGTGTGCCAATCCCATCATGTTGCGGTCATTCAATGACGCTTATTATTACCTCTACCTTAGGCACCGTGATCCTCAACATTCGGGTAGGACCACGTACTTTACCCAAACTCTTCTATGTCCTTGAAGGAGAGTTCCAATATAACATATTGCTAGGTCGCCCTTGGATCAGGGCTATGGGATGCGTTCCTCAACATTACATAGATGCATAAAATTTGAGTACGAGGGAAGTCCTACACCGTAAAAGCTGATCCTCCCCCTTTAAAACCTGCAATATGTTATACCGCCCTAACGATGTGCTTATACCAATCCAGACACCCATACATTCAACCCAACCATCCTCTTCAAATGTACCTCAACCATCCACCTCAACCGCACTTACACCTTGATGAAACCACCGTGCCGCAAAACCACTTCCCTTCCGCAGACTAACATCCCAACCGTAGACCCCTTAGTAGATGTTTTTCAACGCCTTACGCTGGGGAGTATCACCTATATAACGTTAGTTCTTTCCATACCCCACAGGAATACGGACAGGTACATGCACATCCTACCTATGACCGTCACGTGGGGAAGTAATCTCTTACGGACCACCCTATTGCCAGCACCAACCTAACATATGGAGGTGTTGATGCATCCTCCATTACCCCCGAACCCGCTCTTGGTGTGGTTCCTTCCAATCCGATTTTCAATACTTGACAAATCGTCATTTCGCCCTCACCTTCTTGACTCATTTGTGCTTGGAAAGGCTTTGGTTTTGGTCTTTATGAACAAGGCCGACATACACTATTCCCATGACTACATGCAAACACAATGATCGCGGTGGTCTCGGTTTTCTGAAACACCTACACGGGAGGAACCTCGTGTCGGTTGTCTTCTAGAAGACAACGACGTCACCCCTACCGAACCATCATCACCCATTTTGCCTTCGTCACCCTGAGTCAATAGATCCGAATCTATCCCTCCTAACTTTTTTTTTCCATAAATGCTATCTTCCTAGGTCCTCTCAATCATCAATGCGATAATGAGGACCCCTCTTCTATCCCCATACGTATCCGGACATGATCGAAGAGGATTCGCCGCTTAATGTTGTTGAGTGCCGGGATGACGACTCCATCCTCACTTACCTTGGGGCGGACGACTCCTATATTCAACGCACCTTACCATCTGAAACTCAAACCATGTTGAATGAATCGACTATAGAAATCAACATCCACACGGAGGAGGATCCTCACATTGTGAAGATCGGACAATCCCTTAACACATCAGAACAAGCCGCCTTTACTACCTTTCTCCATACCCATAACCAAGCTTTCGCTTGGTCCTACGCGGACATGCCAGGAATTGATCCTACCATTGCCGTCCATAACATCACTCTAAACCCTGATTCCAAGCCAATTAAACAGAAATTGAGAAAAATGCATCCACGCATTGCTCTCTTGGTCAAAGAGGAGCTTGGCGACTCCTTTCGTTTCTTTCATTCTGCTATTGACTATCCTCAATGGATTTCTAACATCGTACCTGTCACTAAAGCGACGGGGGGACTTCGGATATGCACGGATTTCCGGGATCTTAACCTCGCTTGCCCTAAGGATGACTTCCCCCTGCCTAGCATTGACCAACTTGTAGATCTCACTGCAGGCCATGAGATGCTCTCTCTCATGGATGGTTTCTCGGGATATAACCAAATTTTGGTTGCCCCCGCCGATCAACATAAAACTGCCTTCATAACTCCTTGGGGAACCTTCTGTTACCGTGTAATGCCATTTGGCCTTAAGAATGCTGGTGCAACCTATCAGCGGGCTATGACCTACATTTTTCATGACATTATGCACACTATCCTTGAAGATTACGTCGACGATCTTCTTGGCAAATCTAAACATCGTAGTGAACATCTCGATGTTTTAACCATTATTTTTGATCGCCTGTTACAATATTTTATCGCCTTCAACCAAAGAAATGTGTCTTTGGTGTCCTTTTGGGAAACTTCTTGGCTTTATCGTCTCTTTGCGTGGCATCGAGGTCGACCCATCTAAAGTCAAAGCTATCCTAGAAATGCCCCCACCTACCAATCTCAAACAATTGCGTAGTTTACAAGGTAAGCTCCAATCTATCCGACGTTTCATCTCCCAACTCTCGGATCGATGTCAACCTTTTCATCACCTTCTTAAAAAGGACATTGATTTTCAATGGAGCGAAGAGTGCCACCTAGCCTTTGAAGCCCTCAAAACTTATCTCTTGCAGCCACCCGTGCTTATCCCACCTCGGGACGGGTTGCCCTTTCTACCTTTACCTTCCGCCACCGACCACGCTGTAGGGGCCATGCTTTGCACATCGTGACTCGAGAATCGAGAACAAGCCGTTATTATATAAGTCGTACTTTGGTGGACTATGAGACTAGGTATACACATGTAGAAAAGTTATGCCTAGCCCTATCATTCGTGGCTACCAAACTCGACACTACCTTCCTCGAATCACAAAACTTTCGTCATCACAACATGGACCCCATCCATTACATGTATGCCAAACCTCATCTAAACCAACGCATCGCGGATGGCTCATGCTCTCACCGACCTCGACCTTGAGTTTGTCCACCAGAAATCAATCAAAGGACAAACTCTTGCAGACCAACTTGCGGAGGCCCCTTTACCTGGGGAACAATTTACCAATTTTACATTCCCAGACGAACTCATCGCTACTCTTTCCCTCAAGGAGGAGTCGTATCCAATGACCCTCTTCTTCGATGGATCCAAATGCCACCGTGGTGGAGGAGCCGGCGTTGTTCTCATTCCTCTCGACGCTGAGCCCATGCCTCTTTCATTCCGACTCGATTTCCCTTGCACTAATAATACAGCGGAATACGAGGCCCTTGTTCTGGGTCTCCAAGTTGCGTTACACTTAGGTATCAAATCTATCAATATTTTTGGCGACTCTCAATTGGTAGTCAATCAAGTTATGGGCATCTACCAATGTAAAAATGAGGAACTTCAAAAGTACAAACACTACGTGGACTCACTTCTAGCCTTATTTACTCACTATTCTATCCAAACCATTCCCCGCTCCACTAACAAATTTGCGGATACTATGGCTTGCTTAGCCTCGCAAATTCCAGCTTCATCAACTGACTCTGAATTATTCGTCTTGGTCCAACAACTTTTTGCCCCATCCTACTCAACCCCGGTAGTCTGTATGATAAATACTGTGTCTGCTAACTCGCAGGATACTTGGTATCACCAATTCCACGACTACCTTACAACCACTGTTCTCCCTTCTAACCTTACTAGTACTGGCAAACGCGCTTTTCTTAAACACGATTCTCATTATGTAGTTATGGGGGGACTTCTTTATAAACGTGGCTTTGATGGCATCCTCCTTCGATGTCTCACCGGCGCGGAGGTCACCCATACCATCCAACAGGTCCATGACGGTATCTGTGGCGGACATTTTAGTGGCCTTGCCGTGGCCAAGCGAATCCTTCGCCTAGGTTATTATTGGCCTACTCTCAATAACGATTGCTACGAATATGTTAAGCG
The DNA here is from genome assembly GCA_018340775.1 of Taxus wallichiana var. yunnanensis. Taxonomy (NCBI): domain Eukaryota; kingdom Viridiplantae; phylum Streptophyta; class Pinopsida; order Cupressales; family Taxaceae; genus Taxus; species Taxus wallichiana. The sequence continues at coordinate 718,223,299 of CM031235.1, read as the reverse complement.
TTGTGTTATGTGTCAACAACACGCCAACCTTCAACATACTCCTAGCCACCCCCTACAGGTCGCCCGAGATCTTTGGCCTTTCTCACAATGGGGTTTAGACCTTATTGGTGAGATTCACCCGTCCTCTTCGCAACGTCACCGATGGATTATCACAGCAACCAAATATTACACAAAATGGGTGGAGGCTATTCCACTCATTTCAACCAAAAAAGAAAAAATTGTAGAGTTCATTAACCACCACATTATCTGTCGTTTTGGTGTTCCTCATCGCCTGATAACAGATAATGGAAAATCTTTCAAAAATAAGTTATTTGCAAGACCTTTGTGACAACTTTGGTATTAAACTTAGCTTCTCATCACCCTCTATCTACAAGAAAATGGACAAGCTGAATCCTCTAATAAAACCCTAACCAAAATCCTCATGAAAGTTGTCAATGAGTCCGGAAGAAATTGGCACGATCACATCCCCTTTGCCCTTTGGGCTTATCGTACTAGCATTCGTACCTCTACTAATGCTACACCTTTTCTTTTGTATATGGTAGAGGCTGTCTTGCCTCTCGAAATACAAATACCCTCCCTCGAATATCTCTTCGAGGATATTCTCACCACGATGATTTCGCCAAGAGCGGTTAGCCCAATTGGAGCTTCTTGACGAACGTCATCTTACAGCTCTCGATCACCTTCAAATCTACCAAAAACGTATCAAGCGTGCTTATGATAAGCGACTTCATGAGCGTACCTTTAAGGTTGGTGATCTTGTCCTCAAAGAGAATCAACATGTAACCAAACTAGAAAAGAGCAAACGTGGAAAATTTGCTCCTAATTGGATCGGGCCTTATATAATCACTCACACTTATGGATCAGGCACTTATCGTTTAGCTTCGCTTAATGGTAAACCTGAGCCTGAACCCCTTAATGCCTTGCATCTTCGACCACCATTCTTTGTTGAATTTAGTGTTATATCACTTCTTATCTACCTACCTCTTTCGTCCCTTGAGCTCATTTACCGCTACATACACTTTATTTCCTACATCTCCAAATAAAATCAAGCTCACTTCTCACCTCCCCTCAATGATGCCTTCCCCTTTTTAGTCTAGTCCATGACTTTAAAGTCTTAAAATAACACCTTCTTATGGGATTTTCTTGAGTCAAACTTCCTACCAAACTAGATGCTTCATGCCAAAAGAACATCTAGCTATCTAAATTATATATAGACTGCTCCCTTGAAGGACAGCTATATGCCAAATTATTGTTGCTATTATATATAGACTGCTCCCCCGAAGGACAGCTATGCACTAAAATCATATCTGCTACTATAAATAGACTGCTCCCTCGAAGGACAGCTATACACAGTCAGCCTTTATCAGAAGCTTCTCGCATGGATCAGCTTTGTGAAGACCTCAAGAATAGCACAATCAATATCCCTTGTAGACTTCCCGCATCGATCAGTCTATATTCAGTAAAATAAAAGCCTCATTCAAAAGAACTTTTTGGGTCATGGACTTGTCTATTTAGGGTAGGTTCTCTTTCGTCAGAACACTCACTTTGTAATAAGTTCTCCGTACCTCAACTATACCATTCACCTCACCTCACCATTTGTTTCAACTCAAGGGACGTGACGTACACCTGATATGTTGTGATCATACAACTCTTTTCACCTATTGACTTCTCGTCTATGCACCGGTACCTAGGGCTTCAAGTTCATTCTATGTTGTGTGGTTTGTTTTGCTCTGTTCACCTGTGGAGCACTCTTTCCTCTTTGCCTTGCATCTAGGATTGTGTGTTGATCTTAATCAGGACATGATTCCCTACCACTTGGGTAGGCTAACTTTCGCTTCCCTTATACCTTTTACAACATCACCAATTCATTACCAACACCATCAACCTTACCTTACCAATATTACTATCAATACTTTTACCAACCAACCAATCGCCTAACCATACCTAAATTGCCTGAATTCGCCTCTCCCTGATCCTAAGGGAGAACTACATCGGTCTGAGGCCCTTCCTTGCTTTGTGCAATGGGCTATGTAGGCAGCACTTAGGAGACATGGGGTCTCCCAAGGTTAGCTCGACCATCCCCTACCATAACCTATCATGTGTAGTAAATATAAACATTTTTTGTGTATTTCTATTTCATCACATTCCTCTTTATCCTTTTTTCAAAACACCGAAAATCAAAACACAAACATTCTTATTATTATCGTAACTCAAATCAACATACATATTTAGTTTTATTTAGATGTTAAACAAATACATCTTCTCTATCATCGACACGTAGGTCGGCATCCTTATTTATTCTTATACCTTGCTAACATTTACTTAGACCCTCACGATTCATCCCGACCCAGGAGATGATCGTGATCGTCGACGCCTCTCGCCGGGCCTCTCTGTCCTCAAAGGTACCGCGCTATTGGTACCGCCCAGCGATCGCTAATCTCTCTGTAACATATGAATACGCCCTCTCGCATGGAGGAATCCAGCCTCTAGTCTCTCCGCCCGTGACTCCGCAACCGCTAACAATCCTCTTGCCTCATTCACCTGTGTTTGGAGCTGCTGAACTAAACTCTGCAGACGATCTCTCTCCGCTGTAATCACAGCTATGTCAGGGCGATCACGTACACCTCGCAGCTCTACTACCCACCATAACCTATAGGCCTCTGTCGTTCCTGCATCCATTACACTGCGATCGGCTGCTATCTCCTCTGGCCCTTCTGGAGGTGTTGGCCGGGGAGGTGAGAATGCTGCCTCGGCGTCGATCCTCATATATGGTCTATAAGCCTGCGGTATGTCTTGCACCAATCCAAATTGTCGCCGCACGCGATCTATAGGAATCCTCTCATACTCACCTGGCCTGTGCCCCGCGATCCACCTCAATCGCTCTACACCCCTCAACTCCTCAGCTATGTTCTCTGTTACCATATAGTTCCCGTAAGGCCTCCAACAGATATCCGCAATCGTCGCCCTCTCCCATACCTGCCTATAATACTCAATGTCACCCGTCACAGCCTGGGATCTTGCCTCTTGTTCTGTCTGGACCCATCGTCTGAACCCCAACCTCTGTACTCCGGTCTCTCCTGACTGGATGGGTCGGCCTATTGGTCGCACACAAACAATGTGCTCATAGGCCCAACAGTGTAATAAGTATGAACAATCCAGTGTCGTCCTGTGATTTTGCCTACAAGCCCATAAACCCCTATATAGCTCGCCAAATATGCAGGTGCCCATGCAAAAGTCACGTTCCTTTCTATCATCTCCCAAATAACACACATCAATGCCTTTGGAAATCTTCCCCCATCCGCCCTCGGTAATGCATAATACCCTACCGCTATCATTAATATCACTGCTAACCTTGTCTCCTCAGGGTGTGCTGCATACATTATCCCATATGTGAATGACAAACCTCGTTGTGTCAAATCTCGTGCGTATGGACCAAATACTGCTGTTATCGCTCCCCGCGCCACGCTAGGTAATGCCTGATATACTGGTTCTCCTATAATAGGGAGTCTCAAAATACGGAACACATCTTCCAATGTTACTGTCATCTCCCCTGTTGGCAGATAGAACGTATTCTTCTCTGGATTCCATCTTTCAATTAACACCTGCAACATAGCATGGTTACGTGTGATTCGTGAATAATAACGGATTCCACTTAACCCCAAACGATTTATCAATGTCCATTCAGCTGGTGTTACATCCGCTCGGATTCATGACAACAGCGCTGGCACACTATCATTCATCCTCAACCCTGCCTTTGCCTGCATACATCCAAATAACAAACAACCATTCAATTCCTCAAATCCCCGGGTTTTTCTCAAATTTAAAATTCCTACAAAGAACCGGTATTGTTTGACTAACCGGTACCGGTTGAGTAACCGATACCGGTTATCCCTAACCGATATCGGTCACTGTTACCTTCATACAGCCTGCCTAAATACACCACCTACGACAATAATTTGAGCGTTTATTCCTTTCTGTACATACAAACATACCCAAAACCCTTGATTACCTACCACGTAACACTCACCTCATTTATAACCCTTGTTATTATGTTTTCTTTCTCATATCTACCCACCTACTCTCCCCCATCTTATTCACAAAACATGCAGAAATCAAATCACAACCAAAACGTTTACCTCTTGGGTTGCAGCAGCTTGCGGTGGCACTTGTCTTCCCTCTCGTCCCTGCCTGCTGGATGCTTCTCCTCGTTCTGTCATGATCACCACTCTTTTCAAATTCACCTTTCTACCGTCTGAATCTCAGATCGCATTCACTTTCCTGTCTCTTTTCTTATCACCTAAATCTCTCATGCAATACCCTGTCTCTTTTCTCCTTATCACTCAAATCTCTCATTCAAATACCTGTCCCAGTCGTCAAAAAGCGTCGCGTTCACGTATTTAACTTCTTGCATGGCTCTCAAAATTAGAACTTAAGTTACCACCCTAGCTTTTTTATTTTTAGAAAAGCTCATACCTAAATAACCGGTATCGGTTATATAACCGATATCGGTCTACTATCTACCGGCGTCGGTTACCTAACCGATATCGGTTATACACCTACCTTTTTGAAACATGGTTCTTTTCTTTGTTTTTTACCTAATTTTTGTCACGCCCGCCTCTCTCTCCCCGCATCTCATCACCATTATCCATATTTGTCCATCCACCACACATATCATTACAATTTCATTAACATCATCTATTTTACAAAAACAAACAAGCCAAACATTAAGGATACCAAAACAAAACAAAAAAAAACTATCTATCTATACATCATTTGGATCCAACTCATCAGATACATATATAACAATGTCCCAAAACCAGCACCAAAACATGCAACATTTCATCATATAACATGTCATCCATATATACGTGCAAAAGACATCAACATCATCCATATATCAACATGTCAATTAAACTCATCATACATTCTATATCACAAACCATCGACAAAATACTTAAAAACATTTTGAACACAACATGTGGATCAAAACATCATCTCTATATATATATACAAGTTTCAAATATACAATGTGCCCTGCATCGGGGCCTCTGTGATCTCATCATCCAACAAAGCCGGCACGCAGGCCGCAATAACTATCAAACATCTCGACTCGGCTCGCAGGCCGGTCCCTCATATCAAAAATATACTCGGCTCGCAGGCCGGTATCAACTGTACAACCCGTACTCGGCTCGCAGGCCGGTCTATAATGAATCAATAAATGAATAAATGTAGGCACGCAGGCCTCTATCAACACAACCGGTTCGCAGACCGGTGCCATGTCTATATACAAAACCATGCAGGATCCTCGGCTCTCCCACCGCCTCGGCACCTCTCCTCGCTGGTCCCCTGTGGCACCTCTCGCCTCCCGCTCATCGAGACACGCGCCGTGGCTGCACCTCCCTGCGATCTCTGACTATGGGAGGTCTCTGCTCTATAAGCTGCATATGGCTGATAATCAGCTCCGGTACCATCAAGAACATCTTGATAGTACCGAGCTTCCTCTCACCTCCATATATCTGTCCCGTGCCACCGTAGGTGCTCGGGCTGGTCCCCGGACTCCTACTACCAAGGTGCCCCCGTGCATGTGGCCATGGTGGTATACGTGCTCGTGCTCGTGCTCGTACTGTGCCTAGGCTAGCTGCCCCTGTAGGACACCTATTCGTACTGTGCTCGCCAGCATGGGCCTACCCTGTAATAACCGCACTGGCCTCGAGCTGATCTCGCTCTCTTATCACTGCGTGCCAAGTCACTGTGCGTGGTATCTGCTATCCTAGCTGCTCTCTGACCAGCCCACCAAACCATGTATGCTCCCGTACAACCAGCATCATCTACACCATCATCTGCCGGCCTCTCAGCAGCCCAATCTGGATCCACGGGCTGTGGTGCAGGCAGTGGGGCCTCTACATCATCCCTCCTATACTGAGGGAAGGGAGGTGGCTCGTCCTGTCGCAGCCCCATCTGCCTGCGTACCCTCTCTAGGGGTATCCTCTCGTACTCTCCTGGCCTCCGTCCTGCTATATCGAGGAAAGTGTACTTGGATCCAGTGTAATCTGATTCGGGCTCCTCTGTGGGTGATGACCTCTCATAAGGTCTCCATACGATGTCTACCGTTGTCGGGCCCTCTAATAAATGCCTGTAATAGGTGACGTCCCGACTGCAAGCACTTTGCCGTGGCTGCCCCACGACCCCCAACCACCTCTCGAAAGCCGTATCGTATATGACTGTGGCCCTCAAAGTTGGGGTAACCTCTATCAGTCGATGCATATGATGTGCTCATATGCCCAAAAGTGAAGTAAAAATGTCGAACAAATCCCGAATCGCCTCATCCGGCGATAGCCCCACAGCTCCCTGTATAACTACACCAAGTATACTGGTGCCCAAGCGTAACAGGTGTGCTCCTCCACCATCTCATGCAGCACCCCCATCAATGCCCATGGAAAGCGGCCTCCCTCTCGAGTCCGGGAGGGGAAGCGTGTGATCCGATCATCATCAGCACGGCAAGCCGTGTCTCATGTCGGTGCGCACGGTACATATCACCATACCCGATACTCGCGCTGTGATAGGTAAGTAGCGCGGCTGCATCTCCAAAAACCTGTAGGATGTTGTCCATGGCCGTCTCAGAATCTACCTGGAAGACTGCCTCTCCCTCGATCGGCAGTCGAAGGATGCGATACACATCCTCCAATGTGATAGTCATCTCCCCAGTCGGGAGATGGAACACATTGGTTGCCGGATCCCATCTCTCGATGAGGGCAACCATCAAGCTATGATCTCTATCGATCGCTCTATATCGCTGGACTCCGCCGAGTCCCACCTCGCGCATGATAGCCCAATGCGCTGCGGACACATGTGGTCACATCCGCACCAACAGTGGGGGCATCCTGTCCCGCATCGTCAGCTGCTGACGTGCCTGCAAAACCCACCCACTACATTAGCTCTACTCTTCATCACGATATCTACCTATACCCCCTTTTATTCCCCCTCCCCTTCCCAACCCAAACCCAAACCCAAACCCAAACCCATACCATAACCATATCCACCCAAACACCAACCTACCTTTTTCCAATTTTCTACCAACATACCCACCCAAACACCCTAAAAACCTACCCACCTAGCCGCCTTAGCCTATTTAGCCTATCTACCCTCTCCCTTTTTCAAATTATTTCCATTTTCTACTTATTTCCTAAAAAATGTAAATTCCTACCCAAACCCCACATTTAACATAATAACATCAAATAAACACAATAAGGGGTTTCGAACCTACCGGTATGACGACACGTCGTCGTGGTGGGATGGGTGGTGGTGGTCCAGTTGGTCCAGCCCCTCCTGCTCCTCCTGGCTGGGCCATGGCTCCAAATGTCCTCTTCTGGGTCCTCAACCAATCACCTACTGCCTCCTCCTCACTCGGGCCCGCTAACAACTCACTCCTCCAGTCAAATAACGCCACCTCACGCACCAAATGCTCCAATCTCCACTCTCCACGTCAGACAACTCAAATCGATTTTCAAATTAGACAAGTGACAATGACCGGCCGTATTTTTCTTTTTATAGGTTTTTCACATCGAACCGATACCGGTCAAAGCGTGCCCTAAGGAACCGGCGTCGGTTATCTAACCGGTACCGGTCATATATAACCGATATCGGTTTCTTCCTTTTTCACCCAACTTTTTGCCCTTATTCACTACTTTCTCTTTCCCACCACATTGCCTATTTACCACATCGCCTATACGTTCCATTGCTCTTTAGCCGTTTTTGACTTCACCGGCCTGACCCAAGGCCGCAACCAACTACTCCGGCCCGACCCAAGGCCGCAACCAACCATTTGGCCCGACCCAAGGCCACAACCCTAACCATCCGGCCCGACCCAAGGCCTCACCTTACCCATTTGGCCCGACCCAAGGCCTCAACCAACTATTCCGGCCCGACCCAAGGCCGCAACCTTACCCATTTGGCCCGACCCAAGGCCGCCACCCTAACCATCCGGCCCGACCCAAGGCCTCACCTTACCCATTTGGCCCGACCCAAGGCCGCAACCCTAACCATCCGGCCCGACCCAAGGCCTCACCTTACCCATTTGGCCCGACCCAAGGCCTCAACCAACTAATCCGGCCCGACCCAAGGCCGCAACCTTACCCATTTGGCCCGACCCAAGGCCGCAACCCTACCCATTGGCCCGACCCAAGGCCTCACCCTACCCATTTGGCCCGACCCAAGGCCTCACCCTACCCATCCGGCCCGACCCAAGGCCGCAACCCAACAACTTGGCCCGACCCAAGGCCGTACCACTTCGATACCTCGCCCAACATCAACAACATATACTTTTATCCACCCATCATGTAGCCTTTTGTTCCATCAAGCTCACCTGTTCGTGTTTTAGCATGATTAGGGTCCTTGACTTGATCTGTCGACCAACTTTGCCTAGACCTAGACCATGACATTTATCTCAACCAAACCAACCATTTGGTACTGCCGAACATGCCTAAACGTTCCTGTACCTTACCTGTTATATACCCTGGAGCTACTTCCTATGCCTTGGATACCAGGATTATATCACCCTTGTTTGGATAAACTATCGACCTTTGCCTATACATTGCTGGTTTGCTCGTCAAATCATGTACCCTAGTCGTACTATTGCATTTCAACATGCGTCTGCTTCCTTGGACCTACCCCACCACCTTACCATCCCCTCTACACCATTTACCCTTTATCAACCCTATCCCTGATTTCCCGTTCACTCAATCTGTGATAGATTTGAGGGGGATTACCTATACCCTTAACAGGGGAAACCACTTCATATTATTGTCCGCGCAGCTCTACAAAACAAGCTACACGACAATAAGGGGCTAATGTAGACACCAAATTTGTGTCTTACGACCCCTTGTGACCCGCATCTCATCTTGCAATCTAACCTCATCACCTAAACCTTACACAATCATTTATTAATTACCTTGTAATTGATAAATCCACATCACCTTACCTGCCACCTCATTTTGCCACCTCATCATGACCTAGCCCTAACCCTAAACTAACCTAATTAAGACCTATAACTTTGTCCACATCTACACCCATGACTAAGGACCCCTTTCTCGCACCCAAAACCGACCTTCTAGTCACTTGACCAAGCCCGCAACTAATCTCTTGGGAGAAAAGCAGGGAAGGTGGGCTATTTTACTAAAAATAGCCTACTTTTTTTCTACCGATGCCGGTTGCCCTACTCGCCGGCGTTGGTTACGTAACCGCCATCGGTTCCCTGTAAATGGTCTCCCCAAACCAAAAAGAAAGGATCGGAATTTCATTTTGGATCAGTGTCGAAGGATTTTTGAATCAACAGAGATCATTTGGGAGTGATCAAGAGAGTCCAGATCTTCACTTGACCGAGCAGAGACGAGTGGAGAAACCAGAAGAGTTTGCATAAAGCAAAGGAGATCAACTTGCATCTTCATCCAAAACCAAAGAAGTGACATCTTGCATGTCCTCTCGTTATAACATTTCTTATGCTTTTTTGAATCAAGTCCTCATAAATCCATTCCTAAATCCACTACCCATGCGTATCATTGCATCTAACTATCATCCATCTACCTCTCATCACCTTATTTCCTAATATCACCTATATACACCTTACAAACAACACAACCACCCCACAAAACAACCAACGTACGAGATCCTAAACCCTACCGACATCGGTTACATGGCAGAATCGGTTATCGGGTTATCCCGACTACAACCAAACCAGCCTTTCCCTACCCATTTCAACAAAATAATTTAATTAATATCTCACAGTCTTTTGTGTTAATTCATATTAGCAAGGAACCGACCACCTTCGAAAGGAAGTTTTATATTTCCTGGGCCCAAGGTAGTTCCCTCATTTATTGTCTAATCAAAATCGTGTGGTCTTGTGTTCTTATTTGCAGTAGTCCTTCCAAGACAAAAGGAGTTCTTCGCAATAACCCGATCTTTCTCTACGGATGCGCGCACACCATCTCGACGTTCAATGTGTATTCCTCCTAGCCCTAACCTTATCTGTTTCTAAAAGGAATGAAACATTTCGAGTGAAACAGAAGTTATAGGATCTGCAAGACTGTCCTAAGTTAGTTGCCTTCTTGAGAGCAAAAATGCAAAGGTGGGATATAAGGATTTGGAGTATAAAATTTTGTGATAATCTTAGGGTTGAAAAAAGTGAGCTAATGTGATGTCGCCTAGAATTCACTGCAAATAACCCAAGGTGCGCTAGCATATCACTCATCCGGATCGACTGAAGTGTGCAAGGGTACCAAGTCCCTCTTTAGAGTTGTTTGTCTAGAATGTTAGCATGATTGCATATGTATATATCCATATTTATAATAGATAGTAAATAATCCACAATGCATAAGCCAGATCTAGATCTAAACCATATGATATATTGACTAAACAATTATTATAATGAGATTTATCATGCAAGAACCATATTCAATCACATCTAACACCAATATCCAGCCAATATGATCCATTATATTAAATATTGTAAAAAGTAAGCTTCATACATCATAGTAATGTCATCATGACTCATATGTGTGAACAAACTAGCAACATAACTCTATAATAATCTGTCTCTTCAAACCATGCAAATCAATACATATATATAGGGATGGAGACTTCCCTTCACCCCCATGTACCTTCCAAAAATAGGCTACATGCTCTTGAATTGCACTCTCTTGAATTGTTGCACCTCAAAGCATTTTGTTTCGCATCCTCCTCCATGCACTTGTCTCTAATACCTCCTCTTCTTGTTTCAATGGATGATTAGTTGCATGCTCACTTTCCTTCTCACCAATAGGCTTCTTACACCCCCTATGCTCTAAACCACCACTGTCTTCATGTAGTTCCTCTTCTTCTTCTTCTTCTTCAATCAAAGGTGAGGTTGGTTCCTCATCTTCCAAGGTGCCTATTGTATGCTTCCCCTTGGGTGGGCTTGGAAGTTTGAACTCATTCTCCAAATACTTTCCATTTTAGCTTAGCAAATAAATATTATATATATATATATATATATAATATAATATATATATATATATATATATATATATATATATATACAAGGGTCGTGCCTAACTTCCAGGATAGTGAAACTTGCATCCTTCATATTAATGTCATCTAATATCATTCTTTCAATGTAAGTAGTCTTACCTAGATATACGTAAGACTTCCTCAGTGTGTGGTAGTCATAATCCACCTTATCGAGTTAAAAACTAGTCTACACACATCCGAGAACCTATGTATAGATGCCTGGAAATAGCTTGTTGTGAAGGCATATGGAATCTTGCACCAAGGGCTCCATTTTCCATCCTTCAACCCAAAGCACGCAATGTAAAATTGTTAATACACTACATTCTGGACTTGTTTTTCTACTACCGCTAGAAGATCCTTCGGTATTCTCTACTCCTCCTTAAACATGGTGCGCAAGCACTCATACCAAATTTCTTCCCTTTTCTTGAAGGGTCCACTCATTGATCCATCACAAGTATACTTAGAAAATCTTTCCGCCAAGGAATTTTTGCATCAGGAAACTGCCATACATTGTCTTGTGGCCCATCGAGCACCCCAATTTCAACAAAAACTAATGACAGGAGTATAACACCAAAAAAATTTTCTCACCTTCTTGTGCTTCTTCAATGATTATCTCAAAGCAATGAAATTTGACAAGTTGTATACAACACCTTCTTTTTCATCTTACGCGCAACATGAAGCCAAGCCTTGTTAACCTGAGACCAACACTTTTGATTGTTCAGCTTTGTTAGAAGATGGGTTCTTTGCCTAAATGATTGGATACTTTTGTAACTTAGGGATGTCCATCTCGTGCCCTCCTTTGGTGTACCCAAGCTCCTTCTTCATATTTTCTATGGCCTCCTTATCAGTGAGGTCGCTACTAATCTCAACACCCAAACTCCTCAGCCTTATCAAACTTGCAATCAAAGGCGCGGTGATCCTCATTTGACGCCCAACAAAATAGAAGAAGTCCTCATGGACTCTACTCATAAGCCATTGATATAGATTTTCAAGTTTGCCAAAGTACGGAAGCTCCTATAATTGCAAGAATCCTACCTTGGTCAACAATTTTTCACCTACGTCATCGTAGACTGCCATATCATTGGCTATTCTCTTATTGGTCTTTACTACCAGCAATTTCTCCAGCTCCTCCTTAGTATCCTTGTTCTATGATTGTATTCATTGACCTTGCAATGACGAATGTGTGAATCCCAATCACAACCCATGAGAACCCCTTATGTATACGCATTTTGGAAAATCTGCTCTCAGGGGTATCTTCCACTTTGATTTCAGCTTCCTTTTTCTTCTTCCCCCTTGTACCAGCTCCAGGTGCTTGTTTGGGTGTCATAACAACTAAAAAGGTGTTAGCTCCTTACCTCTTCCAAGCTCGTAATGTCAATCCATGTTCCCTAGCTCAAAATTGAGTTCCCTAGCTTCAAAACTAAACCCTAGCTCTTTATTTCTCCTCCCCGCACACCTCTACTTTTCTTAAACTCTTTTCCAAAAGGATCACAAGTCAATCTCATGCACAAATCTGATATCACCTTGGTTTATAGCTCTTCACACTTTACCACCGTCTTTGCTAGCTCACTCATAACAACTCACCCAAAAATTCATATTCGCAAAGGTAAAAATGGCCTCACAACCCTTCCTTATATATATTTTTAAAAGTTATCACATTTATTGCTCCTTCACCTACCACCGATCCCCGTATTAATGCATCATTCATCAATGTTTTCATGCTACTCATTTTCACACCACAGTCATAACCTTCTGGCGCACCTTCTACTTCTTGGACACAAACCCCCTTCCACGCGCCCATATGTGTCAAAGTACTTCATCACCGTAACTTCATCCAAGTAGTTTCCACTACTACACCCTACTTGTGTGTCCATTTTTCCATATGTGGTCTTCATTTACGAGTATTTTTTTTCTATCTGTACCCTTAAAAAAATCACCTGCACAAAATTTTCCTTATGCATACCCATATTCAAATAGAAATCAACTATATTCAACTTGGTAATGAACCATTTATGTAAACCACCCCACACTAAGGGTATGCATGGTCCTCTACACATGAAAACACTTAAATTGTAATCATCTTCTGGCGTGCAAGCGCGCTTATTACACACAACACTGAACTAAATTGACAAAGCATAAAAATGAGGAAGGAGACACATATAGAGAAAATGCATTAAGGAAAACCTAATCTAAGTGGCAATAATGCATTATTACAAACACCAAGAAGACTTATTTATAGTAGGGCTTCAGAAAATAACCCAATGATGTAGCCTAGAATTCACTACAAATAACCCAAGGCGCGTTGGCACATCACTTAGCCATGAATGAGCACTCACTCGAAGTGTGTAAGGGTACAAGGTCCCTCTTTAGAGTTGTTTATCCAAAATGTTACGATGATTGCATATATATATATATATATATATATATTCATATTTATAACAGATATTAAATAATCCATAATGCATAAGCCAGATCTAGATCTAAATCATATGAAAAATTGACTAACCAATGATTATAATGAGATTTACCACACAAGAACCATATTAGAGTCATCTAACACCAATATCCAGCCAATATGATCCATTATATTAAATACGTAAAACATAGAAGCTTCATACATCATAGTAATGTCATCATGAGTCATGCACGCGAACAAAACCAACAACATAACTCTACAATAATCGGTCTCTTCAAACCGTGCAAATCAATACATATATATAGGGATGGGGAATTTCCCTTCACCCCCATGAACCTTCAAAAATAGGCTACATGTTAATAATAGCCATGCACCTTTACAAGAGGATACAAAAGCATGCAAGTGCTAATAATAGATATTCTATTAGTTAACTCCTAGAATAGATCCTATTATTAGACTAAGAATTTGCATGGCACTCGAATTGATGCAAAAACAAAATATCCTTGTGTGAACTGCAATTCTTCTTATCTTTTTCTCTCCGCACTCCATGTCCAAAAATAGCCTTGACTTGTGAAAAGTGGCTAAGTCATGTTTTTCGACTATTTCGGGCGCGCTCATGTTCTCGCTATGAGTCTATGTCTTCCCGCATGCCATTTTCATGTGCACCCAAACCTTATGCGCTTACATCCTTAAGCTATATTTCATCTGGTCAAAATAATGTATTTTTCAAGACCTTCCAGAGTTATCTTTAAATCCTTCCATCCACTATTGTTGTAAGTATGTTTTCTTAAGGGCATTTAGAGAGAAAAGTTGGTCATGGAGAGTAACATAGTGTTTTTGGTCATTATGAACCTTGGTGGTGATTAAGATGAGATTATTTGGATTTGTGAATAGGGTGCACGTCCTAAGGAGAATTAGTGATACAAAAAAATTCATAAGGTGCATGTTGAGCCAAGACTAGTGAAGCAAGAACAAGAACAAGTAAAGTGATGGCAAGTGTAAGTGAAATTGTTTGAGATGGAAACTATCTAAAGAGTCATATGACATTGAAAACATTATTTAGAGACTGATTAGAATTCCAAGAAGACCATTTCAAGGTGATAAAGGGTCATTTTAGTCAAGGATTGAGGATATATAGCAGATTTTAGCGTTTTTAGGCTTATAAATGGTCCTCTTGTGCACGGCCAAGTTAAAGTTAGTTGTTGAAATCTTCTTTTTGATTGAATATATGAAAGATAGTAATTTTTTATTTGCATAATTATCTTTTTATATTATTTATTTGTGTCTTGTCTTCTATGATTGTGACTTGTTTTCCCTTATTTGTGGGATATTCCCTATGATTGTGTATTTTCTATTTTCTTGCATGTATGGCCTTAAAGGCCTTGAATGTATTGTGACATCTTGAGTGGTGTACCATGTTTTACACTAACTAGTATGTTTTCTTCTTGATGTATTATTGTGTGTTTGAATTGTTTCTCTAACACTATTCAATAATTTTTTATCACTAACACTTCTAGCTAGCTTTCTTTACATTGTTTTGCATGTGTCATGGTTTTCACCATGCACATACCCTATATCCCCTATACAAATCCTTTTTAAGATTTGTACATTAGAGTCCTCTCATTTGGATTGCGCTTGCATTGATCTATCTCATGTACCCCAAAATAGGGGACATAGATCGGATGATTATTTTGCCCTCTCGGTAGTTCATAAATTAGAGACAAAATAATGTAGAATAGAATTAAATAGAATAGCGACTCAAAAATGGTTCAAAATCAGATAAGATCCAAAAACAATAGAGGGATGGAATCACCCTGATCAAAAATAGTAACGGTGGGTGCTATTGTCCCACCTGGGTGTTTGTTCCTAGGGAAAAATAGGCGGTTTGGTATGGCACAATTTCTTAGTGATATATTTGCGAAGAATCTAGTAATGGACATTGATTTTCAGTTTACTATCAAGAATGAAGGAAAAAAATTAGTAGCATGTATCATACTTTGGGAAAGGAACTAACCGATTTTATTTCTCATTTCATATTTTTCCTACTTTCATATTAACATCGAATAAGGAGTGCAACCTAGGGAATATGTACAAACAATGATATTTTTGGAACAAAGTGTCATCCATGGTCGACATTATTGGGTTGGTGACCATATGTAATTGCACTTATCTGTAAGTTTTTGGGAAGTGTTATGGACAAAGGAAAAGCTGACCACTCTCCCAACACTCTTCTTCTAGCGTTAGGACACTCAAATCCTAAGAAATTCACATTGGCTTGGGAATTAATCACTCTCGACCCTTCCAACTTGTTGGTGCTCGAATTATCCTATCAAAAATCATGGCATTTTTTTGCTTTCTCCCTATAAATTTCAATGTAGCATGGACATTTTGTTGTCTTTCTAGTCTATATGGTTAATTCATGTTCTCCCGAGATCCAACTTTTAAAATCATGTTGTGATCCTATCCACTGTTTTTGGTTTTGCTTACATCTTAATGTTTCCTCTGTTTCTTAAAATTTTAATGATCTATAGGTTTAATGGCGTATGTGACATTGTTGGAATTTTAATTATATATTCAAGCTTTCAAAATAAGGCCCCTTACCTTTAGAACTTGGCATTTTACGAGTTTTACAAGTTTGTAAACTACAGTTCCATGCTTGAGGTGTGACAAAAGCAATATTCGGGGCATCTAGGATATGTGGCTCTTTAAAAATAATTTTGCATTTTTGAAAAGTTGTGAAGCTATGAGCAAAGCAAGTTCGATCCCTAAATAAGGAATATTGTGGGAATATTTATTTGTTTTCTAACCTTTTACAAATTCAAATTTGATAAAAATTTTCAACTTACAAGTTCTTCCCTGGGACTCGAAAAAGAGAATATTCAGAGAATCTTAATGCTACAAGGAAAAATGAAACTTCCTAGTTTTTAGTTTAAAACTTTGTAGTTCTTGCTGCAAGTCTGAAAGTTACACTTTCATCTTTGAAATGTGAAGGCAAGGAAACGTGGCATAATTTGATAATAGTTGATAAGAAGGGAAGTTTAGCAGTCTTGTAATTGGCACTTTCACAATTTTTACAATATTGCTAATTGTTCTTCTATCTCAATAGGCCCAACAAGAAGGACATGTGGCATCATACAATTAAGGAAACTTTACAACCTCGCAGTTGAAGATTTCATAATTTTTGCAAAAATTTTGATGCATGAGCATCCTATAAATAAGTCATAAGGACATTAGTTAGCTTTTCAAGTGTGATAGCAACATGTTATAGGTCATTAGGTGTGGTTTAGTTGTCTAAGTTGGTGTCTAGACCTTTCAAATTTCAAATGACAAATTTTCCCTTGAAAATGTTATTTCAAATTGTGAGGTCAGTTTTAGTGTGATTTGGGTGTTTTGGGTGTATACTTGAAGATCATAAGCTTTGAAATTCTAGAATGGGGTCATTGGTGATAATTAAACATTCTCTAGATTCCTAAGTCCTAAAGGAGCCACTCCATGCAAATTATAAGACAATCTAAGTAAGGATAACCTTAAAAAATGAGTTCACATTATGCATTATGTTGTATGCGCCCTAAAAAAACCAAGGGATATTGAGCTCATGATGGTAGAGAATGTATTAATCATGATCATGTAACTGATGTATGCATTCCCATTCAAATGGAAATAAATGTGAAGCTTCAATGTATGAAAAGTAGTATTGTTTTGTGTATGCATTTGTAACTTTGTAACTATGTGAATAATTTGTGATTTTTAAATGTTCATGAAGATATTATGCATGTTTGATAGTAATCTACAGCTGGAATGTGGAGATCATTTGTGGCAATTTTGTAAAAATGTCATTGTGTATGTGTGTTGATGCATGTTGTGTAAACTTTGAATCGTGTCAATAGTGATATGAATCATTATTAGATGAGAAAACCTGTATAATGAAGTATTCCATGATTTTGAAGGGATAAAAAATAGTGGCTTGGTGTCTTTAGTAGCTCTTGGGAATTTTTAATTTCATGCGTGATGAATATGCTAGAGTAAGATTCCTTGTAATAAATGTACCCTTCAACTTGATCACGAGTATTTGAGGGAGTTTTCCCATGAAGAGTATGTAGGAATTAAAATTTTAAGACTTGGGAATGATCATTAAGTGGAAAAGAAACATAAGGAAAATTTAGAAACATTCTCTAAGGAAGAAGGATAGCTTTTTGTTGGAAACATACTTGTAACCCCAATAGACCTTACTATCTATACCGTGTCTCGAGTCATGCACAAGTAGAGTTAATGAAACCTTGATCAATTGAAGCTAGTGGATTCAAAGGAGATGATGAATGATAGATAGAGAATATGAGAATGAATGACAATTTATTCCATAAAGAAGGATGATATTGGCTCATTTACAAGCCTAAATGCATGCTCAAAACCTAACACACACAACAACTTGGTGAAAGAAGATAAGTTTGGAGACTGAAGGTATAACCTTGAATTTCTAGTAAGATAATATAAATTTACATTTTTAATGAAGTCACACTTGAAATGTTTAAGGATTTGAATCAAGTTCTAGGAAAAGGTATTGCAAAAATTGTGCTCTCGGGCCATGGGGTTGTACAGTTAATTTTGAGCTAGGGTATGAGATTTGGGGAAGCAAACGAAGGAGGTTGGAAATGAAATTTGGAACATATCACAAAGTGACATGGTCCCCAACATATTCAAGAAGATTTTTAAGATTTCATAGGTGTAAACTCCGACTTTTATGATAAGCCCCATGAGAGGACAATGTACAGTCCAAAGGCTAGTGTGAAGGGTGAGAGAAATACTTGGAATGAAAGAGTGAAACTCCCTAGACTTGAAGGAGTTGATAATGTGTACTCATAAAATCTATGTTTTTCCTTGAATCTCCTTAGCAAGGAATTTATAGATAAAATTAGATTGTCCCTGATATACTAAAGGGTTTCTAAGCTTAGAGACCAAAAGTTGAACTAGGGGAGAAACACAAAGAGTTGGATTCCTAAATTTTGCAAGCATTTTAGGGAAGGCTAAAATGAACTGAGGGAGCTTATAAAATTTTTTGGGTGTCTTTATATTATCCTATCCATGTTTGTTGTAGGAATACCCTATCTTAAGAGCATGGGAAGACCAGTCTTGACAAGAAGGGGAGTTTCGATGTCTTGGGTTGTTTGAATCTATTTTGTGATTGACTCTAAGATTTTTTCATATGTATGAATGAATAAAGGAGGTAAGAGCACTAAAGTAGGCCTAGGGAGTGAAGGTTGCATACTTGATCTAAATATTAACAAGTAGAGTATATGGAACTTTGGGCCTAAACAAGTAAGTTTGATGTTTCTTTTCTTATGAGACATGTGTGAAGGCACTATCAATCATAGAGTAAGGTCATTATTATAGGATATAATAGGAAGATGCCATTTGTGTTGTATTTTGTCAAATTTTCAAGCTTTAAGCCATTTAGAGTTGTATTATCCTCCAAGAATAGAGTAAAGGTGAAAAACTTGTTTAAACCTTATTGGTAAAGTGAGTATATGCTTGAATGGTTTTGAATTTCTCTACATAAATTTCTAACTGTTCTCTTACCTCCACCAATCCAAAGGAATGGACACGTGTCAATGTCTCGAGCTTTATAAAAAATAAAGAAATTTTTCAAGCCCAAAGTATGAAGGTGTTAAGTACCGGGCCAATGAGTGAATAACACGTCATTTAAGTAAATATGATGTGGCCAATATGTCTATGTGTAAGGCCTATATTCAAACATAGATTAGAAGATCAATGGTCACATATTTAAAAACACTATGGATTTATGGCCGCCATTAATGGGAGTGTGTGAAGAGCACTATATGGTTGATTATCTCGACAAGTCCCACACTTTGCATTCAAACTTAAAGATTTCTAAGTGTTTTGGATCCCTAGAGTGAGAAGAATCCCTAATTTTTGCGTTTAAATTTGTGCAAGGATCATTTTGAATCTCTAATGGAACTTTGAGTGTTATTACTAATTCAAAGGAGAATTACAACTACTTTTTGTGTGGGTAAGTTTATTTACAAGGTTTTTGTGTGATTTTTGTGTTGAGAAGTTTTACCAAGCATTGAAAGAGGATTTCACATTTCCAATTTGTTATCAATCCATTTCTTGAGAGAATTGTCTAACCTTTTTCCCTGAAACAATGAAGATTCAATTGTCTAGTTTCCCAACCTCATCCCATCTTACTTTTGACCTAGACAAGATAACATATATGAATTTAGGAAATTTAAACTTGGATTAATTCCTCTAGAGGCTGCATGTAGCCAAAAAAACAAATTCATGGAGAAAATTTACAAGAATTTTATTTCCCTAGTTGTTGTGTTTTCCCCCATCAACTCAATATCGAGAATTGGTATGGCCATGTGCAAAAACTCCGACATAGAGAAGAGAGAAGTTAGGGATGGGAGTGTTGTTCTAGTTTTATCTTTGACCTCAAAGTCCTTTGATGATATGTTATAACTCCTAGATGTTGATCAAGTAGTAGACATTTCAGTAGAGAAAGAAGAAAACTATCGAAATTCAACATTGCAAAATATTCCAAAGTATTGAATAACTAGTGGCTTGAGAAGTTAAGGATTTTGCTACTAGAATCCCCAATAAGTTGAGCAGACATGACTTTGTTGAAGAAATTGGGGACATTATCACCCTTCTAAATAACATTGTAGGGAGTGGGTTTATTTATCCCTACAATGATTGGATATTTAGATTCATACAAATCATTCTAAGCGGATAGGCACTTATCCACCTGGGGAGATAATAAGTAATCCTATCCATCAACAACTCCTCAAGATGGCAAGTACATATTGAGGGAGATTCTAATAAAAAATGGGAATTCTACATGACCTCCAATCTATTATACAACATTTCCTACCACAGATCATTCCCAGGGTTGGTGAAATGTAAGGAATTTTCTCAATTCTAGGTATATGATGTATACCCACAACTCATTTTGGAGAACCAATGATATTATTTTAGGTTAGTCCATGATGCATTCTTTTCCCCTTTTATTTGTTTATTTAGACTTGAATGTGAATCATATAGAATGTCACCTTAGATAAGAAAAGTGATCACTTTGAATACGGATTTTATTTTATCCAATTCAATTTTTCACTTACATTAAAGTAAGTGGCTTCCATGGCACACCCTACATGTTTCCTAGGCACCTGGATGATAAATGTGAACTTCCAAAGTTGTCAAGGTAGCTAGTGGAGGTCCGCAAGCTCATTGTAGCAAAACATAAGACTAATGTAAAGTTCCCAATCACTATTGAGAAATATAAATGCCTTACATTGGTTAATGCCAAACTCCTGGAAGCTAAAATGAATAGGGTTATCTTCCATAAATTTCATGTCAAGAATTGTGACATTAGGTGGATAGTACAAGGATTCCTTGGAAAATCATATGAGCATGAGCCTCATTATGAGGATGCTTGGATGTACTGCATCGATGAAGAGGAGGTAAGACATAGGGATTACTCTAGGATGACCCTCACCAAAGTCATTGACTACAAAATTGTAATTGTTCCTGAGGAATTAGTGGATGAAGGAGATATGGTCAAAAATATAACACAAATAAAAACATTCTAAAGCATAGCCAACGCTTGCTTTGATTGGACTGGACGGGATACTACATCCTTACATGAAAATACCACTCATATCATCAAGAAGAATCTATTTGGTTAGCAAGAAAATGAGTTAATTTATTCTGGAAAAATACTAGATTTATTAGGGAGAAAAGGCCCCTTTGGTGAAATCAAATATATAATTCCACCTTTGAAGAAGGAAGCCACAAGTTTAGATACCTTGAAGGTAAAATCTCCATGAATTTTCATCAAGGGACGAACTACAAAGGAAATGGAAGAATTAAGTGGAGTCACCAGCAAGACAAGGACCTCTATGTCTAAATTAACACAAGTGATTAAGTAGATGTTAAATAAAACAATGAAGGATATCCCTATTATTGAGGTCACTTTGTAATCCAATTTTTCCCTCATCCCACTTCTAGGCCCAAGGTAATTTTTTCGAAGGAAAAAACCAAATAGGTACATCATATTTTTCTCTAGAAGGATCACCTAGCAAAGGAAAGAGGATGATAGGAAGTGTTTCACCAAGGCAACCCAAGGCGAGTCCAACATTGGAGCCCATCCTTGATAAATTTTAGGAAGAATCTGGTCACCAAAAATTTTTAAGGAAGAAAAGGGTAAAGTTGGCAACACTGGAGTGGAAGCAAGTGTTAATGCACCGATAAAGGAGTTTCTCTAATCCTTGAAGTACTTGCTAAAGTTTTAAAGATTCGGAGATAATTAATACTACCCCACCTCCTGTGTCACAAGAATTTACTACCCGACCCAATTCAATAAGTACAAGTGTAAGATATCCCTGAATTTATGGGACAAGAGATGTAAGACCCATCACATGAATAGGTCTTCACTAATTTTTTGCATTACTTGGGTCAATATGTTGGAGTTGGCATTATACCAAAAAATGTAGAAGTTGCATCCATTCAAGTTGCACCAATTGAAGAGAGGGAAGTAGGCTCATCATCTCATAAGAAATCCACCACATAAGAGGTTATAGTGAAAAAATAGAGAAACCAAATGTTAAAGAGGTTCCATTGGTAGAGGTTGAACAACCGGAAGAAATGGATCCTCTTCAAGAAGCTCTAGACATAATGGAAAGAGTGATTTCAACTCATGAGGTTGTAGAAGTAGAAGCTCATGATTGAGTAGAGGTACAAACTGAGTCAGTTAGGAAGCTTTTTCCATCTATAAAATAAGGGGTTGATATTGAAGCTAGAAAACCTACAAATAGAAATGCTCAACCTCCTTCAATTATGATGGATGGAGAAGAAAAGGACAAAGAGGTAGAAAATGATGAAGCACAATGCAATTTTTTGAACACGTGGATCCACCACAAATACGGGATGATGATTCCATCCTCAAACTCCCTACATCACAAGAAATAGTAGTAGAACCAAATTTCTCCTAGAAAAGCACAAGGCGAAGGTATCACTCAAAGTGAAGGATGGTTGTGATTAACCCTCCTAAAAAAAAAAAAAGTAAGAGTAAAGGTAGAGGAATATGATCTTGAAAAGTAAGAGTGCACGTAGAGGAAGTTGACCTTGAAAACTAAGAGTGCAAGTAGAGGAAGTTGTCCTCTAAAACATCATTTCCTTTAGGCCATTCAAAACACCAAATAAATCTATAATTTTATCAAGAACAATGGTAGTATCTCAAGGAGAAATTTTTGAGGAAGTTTCGACCTCACAAACCTGATGTCTCAAGGGATGAAACATCCCCTTAAAATTACCATATCACTAACATCCCATTTGGGAAACCAACCATAGAATGCATTAAGCATGAGGTAACATTAGTAGTAGGAGGTATCTTCTAAAAAATTGACAAGGATAAAGATACCAAGAAATAACTTAGAGAAAAATTTGACATCTTGTCAACTTTTGTGCAAAAATTGATATAGACTCCCCTTGAAATCCACGATGTTGCACAATTATCACTCCAGAAGTGATGAAAAATGTAAAAGAGTTGAAATATAAAGGGGAAGTTGTAACAAAATGGGAGAGTGATTTATTGGAAAAAATTAGTAGCATACTCAAGGACACGTTCATTTATTTGAACGAATTTAAGCATCTCATGCCTTAATTGATAAGTGCAAAAATGAGATTGAGTATTAGGAAGTCCTATTTCCAAAACTTGACACGCTAACAAATGTGGATGATGAATTATTAAAGAATGAAGGGAATGTCTCCCCATATTGCATGGGAAGACAACATGAATATTTAAGGGCTATCAGATTAATAATGGAAGTATTGGAGAGATGCGTAAGAAAAATCCATATTATGTAAGAAAAGCCAAAGAAACACATGGATGAAATTGATTCAAAACTAGAGAGAATGCTCCTATAAAATGACATGATCAACCCTAGATCTACGAGATACTAATAGGATGATAGGAATCATTCGACAACATATTACAAGGGAATTGGATCCTTCCACCAATTTTGACTATTCATCCATTCAGAAATTCATTCATTTGAAGAAGTGCATCAATGAGCTGATAGAGAAAATAAAAGGGGAGAAGACTATTTTTGAAGAGTTTCACACTATCCTTTGTGTTGGCTCCCATATTTACACCAAGGGGATAAAGAGATGTACGGTCGTATGTGGACCGGGAAAAGGGGGTGGACCCATGTTGATAGTCATTATGTAGTGGGGAGGGGTCTTCCTTCTAATTGTTCGTCTGTTCTCTCCATGGGAGTAATGGGGAGGCACCTTGACAAAGCATATGGCTGATTTCCCTATCTGTTTATGACTCTACCTAATTCATGGTGAGAGGACCCATGATGTGGCCGGAGGGTACAAGACTAAGGAAGGAATTGAGGGGATATCTTGAATCTAACAGGGGGAGACAAATTGAGGTCTAGGTGTAGCCACTTGGTGCAACGCTCACTAGAAGGAGTAGTCACTAAGCACCTGCAGACACTTGAAGACCCCGATATGGGTTGCTAAAGGTAGGTTCAACACTATTCATGCATTCACTTCCAATGGTTTACATGATTTTTTTGGGATAAGGTGATGGATTGTGAAAATGGGTGAAAACACTTAAGATAAATTCATTAACAACTTATTTTCACCGGAAGATCTATGTAAGATGAAAAAACAAGATAAGATCCACATGAACACGAATGGTATATGAAGATGATATTGAAAAATTAGGATGGGGAAACAAGGCCACAAATAAGAAGTACTCGGACATTGAGGGGAATTAGGGGAGTCAAGTAATATATCAACTATTATGTCAATTACATCCTTGTCATTTCACGATGGTAGGTACAATATAAAATGGGTTTCTCACAAGGAGACAGCCACAAGGAACTTCCAAGAAAGCATCCAATACCGATCCCTAGTAATTCATCTTAGTACCCTAATACTAAATTTTCATGTGTGAATTAAGCTGAGTGTTCTAGGTCAAGGGGTCCACAAGACAAGTAAACATATGACCTAGTCACATTTATCCTGCAAGCAATTTTACAGGTCCCGAAGATAATATCCTAAAGTACCCCTAAAAGACATTAATCTTCCACACCACCCTAACAAAAATATAAAAATAGTGGAATGTTCTATGTAGGGATATTACCATAATTTGCACAAGATTTTAAATGAGAAGACACATTATCTTGCCCCCAAAATCGTTCCACAAGAAGAGTATAACAAAAATAGTTATAGTAAGATGTTTGAAAACAACCCATTAAACACCGGAAAGAACAAGGGAACATATATTCATGCCCTCAAATATTGTTAATGACTATACATGAGTAATCACCTTAACATGAATTCTAGGTGAATGGGAGACACAAAAATGCCTACATCATAAGAAACACTGATCTCCATGGTCGATTATGCCTCTAAAATGGTCCCCCAAAATTATCCAAAGAATTATTTCCTCCCAAAAATGGAGTCATCTCCTCCTCTACATAAAACCTGATCTCTTCCATCTTATATCACCTTATCCACTTTAGGGTTTAAGAGAATATTCATCTAGATTTTAACCGATCCACACTCAAAGTTACCTCTCGTAAATCCCAAAGAATATAAGGGAATAATTTTCCTCAACATAATTTAACATGGCCTTCCACCAGCTTATCATCATCATGCCACCATAATAAAGTAAAATATTTTCCATGTCATCTTTATTTAATATCAAATCTTCCATATACATGTAAATGTGACGTGGCCAAAGATTTAATATTGAGAAGACATTCCTTAAATATGTGGTAACTTACTCGATCTCTCGATGACATTCTTCTCATAAATATTTTTCTCAATTCATCTCCCACTTGTGTCTACTAATCCGGGCTGGATTATATCATTTATGAAAATGTGATTTTTCCCAAACACGTCAACCATGGGGGCATGCCTATTTAAGTGTGGCACTATGGGCCAGAAATTCACCACCCAAATACCATTGAACCGTATTTTTCCATCTTCCATCAACAACCTTACTTTCATGGAGTCTTCATCCCTAAAATCACATCCTTTCATTGGATAATTGTCCCATCTGGGTGAGTAATTCCAACTAACAGGGTCGAATGAGGTGTTCATCCGACACATTTTTAGTGTGCCAAATTCCAGAGTAGATCCTCCAAATAGTATAATCTCATCTTTCCTAAACCGTTTATCTAAAATTTGTGCCTCATTTCCTATCTTCCAGACTCTCCATTTTCATCTAATCCACCCGAGTACCACTTGAGCACTATACATCTGAAGCATCACTAGCTCCACCACTTCCCATACATCCATGATAACTAGTGGCATATGAACCAAGCATACTATCATCCTGCTCTAATGACTGCAGAGCTTCTAGTGCCAGACTCACTGCCCACCCAAAAAGAAGAATAACAACCCCAAATCTACCTAAAAGTGAAACAGAGAAGCAGTTGTCAGCTCTAGAAACTACCCTTGCTGAGATACGGTCTGTGGTGGGTGCCCAAGCCCTTCCTCCAAAGAAAAGAAAAGTTATGATGGAAGGCTCTTCCAGCAAAGAAACTCACTTTCCTATGACTCGAATCTCTTCTGGCAGGAATACCAAGGCGTATATAAGAGGGGGGCTCTCCCTTTCCAAGTGGGTGAACTCACTTGAGAAGAAAGGAGAACTTACCGGATCCTAAACGTGCCACGGATGGGAGTGCAAGAGTTATTGGAAAAGGGTATGTCACGGGGCCTAGTGGGGGACATCCAATTTTTCTTCAGTGTTATGGCTCATGAAGAGTTCATTCAATACAAGGACCATCTACTGAAATGTGTGCCATTCTTCTAGGGTGAATTTGTGATTTCAGAGGATTGACCATTGTATATGTAATGAATTAGTTTATACTTTTGTTATTCCATATATGTATGTATATATTTTCAAGGGTAGGGACCCTTATAATAGAACCCCATTTTGTTCACATTAAGTATTTCTTTGAATTACCCTTTTCTTTGTTCTTGTATGATATGTGTTTCATTCTTCTACTATAAACACTCAAACATATCATTTATTTCCTTGTATTACACTGTGAACAAAACCTAGAAAATGAATCATCCCATAAAACATTCACCACTGCACTTCACTTGTTTCACACATCTTCATATCACCCCGAGAGAGAAAACTTGATACTCAATACTTAATTACTCCCACCTCTTTTAAAGTGAAAAAACCTAGTCTTTTCAATCCTTTTCTATGCACGCTAGAAAAATAGTAAACACATACCAACATATGACTTTTATCCAATAAAACGCCAAGACTCATAAAAAGTATTCAAGCTGCTCCAAAATAAGGTAGAAAGTAGACTAGACCTTGGGCTCTGAATAATTGGTTACATTACAAACTAAACAAATACATCCCTCTTGGACCTTGGGGATAAATTTCCACCTTGAATATTCCCATGAATGGAATGCAATACTTCACGTCCCTTCCTTATCAACATGGGGTCGAGAACCCAGATAGAAATCCAAAGGAAAATATGATATTCCCTTAAGTTAGTCCCGCAGCCTCAAAAATACCTAGGCTTTGGGCACCGGGAAGAAACCGTCACACCCGCACAATGTTCATACTTTACATAAAACAAACCAAAATCTCAACCATACATCAAGGCACACTCTGCCTCATACTTTAAACTATAAAAAAAATCCTGAAACCTCAAAAATGGCATGAGACAAAGTGAATATTTAACCTCCCATTCGATAATAAGAACTTACATAGGAGAAATATGCCCAAAAAAACAACACCAAGTACACATCCATCTAGAAATAAGAACCCATCTAGTAATAATATCATTGAAAAAGAATCCAGACAAATATGGGCACCAAGACTTTGTACACAAGAAATAATATTTCTCTACCACGTAGGGTTTGATGAGGAAAACATTGTGGGGATATTTGTGGGGTTTGATGCATACAAAAATAAATTAGAGGTAGAATTGAGGGGAAAACAAATAAACCTCAACCATTCTCCATAAATAATTTCCTTTTCCTTACTTCCCATTCCTTATTCTTTATTCTTTAATTATTTATTCTTAAAACATCCTTTTTGTTTTTTCATGAGGAAAATCGAATGATGAAATTACGTAGCTACTTCATTCCAAGCATGTTCGTCGGGATGAGGGTTGTAAAATTATATTAACCAAAATGAATTAATATTGTGTAAACATTTAATGTGCACATATAAGTAAATAAATACAAAGCAAATAAAATCACACCATAACACATTAAAACAACATATCACGTGGAAAAATCCCATGGGGTAAAAACCCACGAAAGAATATTTTCCATTAATTTGAGAAACTTTTCAACTAGTCAAGTAACTCCTCTCCTCACTTCCTGATCCATGTTTTTAACCCGGAGTAAATTGATACATCTAATTATGGCCCCCGACCATATTTAAATAACCTAAAGGGTTATGACCTTATTAAGTGATGCGGCACACCCCGATTTTATATTTAGTTAATTAAATAACTAACCATCTAATATAAGATTTATATTTAAATAATAAGAATATAATTTATTTTATATTATTTAACTATAAACTAAATATTATGATTCACTTAATATTATACTTCTAACACTCCCCCCTAATATTAAGTGGGGATCTATATGCCAAAGATTACTGTTTGTACAACAGATTTACAAATCCATAAACCCTAAAGGTTTAGGCTAGCATATGTATTTGTGAGACTAAATCCCATTGTTTCTCATGGAAAAATCTTATACCGCATCTCTAGGATACTTTTATAACACAATGACCTCCTTTACAAATAGATGCAACCATGGACTATATTTTTAGTAAACTCTATCGTTAACATATATCATACAAGATATGTTTACAACGCTTTAAACCAGAAAGGTATATAGAGGAGAAGTCAAAACCGGCCGAGTAGTAGGAGGTGACATTGTATGCACACTCCCCCTCAATGGACACTCTGAAAGGCCAAGCATTGCACACACTTGCAATATTTTACAACACACACTGGATCGTAAACATATCTACAGTATAATCTTCATTCTGGCAAAATTGGAGATCTCTATCACCACAAAGAACCTCTCTCGAATAACATGCATATGAACTTCAATATGCTTTATTCTCTAATGTTGAACTAGATTCTTTATCAAGAGTAATACCACTTTGACCACCACATAGAGAGGAATACTTCCTTCATTTTCCATGTGTATCTCTTCCAATAACCACTTCAACCACATGGCTTCTTTGTTGCTTCCATTGTAATTATCTGCCTCAATAGAATAAATTGAGACTGTTGATTTCTTTTGTTGTTCCAAGTAATGGTTCCTGCACCAAAAAACTTGAACACATATCCAATATATTTTATATCTAACACAACATCAACATGGTTAGAGTCACAATATCCAAATAGACATCATAATAAGCATATAAATATAAATCATTATTGATTTCACTTTTAACCATCTGTAAAATTTAAACATTAGTTGTATAATAACTAACATAACAATATGCTTAACAACTAACCATGATAGAATATGTTGAAAAATTTAAACATACTATTCTTGTAATATATATTAGATGCAATCAAACATATAAAATACACAATAAAAGTATCCTATCAAACATATAAAATACACAATAATGTATTAGTTTGACAATAATAGTATTTAATCAAAATGTGAGAGAATTTTTGTTTTCATAGAAACAACGACGATGACGACTTTGTCATCGTGTCATAAAAATATACCATTTCAAAAGAAATAATCTATCTAATTAAACAAATTTTCTCATTTTTTTATTTTTTTATTTTTATTATTATTTTAAAAATAACAAAGAATAAGAAAAAAATTTAATTTAATTTAATTAAATTACTAAACGAGAGAAAAAATAGCAAACAAAATTTGGTAGAGCATTGTTCATAGGGAGATGATCCAAACTCAAGCTGAGTTGACTCCACAAATGTAGGAGCTCACAATTATTTAACCAACGGATCCCTTTTATAAATATTCACACAACTCGCTTTATTATACGGCTAATTACCAAGCCATCTGGAAAAACCCAAGGAAAAACGTGGTCGCGACCATGATAAACAATGCACACATGTCCATATATTAACCTTTGTAACACGCCCAACACTTTGTATGTGGGACTAAGATTCCAAAGACAAGAACCACGTAGCCTGCACCACGTTGCAAAAGCTTGGTTGGCTGAAGGGAGGTAGGATGGCCATGTGCAGGATTTTCATTTTCTTTGCATAATAATACACGTAATTTATTTGAGATCTAGAGGCGTTAACCACAGTGAGAAACCTCGTTAATGTTGTAAAATTAGTAGTAATTTGCAGTGAGTGCAGAAGAAGAAGAAGATTGAGGATTAGGAGGCATAGAAGATTGAAGATTGAAGAATTTAATTCAACCAGTCGTATGGTGGTCTGGCTTGAATTCAATCTCCTAGCCAATCATCAATCCATCTAGTTCCAAAGAATCTAACACTTTTCGTGATAATAATTAGCAAACTTCTATGGCATTGTCTAGTCTTGATGTCATTAGTTGGCAAGATATATTTTTTTTTTTATTTTCTTTTGAGCTTACATTGTACATTATTTAATTATTTTTAAAGTTTTTTGTCTAGAGCATGGATCAATCAAATGTGGATGAAATTGTCTTTGACTTTGGCATGTGTACACACAGATTCTATCAAAATCAGACAACAAAACAATCATGGAAACTATTGATACAGAAGTTGTAGTAACCTATAGGGATCTTGGGATTGTAAAAAACATCTTCCAGTTGGCCTTTCTTTACACCAAGAAATTTCCCTTTGATCGACCCACCATGCATGAAGTTGCTAGATTTCTAAAGTTGATGTTTCCTATTCTTGAACCACCGGCCTCTAGTAATAATTACATGAGGTATTTGGATGAATATGTAGATGGTAAGCATAGACATGTTACGGGGATCACAAATAGCACTTCGATGGAAATTTGTTTATGAGATTTGGTGAGGTGATTTCACAAAACACTGTTTGACTAGAATGATACTGGGATGGAGTTAAAGTCTCTGTTTGATATCTCCAATGAACATGTTACACTAAGGAAACATATGTAGGATTTAATATCTTACATGTTCAATAATTACAATGAATCAAATGATTTAACATGTGGCCATCATAGAGGCCATTAATAATAATCCAAAGAAAATTTCCTATCTCTTGTCTTTGGTTCAAAGGAATCCTTCACCTACAAAATGAACTTCGACATTTTCATATTAGTTTTGTTTCACCTCACAACCACATAATATTTGCTTTGGTTGGACATAGATTTACAATGCGGTTTTAATATTTGCTTTAGTTGGACATATATCACTCCCATGAGGTTTTCATCATAATATTCCATCTCTCTTGACCTTAAAATTATGCCAGGAGAATACACATTTAGGACTGATATTGAATCTTGTAACCTTGTTGCAAGTGCTCATAAATGACTAGAAGCAAACCCGTCCAACTTCAATATCCAAATCATAAAATGTGTCCGAAACACGTGTGTGTGTGTGTGTGTGTGGTTGAAGTTATCTTACAGGTCAGACACTTGAAGGGTATTTCAAAATAAGGGGACAAATCATTTAGGTTTTGGTTTATGATTTATAAATCATAGGTTTTATATGTCTTTTGTATAATATAAACTATAGAATTTAGCTTATATAAAATATATATAGGTTAGAGTTTAACCTATATTGTAGTTTTAGTTAGTATTTAACCTAGTTTATAGGTGTAAATAGTTATATTATAGTATTAAAAGAACCATTTTATTTAAAATATGATAGAGGGACATAAGATTTATTTGAAACAACTTTAAGATTAAAATTATTAGATGAATTTAGAACACCGAGTTAAAAAAATTTACCACACGAGGGAACATACACAAATCATGGACCAATGGAAATTTTTAATTTTCATATTTTTTTGGAACTTGTCTCCTCGAAATTAACTTGGATTTTACATCATTTACCCTGGAATTTACTTGGGCCTCGTACATACATTAAAAACTATACAAAAATTAATAAAATATTTCTCAATTTTTTTAACCCTTACCTTCCTAGTAATACTTCCACACGAGATTTGAAAGTAAATATTATTTCAGAGCCCTTTCACTTGTGCACACATCAATCTCCAGTAAAAACAAATTAATATATCCCGAGAGGGTAGGGGGGTTAAATAGGTTCCTAACCAACCAACTACCCGGACATGACATTTGGATTAATTAAATTATTTAATCTCGCTCCGGTAGGGTTGTAAAAATATATTAACCAAAATGAATTAATATTGTTTGAACATTAATGTGAACATAAGTAAATAAAATCACACCATAACACATTAACACAACATATAACGTGGAAAACCCCAATGGGGTAAAAACCACGGAAGAATATTTTCCATTTTATTGAGAAAATTTTCAACCAGTCTAAGTAACTCCTCTCCTCACTTCCTACTCCATGTTTTTAACCCGAAGTAAATTGATACATCCGATTATGGCCCATGACCATATTTAAATAACCCGAAGGGTTATGACCTTATTAAGTGATAGGGCACACCCAATTTAATATTTAGTTAATTAAATAACTAACCACCTAATATAAGGTTTATATTTAAATAATAAGAATATAAGTTATTCTATAATATTTAGATATAAACTAAATATTATGATTCACTTAGTATTATAGTTCTAACATGTTCAAATAAAATGATAGTGGTTACACTAAAAGACAAGAAAATAATTTATCTAGAAAAGTAATATTCTCCACTCCATAGTTTCAATCATGAAATAGAATTGCTCCAACTAAGCACATCAAGGCGGCACCTTTTTCAATTTGGGTGCATTTTCACTTCATGATTGCAAAGATAGGATTAGTGCTCCACATGTACCATGCTTTCAGTGCTTCATGGGGTATCTAGGCATATTCCCTTTGGAGATTTTTGTATAAAAGTGAAGGCATGTCTTCACTTCAAGGGGTTCTAATTTTGGGTTCATGCTAAGGTGATTGTAAATTGTATAGTCATTAGCAAGCATTGAGAGCATTTTCATGTCTCCTTGTCAAATTGAAGTATACATAACCATTTTTCATGCTTCAATCAAGCATTCTAGATTGTAAATAGGAACACAATTAAGGAATATAGTCTTTGATGTAATCTTGTATCTGTTGAATCAATGACATACGAATAATTTCTCTCTAGTTATTGTATAAGATTGGTTACTGAATGAATATTGTGTTGTAGTGTTACTTTGCAATGTTTTTAGTTATAAAATTCCTTTCTACAATATTACTTTGGAGGTGACTGCTTACAACCCTTGAGTGTATTTTGGGTGTTATGGAGTTGATGCAATAGATATTTTGAATTTTTAAGAACAATTTTTTTATTTAAGGTTTCAGAGATTATGTGGTAGTGTTTACATGAATTTGGTATCAATGAATGAAAATTCCCCTTTGAAGGTTATGTTGTCTTGATCTTTTATTCTTTCGTGTTTTAGAAGTAATAGTTTTAAATGGAAAGCACTAATATTTCTCCCCATTAGATCCACCTCCTCCTCATTTAACTAGGTACCATCCTATCCTACTTCTACAAATCACATTACCCTTGCTTATTTTACATGTTTTTTCCTATAAAGCACACATATCCTGCATATTTCAAGTCTATTCTCTATGATCTGTAAAGTTTAGCATCTCAACATCATCATACCCCAAGTTGTTAACAAAGTCTCAGAGAGATTATTTTTGTGATCATATTTCATTTGTCTTTAATAGCTTTCATCCGAGATTTCAATAGTTTGTAGTGATTTTTTTACCACTCCTTTGAGTGAGTATTACATCTTGTGGTTGTATTTGATCTTATATGGATTCACTAATAAGTATGAGCACTTGAAACATAATATATCCCTCCCCCTTTTCAAGCTACCCTTTAGGTCCTCTCACCCCAGCCTCGTAGAGTCATAAAGTACTAGGTGAACAACCACACCTTTACTCAAGTTCCTCCATGTCATTCCCATAAGACATGGTCAAGAGATATATATAGATCCATCCCTGTATGAAAAATGAAACATAAATAGGTATATATTGTATCCTTGTCCCCTTTCTCATTCTTTCCTTGTTTGGAGTGTTAGATTGGGAACCAACATGTAATTGATGCTACTGCTAAGGACCTTGTTGTCTCAGTTCATTTCTGAGACCATTACCAGGGTTATGAGTGTGATTCAAATAATATTTATAAGTTATTGGAATGAAAGGAATTTCTCCATGGTTTTTCATCAAGTTTTATAAGTGAAATTGTTCTTGCAAGCTTTGTGTTCCCTTCAACAAAATCGTATATTGGTGACTCCTACGGGAATCGAAGTAAAGTATATCAGTTCCTAGGGTTTAAGAGATGTTTATCTACTCACTTATTTATTGGTTTTAAGTATACATTCTCATTATCCGATTCTCATAATTTTATGAAGGTTTTATCAATTCATGTGTTGTGGAAGTGTTATTCAAAGTTGTATTTTTCATGTTTATTTACCGTATCTAGATTATAATCTCGGTGGCGACTTCATTTTCAGTTTTAGGTATGACCACTACTATATTATTGTTATCTTTTTGATAACTTCACATGTGCAAAGATGGAAGGATTCAGGTCCTCTTTTAGATCAAATCCTACTAAGAAACTTCTTCCTGAGTTGGATGCATTATGAAAGAAGAAGGAAGAAAGTTTGGAAGCCGGTGGAGGGTACAAGCTCAAAAGGTAAGGATATTCTTTTGATCTTGGTGATTCCCCTTTGATTGAATATTATTCTAGTTCTTCTTATATTTATGAACCAAACAACCCCGTATACTAATTTTTTTCCTCGTTTCAACAAGATTTTGTGCCTAAATCTTCTAAAATCTATCATGTGCCCACCTATTGTCTTATAATGGAGAATAGAACATTTGGTGTGAGGGTGATCCTTTGAGAAATTTCCACAATATCAACCCTACCCCTTTGGCTCATAGACCACTTGTTCAAAATCCAATTGATCACTCTTTTGAAAATTGATTTAATATAAATTGAATTAAATCTAATTGTAGAGTAACTATTGTAATGAATGATGTACAAATGCTAATATACAGTAAGACATAAGCAAACAAACATATAAATGTGAAACCCTAAGAAAGAGAGGGAGATAGAGAGACTTATCTAATTTAAGAGCATTCTAGAAGTGATATGGGATGGTGAATAGCTAAAATAGATCGGGAAGAGTTTCGTAAATACTCACCGGAGGTTTCGTGACTCGAAATGTTCCGAAAGAATCACCCATGGGAGGACATGAGTGTTTGGGTGTTAGCCTCCATCCCGGGTGTTATTGTCTATGTGAATGATTTGGATCTAGTCTCTTCTATGCAAGAGGAGCTTCACTACTAGTTTCAGTTTGTTGCTATGGTTTTTCTCCTTGATCGTTGAATGTACCAGTAACCTAAAAATAAATTATCTACATGCATATTTCCACAAACCACATAAAATATAATAAAAATGATGCATAATGTGGAGTCAGACTAACCCTAGTGGTCACCCGAAGATTGAACTTAGTACCGAGAATTGCACTTGCATTTCATACTCCGTGTAGTTCTTTGTGATAGTGATTATAATGATTCCCTAGGATGCCCTTGTGTAAGTTACACAATGATAACAAACTAGATATAGAATGTAGCAAATGTATATAATGTGTGGGATGAAATAGAATAAAATTCCCCTCCTATGTTGTGTATGCAAAAGAATGCAACCCTTATCCCTTGAGTGAGTGTGCTAGATGGATACCTTGAAGTGATTTTGTGCGTTTGGATGAAATCTTAGGTGATAGTATGTAAGATTAATAATTGGTCCCTTATTTTGAAAACATAATTATGTATTTATATGATCCCTTTGTTTGAATTTCATAATTGACAACTGAAAGGCCAACCCAAAGTAGTAAAAAGTAATTAAGAAGTGAAAGGGGTGTAGATCAAGAATTTCGTGCTTGTTACCTGTCCAAGTTAATGTACCAAACTAAACACAAAAACCCTGAAAAACTCCAATGAAATTGATACCTGATGAAGATGTAGATGGATGAGGAAGCCAATGTAGATAAGACGGGCGCACACAAGCAATTCGCACAATAGATCCGAATAACCTGTAAAACACCGATGCTTGACAGAAAAAGACCACGTTAAAAGATATTTTAGTGGACTGCCCGAGAAGCGGGTCCGAGAAGTGATAAGCTTCCTCGGCGGATGTCAGTCCACGTTTTCAATAAAGAAAGGAAGCATACATGATAAAAGATGTAAATAAAGACTAGATTTTCTGATTGCAGTAATAAGACAGAATCTAAACAGCAGACAGACAGTACAGAAAACAGGGAACTATGAAATAAAAGCTGGATTTGTGTTACCTGTATCCTTTTACCTATCTGCAGAGAAAATCGGCGTCGCTTTTTAAAATCGGCGTCGATTGAGACTGGTCGGCGTCGATTGAGACTGATCGGCGTCGACTGGGTTGAATCGGCGTCGACCGAGGCGATCGATCGATCGGGGACGCATGCGATAAGATTCGGGAATTAGAAGACGAATGTGGTCTGCTGGATGAGCCGAAGTTGGCGAGACACTGGAACAGAGTCACCAGATGATAGATGGTGGTGCGATGCTGATATGACAGGGACAGAGTAACGGTGCTCCTCTCAGGGATTGATTCGGACAGGATCTGCCCTAATTTGATACACTTGATGCTGAAGATCTCTCAGACTGTATCTCTCTCGCTCTCTGTTCGTGTGCAAGTGCTCCTTTTTTCGCTTGTTCGCTTTTTCGCTCTTGCTCCGATCTCTTTCGGTTCGATTTTTCCGCTTAGAACTGAGTTCTGGACTTGCTTTTATAATCGGCGCCGCTCCTAGAAAATCGGCGCCGACCATATGGGTCGGCGCCGATCGCGGAGAAGACTCCCGAGATGGCTAAAAATGATCGATTCGAGAAAAATAAGACTCATCCCACTACGGGAAAATATCCCGCTTAGGGAAGATTAAAAATAGATGTGATACATGGGTAGAATAAATTTGGGGTGGATAAGTGATTAAGATGCATGGGAAGAAGCGTAATTAAATATTTAATACTTAATTACTCATGGGTAAGATGTGATGGGATGAATTAAATTTAGAGATAGGTGATTAAATCACAGATTGGATAATATCCCAAGGGGATAGTTGGTGACGCAAACGTGCCCCAGGTTACCTAAGCACGTAAATGGGTAAGAGGGACACTAAATTGAGTAACCAATTTTAGGTGTCTACATTTTGCCCCTTTTTGTCAAGTAACTTGCGATAAGCAAGGTTATGAGACAAAAACAAAGGGATGGAAGAAGGGAAGAATTGTGGTGATGTGACTCCCCCTCAAACTAGGGATGGGATGGATGATAAAACAGATGATCCCGAGTTTGAAAGAGGTAGATGAAAAATGCAGGATGCCCCAGTTGGATAGCTGGAGTAGAGCTGATCATTGAGGATGCATTAAAAATAAACAAAAGGGCAGCAACCTAAGGAACTCACATTGGTAGGGAAAACTAGCCGGTCTCCTCATGAGACGACGTTAGTGCCTACAGACCCGCGAGTGTAAGGAGAACTGCAAAATAGCCAACATCTAAAGAGAGACACATTGGTAGGGACAACTAGACGGTCTATAAGTCAGACGACGTTAGTGCCTACAGACCCGCGTAACTCTAAGCGGCTAAACAAAAAGCGAGTGCTCCACGCAAAGGGAACAAACTCGAAATAGATGATGATATCGAAAATATGTGCCGAAAGACAACATGTAGCGCACAATAATGATCAGATAGACCAGCCAAGCATCAACACTATGGCAAAGAGATTAGCAGATGGAAGCAAACGACGTGGAGAAGCGATACCGCAATCCACGGGCAAAAATGAGTATAAATCGATAGACTGATAGATGATGATATAGACATAGACTGATAGATGATGAATAGACGTGATTGGATAGATATAGACTGATAGAGGATAGAAATAGATGTGATTAGATAGATTGAAATGTGGATAGAATAGATGTGATTGGATAGATATAGATTGATAGATGATAGATGGATGTGATGAGATAGATTGAAATGTGGATAGAATAGATGTGATTGGATAGATATAGATTGATAGATGATAGATGGATGTGATTAGATAGATTGAAATGTGGATAGAATAGATGTGATTGGATAGATATAGATTGATAGATGATAGATGGATGTGGTTAGATAGATTGATTTAATTTTGATAGATGATGGGAGGTATCTTGGATGGACATAGCTTTTAAATATTTTGATGGATAGATAGATAGATGCGTTTGATGTATAGATGGATGTAATTTTAATGAGAAATGAATAAAGATAGATGTTTTGATAGATAAGAGGAATGTTGATAGAAGATAGATTTTGATTGAATTAACATGTGAAATGTCAATTCAACAGGATGCAAGACAAAGAAATGGAGAATGCTTATTGTAAGAGCAAAAGATGAAAGCAGAAATAACCGTGACTTAGAAGAGAAGACACTCGGAAAAGAAGGGAAATGATAAGTCGGACTTCCAACCGACCATAGAGAAGATCCAGATAAGAAACCGAAAGACCAAGCATACAAGGCCCTATATAAGATTAAAATAAACCTGACACTAACTAGTCGCAAACCAGATCTAGGATAGAAATGGAAAGAAAAGAAAGTAAGTATCTTGTCGGAACCTACAAGGGACAGAATACATGTCCATGATAGGAAAATAGGATTCTCCATATGATCGACAAAAGGTCTAAAATCTCAGCTTCATGATTTGGACAGAAAAGCAAACTGATCAATGTGGGAAGTTTGCTTGATATGGAAAGACTGATCGATGCGGGAAGTCTTTCAGTGATGCTAACAAGTGTATAAACTGACTGGAAGGCTGATTGATTACAAGAAGCCTTGAATATTTCTTTGAGAAACAGCCGTCCTTCAAGGGAGCGGTCTGTATTTTGAAATTTGTATGATAGCCATCCTTCGAGGGTATGGTCTATTTGCTTTTTGATTCACTTGACAATGTATGGATAGCTGTCCTTCGAGGGATCAGTCTATCTTTTTGGATAGCATCTTTTTTTTTTTTTTTTTTTTTTTTTTTTTTTTGAAACTCTTTGGAAGAAGCTGAGTTTAGACCTAGATAGATCAGATGAAGGGGAGGAGAACATGGAAGAACATGTACTCATGCCCCGAGCAGATCCGATTAAGATAAGTACTTGGGACAGATGAAGTGGTGATTAAGGTATTCCTACCATGAGGAGGAACATATCCAAAAGAAACGTGCAATGAGTAGAGCCGCGATACTCATATTTAAGGTAAACGAGGCAATAGGCGGAGAACCACACAATTTCAAATCACCACGAAAGTAGATGACTGGTTATTAGGACAGATGGAAGATCTGAGTTGCGACTAGATTTGTGTAAGAGAGATTTTAACAATAGAAGGGCCGTAAATGCAAGGCATTAAGAGGTTCTGCTTCAGGGATACCATCCATGGAAGACAAACGATAAGCCCCAGACCCATATTTATGAGTGATAATGTAGGGACCCATCCAGTTGGGAGCAAACTTACCACGTTGACTCCTTTCGAGTGTAGTGACATTTTGATTTTCCTTAAGAACAAGGTCACCAATTTTGAAGTCACGGTGTTGCACATGCTTGTTGTAAGCACGCTTGACACGCTCGAGATAGACTTGATGATGCTCAAGAGCGTTGAGACGCCGCTCATCTAATAATTCAAGTTGAGCTAGACGATTTTGACGATAATCCTCATCAGAGACAAATTCTCTGAGAGAAACACGGAGAGATGGGATTTGGACCTCCAAAGGAAGGACGGCCTCAGACCCATAGACGAGAGAGAAGGGAGTAGCACCAGTAGGAGTACGAATGCTAGTCCGATAAGCCCAGAGAGCGAAAGGGATATGTAGATGCCAATCCCTACCAGCTCGACTAGTTACCTTTGCGAGGATATTACGCAGAGTTTTATTGGAAGCTTCGGCCTGACCATTAGCTTGAGGATAGTATGGAGAAGAAAAACTGAGCTTGATTTTGAAAGCATTGCAGAGATTTTGCAAATCGACGTTCTTGAAGGATTTACCATTATCTGTGATGAGCTTGTGTGGAACGCCAAAGCGACAAATGATGTGTTGATAGACAAAATCAACTATGGGTTTAGCCTTTGTTGAAGAAAGAGGATATTTCTACCCACTTAGTAAAGTACTCGATAAGGGCGTAATGATGAGAATGATGACGCTGTGAAGAACGGGGATTGATGAGACCAATAAGATCAAGGCCCCATTGTGAAAAAGGCCACAAATCCGCCGCAGGTTGCAAAGCCTGACTAGGGACGTGCGTGAGATTGGAATGTTGCTGACACTTGACGCATTTCTTAGTGTATTCACAACAATCTTGATTAAGAGAAGGCCAATAATATCCCAAACGTAAGATGCGCTTAGCCACAGCTAAACCACTAAAATGTCCACCACAGATACCGTCATGGACCTCCTGAATAGCTTTAGATGATTCATGGGTTTTGAGGCATCGAAGCAAAATACCATCAAAGCCGCGTTTGTAAAGAATCCCGCCTAGGATAGAATAGCGATTAGCGCGTTGGACAAAAGACCTTCTACCATTGGAAGTCAGATCTGGAGGAAGCACCGAATGAGATAGATAATCAACTATCTGTTGATACCACTCATCCTGAGTATGGGTTATGACAGCATTGATCGAAGTTAGCTGTTGAAGATAAGATGGTTGATCTAATCGTTGCACAGCCACATAAAGACGCGAGTCTTCAGTAAAAGGCGGGATAAGGGATGCTAATGAGGCCATGGTATCCGCGAATCGATTTGCAGTACGAGGAATGGATTGGATGGTGAACTTATCGAAAGATTGGAGTTGGGCAAGAACAATGTCGCGATATTTTTGAAGGATATCATTCTTGCATTGATAGACACCCGTGACCTGATTAACGATGAGTTCAGAATCACCAAAGATGTCAATACGACGAGCGCCGAGATTAATGGCATTTTGAAGTCCTAAGACAAGAGCTTCGTACTCAGCCATATTATTGGTGCACTCAAAGTTCAATTTGTGTGCGACTGGGATAGGCGTACCCCAAGGAGGAATCATCACGAAACCCGCACCTCCCCCTTGCTGGCATTTGGATCCATCAAAGAAGAGCTTTACTTTAAATGGAGATAGACCAAAATCGATTTGTTGAATAAATTCATCGGGGAATTGAGCAAGGGGGTCTTGAGTGTCCGTAAGAGGAGCACTAGCTAGTTGATCTGCAATAACCTGACCCTTGATAGCCTTTTGCGGGATAAACTCGAGGTCAAATTTCGTCGATGATGAGCATAAGCCAACGAGTGATGCGATCATTGTGATAAGGCTTTGCATGAATTGTCTTGAGGGGATTGACATTTGTGACGATGTAAGTTTTGTGATTAAGAAGATAATGACGAAGCTTAGAAGTTGCAAAGAAGAGAGCGCAACATAGTTTTTCAGCCCCGGAGTAACGTGTCTCATACTCATGGAGGGTGCGACTGATGTAATAGACAGCTTGTTCTTTACCACAAGTGTCCCGATGCGAAATCATGGCTCCCAGAGCATGGTCAGTCACAGAGATATAAAGATAGAAAGGCTCCCCCTCGCGTGGAGGTGTAAGCACGGGTGGAGAAAGAAGA
Organism: Taxus wallichiana var. yunnanensis; assembly: GCA_018340775.1. NCBI lineage: Eukaryota > Viridiplantae > Streptophyta > Pinopsida > Cupressales > Taxaceae > Taxus > Taxus wallichiana. The sequence continues at coordinate 718,182,054 of CM031235.1, read as the reverse complement.
TAAGCTTTGAGATCATCAAAGGCCTTTTGGCAATGCTCATCCCATTTGAAATGAACATTCTTACGGAGAAGATGGTGAAAAGGTTGACAACGGTCCGACAATTGGGAGATAAAACGACGCACTGATTGAAGACGTCCTTGGAGACTGCGGAGTTGCTTTAAGTTAGACGGGGGAGGCATCTCAAGGATGGCTTTTATTTTTATGGGTCCACTTCAATACCCCTGATGGAAATGATAAACCCTAAAAGTTTACCAGTGAGGACGCCAAACACGCATTTAGATGGATTTAGACGAAGACAAAAGCGGATAAGCCTCTCAAAGAGAGGTGCAAGGATGAAAAGATGCTCCTGACGACGTTTGGATTTGCCGAGGAGATCGTCAACGTAATCCTCTACAGTTTTGTGTAAAAGATCATGGAAGATGTAGGTCATTGCTCGTTGATAAGTTGCTCCTGCGTTCTTAAGACCGAAGGGCATGACACGATAAAGCAAAAGGTCCCCAAGGAGTTATGAAGGAAGTCTTATGCTGGTCTTAAGTGCGATGAGGATTTGATTATATCCAGAGAAACCATCCATAAGAGAAAGCATTTCATGACCCCTTGATTAAATCTACGAGTTGGTCGATATTAGGAAGAGGAAAATCATCCTTTGGGACAGGCGATTAAGATCCCTAAGTCGGTACAAATTGAATCTTCCCGAGTAGCCTTAGAATCGGTACTACATTGGACACCCATTGCGGATAATCGATGGGTTGGATGAAGTTAGCCGAGAGCAAGCGCTGTAATTCTTCTTTAACAAGAAGGGCTACTCTAGGGTGCATTTTACGTAATTTTTGCTTGACTGGTTTGATGTTGGGAAGGGTAACGATATTGTGGACTACAATATCGGGATCGAGTCCTGGCATATCCTCGTATGACCAAGCAAAGGCTTGACGATGTTTGGAAAGAAAAGTAGTAAAGTCCCCTAATTCTTGTGGATCAAGGGATTGGCCGACCTTAATGATGCGAGGGTCTTCAGGAGTCCCTATATTAAGGTCGATAGTGGCCTCGTTGAGAAGGGTAGACGTGTCAGAAGGAATGGTTTTGGGAAGATATGAATCCTCTGCCCCTAGATAGGTGAGGACAGAGTCGTCATCCGCACAGTGGATAGTGTTGATAGTAGGAGAGTCGTCTCCAACTATCTCAGGGAAGATTAATGGTATAGAAGCAGACCGATTGTTAGTCTCATAGACTAAAGGTCCCAAGGAAATGGTATTGATCAAAAAAAAAAGTTAGGTGGGATGGAAATGTCATCGTCCACATCAAGTGATGCTTCGGATTTGGTGGGGGAAGATGGTTCTTCAGTAGGAAGAGGCTCATCAAGAATAGTGACAGTGGCTTTTGAAATGGGTTTAAATCCCAAACCAAACTTTTGGTGTGGCATGAGAGTAGGAATGGATTTGAGGTCATGTATACCTTGTTCATATTTTCCAAGGCCAAAACCTTTCCACGCGCATCGATATAGATAAGTTTTTGCAAACGTGGGATTCTGTAGATAATCAAACCCTGTTAGGTAAGGTTTGGCTCTAGGAGGAGAATCCGGACAATAATGAGGTGTATCAAGACCACCGTAGATGAAATTGGTCTGTTGATTGGGCAAACCAATGGTAACGATGCGACCGAGACCTGATTGATATTCAGGTTGCTTGTCGGGTCTACCATACTCATTAGGTTTGAGATGGGCATCGAAAGAAAAGAGAGGAAGCTCTCCTAGTGAGAAACGCTGCAATGTCTCTTCCAGATTTCGCAAATCTGGTAGTTTGGTTGCAGGTATGGAAGAAGATGAAGCCCCATCTGGAGAAGATGCATTTTCTTTTAAAGGGGCAGACCTTGTGGTCATGTCGCATTGCGCAGAAGGAAAAGGATCTCCTGGATGGGTGTAGATTTTGCCCTCATATTGATATTTTAGGCATCGATGGAGGGTGGATGGGACACAATGCATTGCGCGAACCCAGGAGCGTCCAAGGATCATGTTATAGTGGAATTTTCCTTCGACAATATAGAAGAGTTCATGGAGCAGCTTTTTACCTACTCGGATGGGTAAGACCACAGTTCCTAGAGTGACTGCTAGCTGATCGTTAAATGATCGAAGGGCGAAAGGCGGAGGTGACACCACATTCTTAGGTAACTTAAGTTGTTCGAATGTGTGGGAAGAGATGACGTTGAGAGCAGCTCCACTATCGATCATAACACGTTTTAAGGCAGTGTTATTGACTTGGACTGTGATGAAGAGAGGAGCCTCCAAATCCTCTGAAGAAAGATGAGGAATTTCTGAATCCTCAAAAGAAATGGCGGTCGATGGACCATTCAATCCAACAACCCACTCGAAGGGCTGGGGCTCATCGGAATTTACTGCGATGCGACGCAGATTATCGATTAGAGCCTGGCGATGTTGTGGAGAGGATTGGATGAGGTCAAAAAGAGACATTTTGACCGGAGCTTGGGTGAGTTGCTTGCTTCATGACACTCTCCTCAACGGATACGGGAACTTGAGTCGAGGTGCAAAGCACGAATGGAGACCTTGGGTCGTGGGGCTGATGAGGAAGGAGACACGCCTTCAGGGGCTGCAGAAATGACAACCCGTGGTCTAGATGTTGGAGATGAAGATGGGTTATGATAATGTTGGGTTCTAGTGGCGATATGGATTGTGTCAATTTGGGAAGGAGGGAGATCAAGTGGAGTGGAACCACTAGAGGTCTGAATGGATGGTTGAGGTTCGGATGAGGCTAGGGTAACAGGAGGTACTTGTTCCTCCTCCAACAAGAGGTCACTTTCTTCCAGAAGGTTCTTGACAACGGCTTGAAGAGCTTTACATCCTTCAGTGTCATGACCTGGAGTACGGTGGTAAGCACAAATCAGATCAGAGTTAAACCAGGTAGGTTTCACTCCTTTGGGGTTATAAGGCTTAATCGGAGGAAGGGTTATGGCTGAAGATTGGATAAGTTGATGAAGGATTTCGGTGTAGAATCCGGTAGACGAAGATGAGGATAGAGATAATGGAGATGGTTCTTTTACCTTAACCGACTGCCGGGGTAAAAGAACTTGCATGTTAGGTTTAACAGTTTTATTAGGGATCCTCTTATTTGTTTGGACATTCGGAGGAGCAGTCTTGGGTGCTTGGGATGGGAGTAAATGAGACATGATTGTCTTTGGTGGAGGAGGAGCCCCTAAAATAGACTTTGAAGGTGATGGAGATGTGATAAATTTTGTGGTCTTTGGAGACAAAGGGGGTTGTTTGGTTGAATTTACTGATGACTTAGATGATGTCGGTTTAGAAGAGGAAGAAGCCCCCAAAGTAGGTGAAATTGGAGGAAGATAGGGTGACTTGATTTTTGGTAACAAAGATGAGGATTTTGATAGAAGAAGTGGCATCTTTTTGGTAGGTAAGTCTACTTTTAGGGATGTTGATGAAGAAGAAGATGATGACTTTGATAGGTGTGTAGAAGAAGATGCCTTCTCAGCGGGCAAATCTAATCGTTTATGAGGCGTGGAGAGAGATTTTTGTGGAAGAACACCGAGAGTTTTGATGGTCCGAAATATGGGCTTCCCCTTTTCAGGGATGGTGACAACTTCAACGTCATAAGGTGATTGTAACCTTTTTGGAGGAAGCAAATGGGGAGATATTGATGGTATAATGTTAGATTTTGGTTGTCGCGGTTTAGGTTGAGGAATCGAGTGTGCAGGTGTTGGTGTTACTTCTTTTGATTTTTCCTGAATAGGTGAAGTAGTATTAGTGATGGAAGAAGTAAGTGATGAAGAAGTTCCTTGCGAAGGGACCACTTTTGGTGTAGTGATCATGGGTGGAACTACTATAGGAAAAGAGATAGGAAGAGTCAAAGTTGAGGACACTTTCGCCGAAGTCGGCACGATTATAGGGATGTTTATCAAGGGCATAGTTGTAGCCGGAATGGGAGCAGCAGAAGTAGATGTGTCTGAAGTGGAAACTCGAAGGGATGTAATTGCCTCGAGCATTGAAAGGATGTCTGATGATGAGACAGATGAGGAAGATACTGTCTCGGGTATGGATGGGAGATCGGACAAAGGAGCGGAGAGAGATGACTCCGTGTTTAGCAATGTAGGAATATCCAAAGATGGGTTATCTGAGGATGGAGGAATTCCAGTGATTGGTGAAGTGGAAGAGGGTTCTGATTCGATTGCTGCGTTTGTAGATGATGTGGTTTCAGAAGCGGATTCTTCAGTAGAAATGAAGTTGATAGTGTGGGTGTTTGGTTTTTGAGATTCTGAAGAATTATGATTTGGGGCATGATTGGGGAAGGGTTGTTTGAAAACGTCCAGCGCTTGATTTGGGGGAGCATTTGGGTTATCCAGAATAAGCTCGCCTTTATCAATGAATTTTTGGACAAGATTTTTGAAAGTCTGACATCGTTCGATGTCATGACCCTTGGTTCTATGATAGTGGCAAAAATCGTTTTCTCTGTACCACAAAGGACGTTCTCGACTTTCATCAATATCTCTAATGGGTGGAAGTTCGATCATGCGAACTTCCAACATTTTTCCTAAGATGGAGGCATATGATTCCCCCAATGGAGCGAAGGATCGAGATGATGAAGCCCCTTTTCGAGCAGATGAAGGGTCTCTTCGTGGTGGTTGATTAGGAGTACTATCGGTTCTCGATGTTTTTAATACGATAGCATTGGTGGACCCTTGATTCTTATCTTTAGGAGGAAAAGAATTTGGTTTGGTGAACCGAGAGAAATCGGGTTTAGATTTGGAGCGAAGTTTTAGTTTTCCTTGTTCAATGGCACGAGATTCGAGTTTGCGTGCCATTGTGAAGGCTTCTTCGAAGGTGTGGAAAGTTTGGATTCTTAACGTGGAAGAAATGTGACTAGCGCAAGATCGGGTGAACAGCTCGATCTGTTGTGATTGAGGAAGAGAGAAGGACAATTGGTTGATTATCCCTCTCCAACGAGCGACAAAGTCTGCAATAGACTCATCGTCAAATTGGCGAATGTTGTAAAGATCTGTGATTGAGATCTTATGGGCAATATTTATTGAGAAGTTCTCAACAAACATTTGGGCCAATTGAGAGAAAGAAAATAATGAATGTTGAGGAATATTATTGTACCAGCCCAAAGCGGGACCCGCTAGAGACATAGGAAAGGTACGGAGCATGAGCTCCTGATCTTGGACAATGAGGTAGCAAGCATGTTTGAATGCTCGCAGATGTTGTTGGGGGTCTTCCCGACTATGAAATTTTGAGAATTTGGGAAGTTCCCATTGGGGAGGATAAGGCTTAAAAGCCACCGAAGGATGAATGGGTTCATTGCATACTTCTTCAAAGGAGTATGAAGGGCGGGCTCCTTTTGTGGAGGCTTCCAAGTCTGCAATTTTCTTGAAGAGAAATTGAACCACATCCGATTGGGGAGGAGGTACATTGGTTTGTCCTATATGAGAAGCAAGTAGTGGGTGTTGTTGAGGTGTCGATGGGGGATTCATCTGTTGTTGGATAGGATGATAAGAGGAATAACCAGGTGTTCTGGGTGACACCGGGTGGGGTATTTGCTTTGTGAGGCACTTGCGTATAGGCAGGCTGCGAGATAATAAGTGGTTGAGCAAATAAAGGTTGGGTGACGGATGGAGCCTGTGATTGGTGGACTCCTATGTTGGTTGATTGGATCGGGATAGATTGAGGAATATGAGTGTTGGTTGGATTGGTCATGTTGGGGAACAAGACCTGAAAGGGGCCTTCTATTGCTGAATTAGGTATCAAGGGTGCCGATACTAGAGGATGGGCGAATGTCACAGTAGCTGGAATATTGGAAGAAAGACCCCCTAGAGGACGAGAAGTAGGAGCCAACTGCCTATTCGGAGGGGGTTGGCTCATGAAGAGGTATTGACCTTGAGAAACGATAGAGGGCATAGACGAATTGACGGCAATGTGCGGATGTGCAGACGAATTTACTATAGCAAGGGCAGAAGACCTCTCAGAAATGGGTTGTGGAATAGTCGAGGTAGCTGCAGTGTTAGGGATAGGTAAGACTAATTGAGAATTAGTCGACATGGTAGGTGGAAGAGAAAAGGGAGGCATAGGGGCCTCACCCTTCTCCGTGGCTCGAGGCAAGAGAGATGGTGCAAACTGCTCTAAAGAGGCCTGGGATGATCCGCGAGGATAATTGTACACTTGTCGGATTGGTGGGTCTTGGTCAGATATTTGGATCGACTTGTGTACTAGATAGTCCATGAGGGCTACCGGATTGCGATCAAGGAGAGCCTGAAATTCAGGATCCCCGCGAGGAATAGACTCTGAGTCAGAAGATATTTCTGATGGACTAGGAGAAGCCGGACGTGATGGGATTGTTTTGGCTTGATGGAAAGGATTATACGACCATGAGGGGGAACCCACTAACAGTGGTCCCGAGGAAGATTGGAGGGGTGCCGAAACATCCACGCTGGTGGTGATTTCGGAGGAAGAAGGAACCTGTTGGGCCATTTTCCTAGATTGTGAACGGGTGATAGCCGTCATAAACAAGCAAGAAAGAAGATTGTCTTAACTAATGCACAAATAGTTCAAGCAGCGCAAGTGATTATCTCCTTTAAATTTTGATGCTTTTAAGAAATGAAAATGTTAGGGAAGGCTTTTTAGAACAGGAACTACTCAGATAGCCAAACTAGGGATGGTTTGGGTAATGTTTGGTGAGGAGTCCCGAAGGCACTTCAGTAAAAGACCGGTACGTGGCTTGATATAGGGGCCTACCCCCGCACTTCACACACCGCTGCGATAAGGGAGTCGGGTGCTTTGCCAATATATACCAAAATCTTTCGTGAATTTATAGCGCGGCCCGAGTACCGCGTAGGCTCTTCCTCTTGGATATCACTTCCAAGTAGGCGAGGCCAGGGAAGGAGTTTTGTTTAGATGCTTTATACCTAGTGATTTTGGCTTTGTGTGCAAGGGTGAAAAATAAAAATCAAATAGTGTCACTACCGATTTTGATCAATTTTCCAACCTAATTAACACTAGATGACAAAGCATGCAGCAATGAAAAAGAAAGGGTTCTTTTTAAGCACTTAAAACGAAATGTTTGATTTCGATGAAGACAATTCAAACAAGTTCTTTCCCAAATGCGATTAGGTTCTTTTTAAGCACCAAAAACTGAAGTGTTTGGATGTGATAAACAACCAACAAAGAAAACCTAAAAAGGAGAAAACACCGAAAAAGAGGAATACCTGTAGTTTTAGCTCTCCAAGGTGTGTGGACTTCAAAAAGCGCGTTGTTGAGCTCTTCCCCTCGAACAATCCCACGAACAAGCAAAGTGCTCCGCAAGAAAGGATCAAGCAAACAACAAACAAGATCCGGAAAGATACATCCAGATAATGACGAAACGAAAAACTTCTATTTTAAGAAAATAGAAAAATTTCAAGATAATGATTTCGCCTAAGAGCAAAATTGAAATGATGAACAGAAATGCTCAAATAGGACTGATAGAAATCAGTGAAGAAAAGGAACAAAGTTCAAAACTAGAAAAGAAATGAACTTACCAATAAAGGACTTTGGTTGGGTCCCACCGGGCGTGCCAGAATGTAGATCAAGAATTTCGTGCTTGTTACCTGTCCAAGTTAATGTACCAAACTAAACACAAAAACCCTGAAAAACTCCAATGAAATTGATACCTGATGAAGATGTAGATGGATGAGGAAGCCAATGTAGATAAGACGGGCGCACACAAGCAATTCGCACAATAGATCCGAATAACCTGTAAAACACCGATGCTTGACAGAAAAAGACCACGTTAAAAGATATTTTAGTGGACTGCCCGAGAAGCGGGTCCGAGAAGCGATAAGCTTCCTCGGCGGATGTCAGTCCACGTTTTCAATAAAGAAAGGAAGCATACATGATAAAAGATGTAAATAAAGACTAGATTTTCTGATTGCAGTAATAAGACAGAATCTAAATCTAAGCAGACAGAGACGATGATGTAAAACAGGAACTATGAAATAAAAGTGGATTTGTGTTACCTGTATCCTTTTACCTATCTGCAGAGAAAATCGGCGTCGCTTTTTAAAATCGGCGTCGATTGAGACTTGGTCGGCGTCGATTGAGACTGATCGGCGTCGACTGGGTTGAATCGGCGTCGATCGAGGCGATCGATCACTCGGGGACTGCATGCGATAAGATTCGGGAATTAGAAGACGAATGTGGTCTTTGGATGAGCCGAAGTTGGCGAGACACTGAATGCAAAGTCACCAGATGATAGATGGTGGTGCGATGCTGATATGACAGGGACAGAGTAACGGTGCTCCTCTCAGGGATTGATTCGGACAGGATCTGCCCTAATTTGATACACTTGATGCTGAAGATCTCTCAGACTGTATCTCTCTCTCTCTGTTCGTGTGCAAGTGCTCCTTTTTTCGCTTGTTCGCTCTTGCTCCGATCTCTTTCGGTTCGATTTTTCCGCGCTTAGAACTGAGTTCTGGACTTGCTTTTATAATCGGCGCCGCTCCTAGAAAATCGGCGCCGACCATATGGGTCGGCGCCGATCGCGGAGAAGACTCCCGAGATGGCTAAAAATGATCGATTCGAGAAAAATAAGACTCATCCCGACTACGGGAAAATATCCCGCTTAGGGAAGATTAAAAATAGATGTGATACATGGGTAGAATAAATTTGGGGTGGATAAGTGATTAAGATGCATGGGAAGAAGCGTAATTAAATATTTAATACTTAATTACTCATGGGTAAGATGTGATGGGATGAATTAAATTTAGAGATAGGTGATTAAATCACAGATTGGATAATATCCCAAGGGGATAGTTGGTGACGCAAACGTGCTCCAGGTTACCTAAGCACGTAAATGGGTAAGAGGGACACTAAATTCATACCTTGTGATAATATAGAGAAAATTGTTTCCAAAAGCATGGTGAGTGGAAAAGTGAAGCATGAAGTGATTGCAATATGATGCATGGAGACTAGGAAGGGGAGGTAAACCTTAGGGGTGAAGAGTATGTGTGGTAGTATGATGTGTTTGTTGATGTGAGATGTTCCTTGTTGCATATTAAGTATGTACCTATAAAAGAAGAGCGAAAATTTAGTCAAATTTCTATATAAGAGAAATCAAATTATCATGAGTATAAGTAAAAGTGTGAAAGAATATAAAAGGAAAGTGTGTGCCTAATATGTAAAAGAGTATGAGATAGAAAGTTGTCTTGATTTTCTTAAAGATGTTGCTAAATATTTTTCCAAATGGTTAGGTTTTGGAAGATCTCATGCTAAGAGTGATTTTTTTGGGCGATCTCACGCCGAGAGCCAATTTTGGGAGATCGCACTCCAAGTGCGAGTTTTTTTGGTGATCTCATGCGAAGAGTAATTTTTTGGGTGATCTCATGCTAAGAGAAGATTGTTGGGGAGTGAGGTCTAGTTTTTCTCTCCTTCCATGATGCTTCTTAAATAAGCACCATTGCAAATGGTATGTCCCGATATGTTCGATTGTTCCGATTAGTCTTGATTTGTCCTTATGGTAAATGAAATGTATTGATAAAATTGAATTCTATAATGGAGGTAAGATCCTGCTCTTTGGAGAATTGTGCAGTAGATTGTTGGAGATCATGCTGAAATGTGAAATTGATTGTTTCTTCCCCTAGGACATTAGTGCCCAGAAGAGGACAAAAGTACCATGTGCTAGTCTCTACTACTAGGTGTTGGTGTCCAATATGTGTGTGAGGTCCAAAAATTATTTTGTACCGTTTCTATAATTATATTCCTCTAGACACAAAATCATGTACTTTGGGTATCTATTTAGTCATGATTGCATACTACTATTCATATGATTCCTAAGTAATAAAAGTACTAATTAACCCATGTCTTTGGCCACCTTTCTTTGCTTTTTATTATCACTTTTGGTCTTGCACCCTTACTTGCTCATTCTACCTTTTTATACCTCAACATTTATCATCCTCGACATCATGCACCGGCACCAGATGCAAAGGCCAGTGCCCCCGATCCCTTTGTACTTTATTCACATCTTTTGGATCCTTTCTAGTCATTTAAGCATCTTATATTTTTGGTAGTCATCCTTTCGGGGTTAATTATGAAATTCAAGTAAAGGAATCATATAAATATAAAGTTATGTGATCATAATAAAGGATCAAACACTAAACATTAGCTATCACCACCTAAGGTTGCATCCATCAAGCATCTAAGAGCTCCATTACATCTATCTAGCACCATCCAAGGGACACAAGGATGGTTATTATGCATACACTTCATAGGATGGAATTTCATTCTATTCCATGCACACATCTATTACATTTATTTACATCTACCTACTTTTCTCACTATCAAGTGTGACATGCACAAGAGCCACCTAGGGCACAATTCCGCACACACACACATCAAACTACATTAGGTCTAATATTTAGTGCAACACTCAGTCGTAAGATCGCCATTGTGATAACAGATGAAAGTCTAACCCCTAATTTTGTATCTTTCTTTTTTACGATTTGATGTCTCTTTAAGGGATTTGCTAGTCTTTATTTCATTGTAGGTTTCCAATGACCACGGTGATCATTTTGTGACCACCTATCGAACAAATACAAAAAACAACGAATACCTCGTGACTACTTAGAGGAGGATTTTTGATCATTTTTACATACACATGAACCTAGAAACATCAATTAGGGGATCGTCAATTCACACACTTTTCAAGCCTCTATGTGATGCTTCTCCCTCTCTATTCATTTGGCCATCACTTTAGCATTGTTCACATCTCACCGTGAATCAGCTAAGGATTTTCACCCTCTCTTTGCACTTAGGGTTTCATAATTTTTGCTTAGTTTGTTTGGCTTAATTTCCGTACTTAATTAGTCATTCATTTAATGCTACAATAGCAATCAGATTAGGCATATATTTCATATTTGGCTTAATCATTTTGGTGAACCTGAACTTGATCTGAACGCTCTTAGGATCCTCATACCTCCATTGTTCTTATCTTTCTAGGGTCTTTTCATTATGAGTATCTCTATTAATGATTTCCTGCTTATCAATCCTGAATTAAGAGATAAAATCAAAACTCTCCTAGCTACCACTCGCATTCTTGCTAATATTCATCCAGATACAGTATATCAAACATTTTTCAATGCATTTTCTCAGCATATTACTTTCCCATCCAATCCTAATGTTGATCTTACTATTTTTGACAATGATCCACCATTTCATATCATGATCTCGCATTTACAATGTGGGTGTTAAGCTTACTTTAATCGATAATGGATATGAACGTAATCTATGTCCTTCCTCAAGAAGCTTGGTCTTTTTGCTACTAAATATTTTCCATTGTGTCTTTATTTTCATGCATATGATGGTTCTGTTCATCCATGCATAGATCACATTACTCGCACATCATTGTATGGCCAAAAACCCTTAACACAATTTTCTTTGTCATTGACTTTCCGGTTTCATATAACTGTTTACTTGGTAGGCCATGGCTTCATGCCATGTAATCCATTCCTTCTACATTACATCACTATGTCAAATTCATACATGAGGGCATAGAATATACAATTCCTAGCGATCATGACCCATTCAAATATTGTGATCATGATCCCAATATTACAATTCCTACTCCACACTCATATACTACTAATGAACCACAACCCATGAATACTCTAAATCATTTACCACCACTTGAAGGTGTTATTTGCTTGCTAGATATAGTTTCATCTCGCACCATCACCTCCTCCTCGCTACTACTACTATGATTTTTATCGGGGCATGTCAAACCATTAGACGTTATTCCATTGCATGCACCTTCTCATGAGCCACCTTCATTAGCACAACCTCCATTTACATATACACTTTTTATGAATGACTCGTATTGGGAGCACATTCATTTTATCCTACTTTGTCTAACATTGTCTACACACATGATGGTCTAGCTCAGCTCAGGTATACACTTGATGATCTTATGCCACCACCTCACTCTTCTCATCTCTATCATGGGTTCATTTACATTATTGTAGCTTATAGTCTTCGTTTCTTTTATCTCACCGTATTTATTGCATCCTCTCCTTGTCATTCTCCACTTACGCTTAGACAATCTTGGCTTGATTGCATTGGGGCACACTAGACCCTAGTCACACTGATATTTCATTACCCATGCCATTTGGTCATGTTTTCATTTGCAATGATTCATTCCTTGGATATTCACCAAATATCACTCATTGGTATGCACATGGGTGTCCATTACCTCCTTTTATTGATGAGTAATACGCTATGGGAATGTATAATTTACATATTTATGGCTCCTTCCTCGACCAATCTAACACTATTATCTATCGGGTTTCAGATGCTTCACCATTTGCCTTTGACTATGGCAATGAAGACCTTTTAGATGACATTACTTAATCATTCTTATCATCACATACTTGGGGGCATCACACCTATTTCCCCCTAACATCAATAAGCATTCTATTTTTCTTATCACTTCACATCTAATCTCTCATAGATTTACATAAAAATCTTGATATATTAATATTGTCATTTCCTCGACGCACTCTTGTGTTTTGGTTCACACTTGACTATTGAGGGCATCCTATACACATGAACCTCACACACAACATGCTACCCATCATACTACACACTACATTGTGCATCATCTTATTTCTCACACATATTCTTCACTATACAACCAACACACTTGCGACACATTCTTACTCGACATATTTACAATACACTCTTCTCATGCCTATCTATCAATACAATCACACCACACATTCAACACAACATACAACCCATTTGACACATTTACAACATGCTCCATACTACATCATACCTCATCTTTTTCACATACAATCAACACAAACATCTTACACAACAAGCTACAAGCAACACACCTCTCTCACCATATAGCATCACACATTCAACCAACATATCATCACTTTATTTTTACCGACAATCAACACATCGCTTTACACATTCAACAAATCTCTCAACATACACATGACACTATACACTTCACATACTTTTTACACATCTTCCTCACTATACAACCAACATGCTTGTGCCACATTCTTTCTAGTGCACACCCAACAAGACATCTTACATGCTCAACATATTCATAATCAAACTCTTTACACATATTCAACACCTCTTACAACACACTCATCATATATACAAAGTATCCTACATACTTCGCGATTTTATGTCATACCTCCTCTACATCACATAACACATCTCCCTTGCGCACAATCAACACAACACATTACACATTCAACAATACACATCACACACTCAACATGTCTACAATCAATCCCTTCAACAAAATTATTTGCACATTCAACAACTCTTTCTTAACATACACATATTCATCTCCTTTTACACAACATCTAAGCTGCATATTTGCAACATATCTTTCTCACATCTATTTCTACGCGTTGCACTCACTACCCTATGACGCAATCTAGTTCCACAATCCATACTCGAATGCTGAGTTTCAATATATGAAATGGACCTCACCACACTCATGCGTTCAATAATTCACTCACTCACACACTCTATGCTTTGTGCTTTGATGATCACATCTTTCTGGTACACACAATTCAACCATTTCCTGATGACGCACTCACATTTACAGTTCATTCTTGACTTTGTTGAAGGAGCATAAAAAAATGAACCTCATTACATGCATACACATCTACTCACATATCTTGGTTATATTTACTCTTGTTTACTTATGATTTTACATGTTCACTCTTTTACACATGTTAGATAGATTTCTTGTATGTCATTACATTTTTCCATACACACATGCACGTTCACTTGCTTTCTAGTTGTGATCGCAGATTATATGGATATATTACATATCGTATGGATGTTTAGTGTGGTATCTATTACTAGTCCCACATCGGCTTCGGGGTATCCACTTCCGTACATTACTGGTGTTATTGTTTCATTTTGTTTCATAACACATTACTTTATCGGATTAGACACATTTTTACATACTATTTATCTTTCTAACATGTTAATGAGTGCTTCATGTGCAACATTTTTTATACAAGGCTGCCTGCTTCCATGGTTGTTTGTTTCATTGCTTGTCAATGTTCACTCTTTGCGTGCTCTTGTTTTTGGTCTTTATCTTTTATCTTGTGTGTACATTGTCTACTTTTGTCTTTTTCGGCCTTTATTTTCTTATGACATTGTGAGTGGTGTCCCATATTTGCAACCCACTTTTCCCGTCTATATTTTCTTCTTATGTGTTTATATTGGCTTCTTGTGTCTTAGCTTACACATTATCTTCTTAGCTCACGCTTTTCTTCTACATGCTCGTTTGATTTTACTTGTACTAACACTTGTCTCCTAGCCACTTTGTTTGTGTGTGCCTTGGTTTCTACCAAGCACATTCCCTCCCTCTACAAGGCACTCGCATTTGACACCACGATCGGTCCTCTTTTGGGTCATATACTGCTTTAAAGACACAAAGATGCTCCCAAATGGGGGAGAATCATTTGGTTGAATCATTCACCCCATACAACATTATATAGTCATAGTTCATAATGACATGAAGTACGGTACAACACATTCGTTAGCATCAGACAAGGCTTAGAATCAACCTTTAGTCTTTACCACAACACAAACACTAGCGCCTAGACCAAGAGAACAATGCCTAGGCACCCTTGACCCTTGATGCTTTTCACCAGGGGTAGTTATACAATGTTTTTAAAGTTCAACATAGTCTACATAACTCCACACATCGGCTTTTACAGGGCACCCAGTCCTTAACATTCGACATGCATGGACTACACACTTTCACATTAGATAGAATTTTTCAAATTTTACACACCATCTACAGTGGTGTTCTACATTGTGAGAAGAGGTTAAAGGTTAGAGGATAACACTGGAATTTTCTCCCTACACTTCTTCCATGACTTGGCATGAGATCGCCCCAAAAACGCTTGCAATAACGCAGAATCTGTCATGATATCACTCAAAAGGCTCATTTTTCTACAACATTTACAAGATCCATTTCTACACTATTTTTCTCATCACATATTAGGTGCACATGTTCCTTTTTCACATTTGTGTATTTGACATACTTCTCTTACACATATTTTTTACATATTTTGATCATGTGTATGCGTATTTGACTACTTGTTCATTCTTCTCTTTTACGGTTTTGTCTCGTATGGGAAGCGAGAGCAAACATCATTCAACAACACATCAATAACAAAAATCAACATCAACAATAGGAACATTGATATCTACACATGTGTTTCTCCCCTAAGGTCATTTTCATCATCACTTTTTTCACTTTCTCCTCCTTAGCATCCATGCTTCACATTTTTATCACTCCACGCTTTTCCTTGTTTCTCAACACGCTTTCATCATCGATTTACATGGTTATCAAGTACGCATATCTTATCTACTTTATGTTATCAATAATTCTCTCAACAACATAAAGTGGGGGAAAATGTAGACACAAAATTGCACACTTTAGGTATTTATTTAGTCCCGATTGCATACTACTATTCATATGATTCCTAAGTAATAAAATTACTAATTAACTCATGTTTTTGCCACCTTTCTTTGTTTTTCTGTTACAACTCTTTCACCCTTACTTTCTCATTTTACCTTTTTATACCTTGGCATTTATCATCCTAGACATTAGTTCCCAACCAAGATGTCGACACTAGGTGCCCTCATCCTCCTGGGCACCCCGACCCCTTTTACTTTATTCACATCTTTTGGATCCTTTCTAGCCATTTGAACATCTTATCTTTTTGGTAGTCGGCCTTTTCCTTTTCGGGTTAATTATGAAATTCAAGCATATGAATCATATAAATATAAATTTATGTGATCATAATAAAGGATCAAGTACTAAGCATCGACTATCACCACATAAGGTTACATCCATAAAGCATTTAAGATCTCCATTACATCCATCTAGCACCATCCAAGGGAAACAAGGGCTAGTTATTCTACATACTCTTCAGAGGAGGGAAGTTGATTCTATTCCATGCACACATTTATTACATTTCCTTACATCTATCTAATTTTCTCACTACCAAGTTCGACAGGGACAAGAGCCACCTAGGGCACAATTCTACATACACACACATAGAACTACATTGGCCCGAGATGTAGTGTAGCACTCGATTGTAAGATCACCATTATTACATACTAAGGATAGTCCAACCCCTCATTCTACATCTTTCTTTTTTATGATTTGATGTCTCTTTGAGGGCTTTGTAGAGGTCTTTATTTCATTGCGAGTTTCCATGACCGATCAGCAGAGATTATTGTGCGATCAGCTAGCAACCAAAGTCGAACAACAATGAATACCTCGTGACCACTCAGAGGAGATTTTTAAGCATTTTCATAAACACGGATGCCCAAAAATAGGCCTAGGGCACCCATAGTTGCCCCTGTCCCTCTTTAGGGACCCGAGTCCAAACAAATTGTCGATTCATAACCTTTTGAGCCTCTGTTTGACGCTTCTCCCTCTTTGTTCATTCCGTCAACACTTTGGCATGGTTCAGATCTCATTGCAAATCATTTAAGGATTTTCACCCTCTCTTTACACTTAGGGTTTCATAATTTTTGCTTAGTTTTCTTGGCTTAATTTATGTACTTAAATATTCATTCATTTATTATTACAATAGAAATCAGATTAGGCATATATTTCATATTTAGCTTAATAAATTCCTATGCTAATTTTGTAATGTGTTGATTTGTATTGTAGCTCTGAGCTGATGTAGGGTTAATTTTCTACCCAATAGAGGCCCTGTGGTTCACTTTAATACCCCCTCAAAAAAAAAAAAAGTAGTATAGAATGGGTGGAAAATCTGAAATTAACTTTTGAAAAAATGGTGAATACGTAAAAATGATTCTCTATAAAGCAAGATGACTATCTCAAGAATAAATACCAACAGATGACTACACAAATGCCTACAAATGGGTGGCTATAATATGTACACACATGTGCACGAGTGCATAAGCAATCGAACATTCGTACATGTAACTTGATTAGATGTATGGAGATACCCGATTGCATATGCAACCTAGCGCTTACATGTAGTCGCCTAGTTGCATATGAAATTGAATGTCTATATGTAGATTCCTAGTTACATGTGCAACCAAGCGGTTGAATTCAGATATATGATCAGGTTTCGCATGCAGTCTCTGGTTGCATGTATGTGTGGGTGTCAGTGCTTGCATATGGATTTGTACTTAAAACTTGAAAAATACAAACTAAATCTCTAACTGAAACTTTACCAATTCGAATGGGGGTAAAAATTTTGGAATAATGAAGACAAAAGTGAGATTCATTTACTAACTAGTTTGCTTCAACCCTCCATTTTGTTCACTTAAGCCTTAAAATTTAAGTGAATAAAATGAAGGGTTTAAATAATAATGGTTATCCTGAATCGACAATCAATGATGTGTACATGAATCAGCTTAACAATGCAAAGGAAATAAAAGATAACATGTGTTAGCTTCAATACAATGCTAACTATATTAATATACTAGCATGTTAAGAGCTAAACGAGTAATAAAAATCAACACTTTGTGCATTAAAACCTTGAAAATAAAACCTCAAGCTAACATGCTAACATTTATTTATGTACTCTTTATTAAGCTAAATCAATGAAATGGACCTAGGTAGATCCTTTAGATATCAAATTGTTGATAGTTGTTTCTTGATCGAAGGGGATTGAGGATGGAGGTTCATCAAGTCATAGCAATAAGAACTTTCTTGATTAACTGCATTGATCTTCACAAAATAGCTTGGATGATTGAATGCAAATGGATGATGCCTAGCTCCACTCTAAGGAAGAATTCCTGGGATGATGAAATGGCTATAGTATAGGCTCTATGCTCATTTAGGTGTGATTAGAATGGTAAGAGGAGGACTCCTTATATGGCCCAACGGATAAAAGAAGCTTTGCATCCCTTTACATGTGGGATAATAACTAGGTTGAGTTAGTTGTGGATAAGGATGGTTGAAAAGGGGGTTGAGTCAACCTTAGGAGAGTTTAATTTGTCCTTTAGTGACTCATGGGGTTTGAGGGATTTATTAATTAACCCAAGTGATTAATTAATAGGTGAGCAAGCTTTATAGAATATTTTAGAAGAACAATTAGTATGATTTAGGGAATAGGAAGGGTTTAGGCTAAATAAATGATGATTTATTTATCTAATAGAAGAGGAAACTTAATTAATTAAGAATAATTAATTAATTCAGGTAGAAAGGGGTTTAATTAACGGAAGGTCATTAATTGTCATCTTTGCTGGATAGAAGGGTCAATTAATTAGTGTAATGTAATTAATTAACGATGATAGAAGAGAAAGTGTGTTATATTGATGATATGTCGTCAATTTGTGGGAAGTAGTATAATTAGCACAATTTAAGTATTTAAATTGTTGGAGCTAAATTATAGGTGTCTACATTTTTCCCTCTTTGGGGTGGTGTAAGTGATGCCACTTCAAAGATAGTAGACAAGAAAATTTTTGAAGGGGTAGAAGAAAAATTAGTAGAAGTGAGAGATGCCCCCTCGAGTGTTGATGGGGTGATGAAAGAAGGCGATCATAGATCGAAAAATGGATAGGAGAAAAGATGTGAGAAATGGATAGAAGAATAGGAGGAAGTATGCCCCAAGTAAATTATAAGAATAATATTGATAGGAGAATGATAAACAAAAAAGAGAGGAAGAAGGGGTTTAATTAACGGAAGGTCATTAATTGTCATCTTTGGTGGATAAAGTGGGGAATTGATTAGTGTAATGTAATTAATTAACGATGATAGAAGAGAAAGTGTGTTATATTGACGATATGTCGTCAATTTGTGGGAAGTAGTATAGTTAGCACAACTTAAGTATTTAAAATGAAGCTAAATTATAGGTGTTTACATTTTTCCCTCTTTTAAGTGGTGTAAGTGATGCCACTTCAAAGATAGTAGATGAGAAAAAATTTGAAGGGGTAGAAGAAAAATTAGTAGAAGTGAGAGATGCCCCCTCGAGTGTCAATGGGGTGATGAAAGAAGGCAATCAGAGATCGAAAAATGGATAGGAGAAAAGATGTGAGAAATGGATAGAAGAATAGGGAGGGGTAGTATGCCCCAAGTAAATTATAAGAATAATATTGATAGGAGAATGATAAATAAGAAAGAGAGGAAGATAGTCAAGGAAGAACTAGCTTACATCCAAGATAGGGCATTCTTTTTAAAAACTTTATTATCATCAGTTTGCCAAGGATCTACGTCATTGGTCCTTATTAAAAATGCAAGCATGTGACAAAAGTAAAATGACATAAAATCCATACTATGAACAATTGTCCAATACCAACCCCATGCAACATACAAAATGCAACGCAATACCGAGAAATTAAAATATTCGTAACTCCTTACAACATACATAATGGAATGTAATACAAGAAAGTAAACAAGCTAACCTAATAGAGAAACATAATGTAATGTATTTGTTATCAAGCTTTTTTTTGACCTATGTGAATTAATGACAAGGGTTAAAATATGGTGCCCCAAGCAAGGATACATGCAAGGGGAATAACGGAGGACACTTGGGTCCTATGAAAAGTAATCATGTACTATGAAACAATACCAAGAAACACATTGTGCTCTAGATTACAAACATAGTATGAAAACCATCTTTGTTAATGGAGGTAGATCAAGATGATCCACGATTCACGCATAAGAATAGGTGAGAACCAAAGAGCGGCATTTTGTAGGATGATTTTATTTTATTTTTATTTTTTAGAAAGATATTTGAATATTTTTGTGGTTTTCAACATATTTGAATGTTTTTAGATTTTCGATAGTTTTCCAAAGCTATGTATAGGAAACTAAGAGACCTGGATGCCGCGGTGATAGATGGGATGTGCAAGGGTAGGATGCCACATGTATGATAAAGTGAAGATGTGTGACATGCTTCAATGATTAGGTGGGAGTATTTAAAGACAAACTCTTCATACTTAGAAGGGGTATCAAGGACAATATAAAATAGGTTCAAACATGGCAAAGAGGCCATCCTATACACATGGATGTTCTAAATGATTCCAAAGAATATAGGATGCTATGAAAAGATTTAGAAGGCATTCAATGAAGAAGTGATTATCCCAAGGAAAAATCATGAGACAAGACATGCACTAAAGCAAGAGTTTTGAAAAAGGTCCAAAAAGAAACACTTGGTAACATACTAATCATGTTTTCTTATAGAGATCCAAAGTGTGTGCTCGTGGAAATTAATTACCTTTTGAAGGCAAGAATTGATGGACGAGAAGTGAAGACACTAGCCAATGTGTAAGAATGATTTAGTTAAAAGGTGATTTGTGAATGGAGGGTGGAAGTAGAGCCATACAAGGTGCTCGATGTCGGATTAGGCATTTATGGCAATCGACAGAGATGTATTTGTTTCTAATAATATCATTTCTCTACTATATCGGGCATCCATAGCCCGATAGAGATTATTAGAAATACCCTAAGAGATATTTATATATCAATTTGCTTTTACTTTTTGATTAATTGATTTTTTTGCTTTTAGCTTTCGAAAAATTTATTTTAGCTCTCTTGTTTTCAAAGGGCGTTAAGAATCATTGATGGCTTGATGAAAGGATATGGAAGTGATTGTGATGATGAAATTGGCTTGTGTCAACAAATACACCCAAAAATTCTTCACAAAAATTTTATATGTAGATAGTGATAGGATCCCTAAGAGGTCGGTCATTCTTTAATTTACCAAGGTGATGAAAGACTAAGGTCAAACAAATACCATAAAGATAAATGTTGCAAAATGGTGTGAATAGGCTAACCACAATAACATCGAAGGGATGAAAATGGTGGATGACTTGTAGAGGAATATGAAAGAAAGGGAAGAAAGAGCATCCATCTGTACGCAATACCTGATTGTAATGTTTGATCTTTGTACCTTTGATTTTTTTGTAATGTTTTAATGTTTTCTCATTTTTGTATTTTTGAACTATTTTATGATTTTTTTTTATGGTTATCGAAATGAAACGTGTAACTCTGTATGATAGGATCCAACAACGATGTTCGTAATTTATTTGATAAGAGAGACTAAGCACATTTTCTTATCAAGTGTAATATTATCCCGATCTTGATAATCGTGGTGAGGTATTACTCAACAAATGATTGTGATTTGTTTTAAAAAATGGGTTTCGTATGTGGGAGATTGAGTTCCCTTTCAATAGGTTTTTGCAATTTTGAACCATACTTGATGGGTACATTGGTGTGCATTATGGAAACACATTTTATTATGAATTTTATAATCATTTGAGTTGTTGGGAGCTTTGGATCTCTTCGGTGTTTTGGTCTTAGCTTGGTAAAAAACTTGTCTAGGTTTCTTATAAGCTAATGCTTGAATTTTCTGATCCCAGGGAAGTGGGAGAAGAACATGGACATTTAGAATTGATGTGAGAAATTATGGTGGGCTTACCACAATCTTTGGTAGAAGAATAATGTGATGGATGAAAATGACATGGTCCGAGAATTGAAGAAGAGGGGATACTAGAAGGTGAGCCATGAATAGAAGATGAAGGGCTACTAGGATGTGGCCCAAGAATAGAAGAAGGGCTACTAGGATGTGACCCATAGATGTAAGATGATGGGCTACTAGGATGTGGCCCAAGAATAGAATATTATGGACTACCCGGGGGTGATCCATACATAGAATACAAGGGGCTAGTTGGATGTGCCCCAAGAATAGAAGATAGTGGACTACTCAAAAATGTCCCACAAATAGTAGAGGGAGGGCTACTAGAAGGTGACCCACACCTAGAAGAAGATGAATGGCTACTTGGCATTAACCCCGTAAGAGATTTTGAGTAAGGAATTATGAAAGACAAATAGTGATTGGGTGATGATAAGATAGGCTATGGATCAATGCAAGACCTAGGAGTTTCCTTATGTAATGAAGAATGTGAAGATGGAAGAATAAGAGGAGAATCAAGTTGTATGATCGATGCTCTTCCTCTATTTCTTGATAAAAGGAATTAACCTTTTCCCCACAATACGTGAATGCATCAAGGTCTAAAGAGAATCCTTATTCGTAATCTTCTAGAGGAATATCTTCATGTGCCCCTATAAATTCCTAGATTGTTACTTTATTATGAAAGAGATCAATTGGTATGAGTAGTTGATCAACCACCAGGGGTTGATTGGAAAAAGAGGTTCAATTGGCATGGAAGACTTAGAATATGTTTGATGATGATTGATAAAAGAAGATGACTCAAGAGATGAAGTAGACTTAGGGCTAGATGTCTTGTGAGAAGAAAAAGATTTGGAATTGGTTGGTATAGGTTTCCCTATAAGATAACACGACGTCATGGAGGAAGAATAGGAGGATTTCGTATCCAAAATTCCATAGATTCCAACGTAGGAGTCGACTTAGATGATTGACTAGAAGGACTTTGAGTCGCATGAATCTTCAAACGAGGAAGGGTTTTATCGACATTAAAATTTCCCTCCATAATTTCTATTTTATTATGTATGTATTAGGAATAGGATGTTGTTAAGTATGATTAGTAGTGGTGTCTAATAGAAGATAACGACGCCATCAGTACGATGCCGCCAATAAATTAAAATATGGTAATAGTTAAAGTACAATAGGAATGTTGTGGTAAAAAGTAAATATTTGTCGTAAGTGGTCCGGTAATGTTAAAATGTCAAAGTTGGGGTAAGTAGAGAAGTAGGGTCTACATGATTAGGAATTAGAAATATTATATTTGTAATAAGGACAAAGAGTGATGTCATAAATATTTTTGTATTTTATTTGTGGAAAAGACTAAAAAGGTGGAACCCATGTGAGATGATAAGGTTTATCTTATCTTAGAAGATAAGCCTACATGTAAAGGCAAGAGTTTAGGCATGGAATATGATTGGCCGGAAGAGATTTCCTATCCTATCTTAGAGATAGGGTGGATAAGCCTAAATTCTTATAAATAAAGAGGTCGCCTTCCCTCATTTAGCATAGAGGGTAGTGATAAATATTGTATGAGTAAGTGTGTAAAGGAAGCCATCATTTAGAAGGTGTGTTAAAGAATCCATTGTGAAGTTTCTCTCATAGTTATTGTTGGAAGGAAAGTGAAGTCAGTGAAACTTGAAGTACCTCATGGGTGAGATTGCAACAATTTCAGTTGATATTATAATTTACACTTATATTTCAGATTTGTCATCATTCCTTCGTATCATAGTCTATGGTATTCTTGTGTTATGTTTGTTGTTGTGTTTCCATATTACATCCACCAAACTAAAGGTTGTGCATTAGTAAATAATCATAGCATAAGGATTTCCGATGGAGAATTATCATAGTGATGGATTGGTGTTGACATTTTGGTTTACATTGTCAAGGGACCATTCCTCGTTGGTGGATTTTCTAGAGAGATATTCCACTTAGTAGAAATCATTTGGAGGGTAACCTTGTTTTTATTATGTGCATAATAGTTACCATGGTAAAGTCACTTTTACCGTGAATAATATTTACCATAGTAACTTTACTTTTTATCGTGAATAGTATTTACCACAATAACTTCACTTTTTACTATGAATAGTGTTTACCACAGTAAAATCAGTTTTTACCACAGTAAGTCAAGTTTTACCGTAGTTTACCATGGTCATTCCTATTTCACTGTAGAAAGGTGTAAAGTCACTTTCTATTATAGTGATTCCAATTATTTGTGCACATAAGTCTTGTTGATTGTACTTGTGGGTTGGTATTTCACTGTGGTTACTTTTGAAAATGGGGAAGATTTCTATTTTTTCAGCCCAATCTAATGAAGATGCTTCCTCTTTCATTCAAGAGTTTAAACGATCTTACATTTGTAATGGCCTCATAAGAAGGGAACAATGGACTGAATTTTTTCCTACCTTTTGGATGGTTCAACCCTTAGGTGGTTTGAAACACTAGGTGATAATGTGAAAAACTCATGGGATTTATTAACTAAATTTTTTCTTGAAGAATTTGGTGAACAACATAAATATGCAGATCTCATGATCGATATCACAAAGCTATCCCAAGGAGAGAAGAAGAAGATAAGGGATTATCATGCTTGTGTTCTAGAGCTAAGGAGGAAGCTCGATGCCCAGATCTGGAAGGAAGGATTAGCGGATGGGTTGATGAATGGCGTGGATAATCTCCTCTGTAAGCACTTCATTCTTGGGATGAAGCCAGAGATCAGACAATGAGTGAAGTATGACCGCCCAGCTACCATTGAACAAGCAAAGGAGATTGCAAGAAGGCAAGAAGAAAGCATGGAAGAGGAGCCCAAAGAAATTGTTGCTAAAGTAGAGCCTACACCAACACCTTTGGTCCAGAATCCACAACCACTCTCGGTGAGCACAAATCTTTCTCCTAGTACATCTACTGAGTATGAAGATCTACTCAGAAAGATGGGTCAGTTAACTATTAATCTTCTTCAAGGAAAAGAATTTAGTTCTCAGGGAGGAGATAGAGGTCCAAAAAGAAATATTTCTGAAGTTGTATGTTATGGTTGTTATAAAAAGGGTCATTATAAGTATAATTGTCCAGATAGAGCTTCTACATCTGGTACAAGAGATAATGATAAAGGGAAAGCACCTGTGAATTCTTTTGATGTAGTAGATAAGAGCATAAATAATGAAGTAGATGTGTTTGTAACAAAAAAGAAAGAAAGAAAAAGATAACCAAGATGGAAATGATCCTAAGAAGATGAAAGGAGAAACTAGTAAGAAACATAGGAGAAGAAAGTTGGGTGTGCAGGATTTTCTAATTTCATAGGGACAAGGACCATACTCCATCTTAGAAGATCTATCCAAAAGGCCTACAAATATTACATATGGTCAAATTCTAGCTATGCCTTCTGAGAAGAGGCGGGAGATGCAAAGTGGACTCAATGCTCGACGAAGTAAAGAGGTTGAGGTACCTATTTTGGAGGCAGAGGCGGATCCCTACGCCTCCAAGCTGAGGTATTATGTAATGGTATTTCAATTCATGATGTCTTAGTTGATGGAGGTGCTGCAATTAATGTAATGACCGAGTCTGTAATGAATATGTTGGGTTTAAAATTGATCTCCCTCAACACTTATGTTAAGGTCATTAAATAAAGGAAAAACTAAACCAGAAGGTGTTGTTTCAAATGTGGCAATATCTGTTATGGGTTTTGTATGTGTGGTAGACTTTTAGGTGATGAAAAATGGTACTGTTGCGTACCCAATGTTGTTGGGAAGGCTATGGCTAAAGAGATTTCATGCAAGAAATTACTAGAATGAAGGCTTCATTACACTTGGACGTGGCAAAGAGAGGGTGAAGATAAACATGATCCCTCGGCATCATAAGGCATAACTTGTGGATTCAAGTGATGAAACTGATGATTGGACATCCTTTGATTACTCTAGTACCAGTGAAGTGGACATAGAAGATGAAGAAAGTGAGGTTGATGTTTCGGTCATGGATATCCTTCCAGTCACACCGACTCATGAACCCATAAAATTATCTGAAGAAGAAATTGATGATCGTCTCCAACAAATAAATATTGGTGATGTTGTGATGGAGAGTGAGAAGGAATCCTACCTCCAGCTCTTTCGAAGGTACATACACCTATTCACTTTTGATTACAAGGAACTCCATCAAGTAAGTTGGGTAGAACATTCTATTGAGCTGGTAGATGGTGCTAAGCCCATAAAGTAAATGCCATATAGAATGAATCCTAATTTTTCCAAGACTGTAAAAGAAGAAATAGATAAGTTGCTTGATGCAGGATTCATATTTGTTGTGGAGAATTCAAAATGGGTTTCTCCCATTGTGATCTCAATAAAAAAGAATGGGAAACTATGCATTTGTGTTGATTATAGGAAGCTCAACAAGGCAACAAAGAAGGATCATTACCCTCTTCTATTCTCATATCAGATCTTGGACGAAGTAGCTAGCCATGAGTGCTATAGTTTTGCTGATGGATATAGTGGATACAACCAAGTTCGTATAGCAGAGAAAGATCAGCTAAAGACCATGTTCACCACTCCTTGGGGAATATTTTCTTATAGAGTTATGCCTTTTTGGTTGTGTAATGCTCGGAAACATTCCAACGCTTGATGAATAGGGTGTTTGAACCCTACATTGGGAACTTCATCAGAGTATTTCTGGATGATTTTTGCATCTATGGGAGCAAGATGGACCACCTACACCAGATAGAGACAACATTTCAAAGGTTAGATGAAGCACAAGCCTCACTAAACCCTAAAAAGTGTGTCTTTGGATGTTATAAAGGTGTTTTGTTAGGGCATGTTGTATCCAGAGATGGTATTGGTATTGATCCTGATAAAGTTTCAAAAATCAAAGAGTTACCATTTCCTATTAATAGAAGTAAGTTGAGATCATTTTTAGGCCATGTGGGTTACTATAGAAGGTTCATCAAGAATTTCTCAAAGATTACACAGCCACTAACCCAATTCATGAAGAAGGATATTACTTATGAACCAGAACTAAGGTGCATGAAGCTTTTGAACAAGCTGAAAGAATATTTGGTGTCTTCACTGTTTTAAAGAATCCAAATTGGAGCAAGCCATTCATTGTGTATACTGATGCCTCGGATGCGTAACTAGGAAGTACTCTTAGCCAAAAGGATGAAAATGGGAATGATCATCCAATTTACTGGGGGAGCAGCACAAATGAGCAAAGTGTTGAGGTAAATTATATCAGAATCGAAAAAGATGCTCTAGCTATCATTTTTGCTGTAAAGAAGTTTAGAAATTACTTGCTTAGGGTAGAAATTTATAGTTATAACAGATCATCAGGCTCTAAAATATATTGTAAATAAGCCTAACCCATCAGGGAGGATAGCAAGATGGATAATTTTGCTACAAGAATTTAAATTTGATATTATAGATAGGCCAGGAAAGAAGCATGTCAATGCAGATGCACTCTCTCGAGCCTATGATGGTTTAGGTTCATCTTGTGATGATGATGATTTCCTAGATGCAAGCATTGTTATCCTTGACACAATCCCTAGTGAATACATAGATATTTGGAATTATCTGAATGAATTCAAGTTTTCGATGGTGCCAATGTAAAGACTAAGAGGAAGATTACTCAAAGCGGTCGTCCATATTCTATTCTCGCATGGAATATTATTTGAATAGGACGATGGAAAGTACAAGAGGGCAGTTCGACGTGATCAAGGGAAGGAGTTGATAGAAGAATTCCATAATGGTACATGTGGAGGACACTTCTCTAGACAACTTACAAAGCAAGAAGGATCTTGGATGCAAGTTATCACTGGCCCACTCTTTTTAGATATTGTTATAATTATTGTAAGACATGTGATATTTGTCAAACACATGGTAACTATAAGACTTCATCAGCTCCATTATGCCCTATTCTTCCACTTGGTCCCTTTGAAAAGTGGGGAATAGATATTGTAGGTCCACTTCCAACTACCCCACACCAAAATAAGTATATTGTAGTTGCCACATATTATTTAACCAAGTGGGTTGAAGCTAGGCCATTGAAAACAACTTCCATGGATGAAGTGGCAAGGTTCATATATGAACGCATTGTCACCAGATTTGGTTGTCCATTAGAAATTGTAATAGATCAAGGAAGCCACTTCATTAATGAGGTGGTAGAAGCCCTAGTCAACAAGTTTTCTATTAAACACAGAAGGAAACAACATACAAGCCAAGTACAAATGGACAAGTGGAACGAACAAATTTTGTGTTGTGTCAAATTCTAGCAAAAGATGCAGCCTTGCAGGTACATAAGTGGGATAAAAGGATTCATGCAGCATTGTGGGCATATAGGGCAACATCAAAGTCAACAAGATACTTCCCATTTCAGTTGGCTTATGGCATTGATCCAGTTCTTCTTATTGAGTTTGATATTCTCATTGTGAGAGTTATGAAAAAGGAAAGGATGGATGAAAGTGATTCAGTAAAAGAAAGGTTGGTGCATCTTCATTTGCTAGAGGAAATGAGGGAAATAGCGAAGGATACAAGCTATAAGAAGAAAATGAAGCAGAAGGAATAATTTGATCAAAAGATCCATTGGTCTCTATTTCATGTGAATGACTTGGTTCTAGTATATGATTCAGATACAAAAAAAGAAGGCAAAGAAAATTTCTTCCCAAATGGATGGGGCCCTACAAAATAGTAGCTGTGCATGAAAATGGTACATATCGACTGGAGGAATTGGATGGCACTCCCATTACGAAATGGGTCAACCACGACAAGTTAAAGATTTTTCAAGCACTGAATAGTCTACTCCAGGACAGAGTAGAAGCTAGGAAGGGGAAAATGTCGACATTAAAATTTTCCTCCGTAATTTCTATTTTATTATGTATGTATTAGGAATAGGATGTTGTTAAGTATGATTAGTAGTGGCGTCTAATAGAAGATAACGACACCATCAGTATGGTGCTGCCAATAAAGTAGAGTATGGTAATAGTAAAAGTACAATAGGAATGTTGTGGTAAAAAGTAAATATTTGTCATAAGTGGTCCGGTAATGTTAAAATGTCAAAGTTGGGGTAAGTAGAGAAGTAGGGTCTACATGATTAGGAATTAGAAATATTATATTTGTAATAAGGACAAAAAGTGATGTCATAAATATTTTTGTATTTTATTTGTGGAAAAGACTAAAAAGGTGGAACCCATGTGAGATGATAAGGTTTATCTTATCTTAGAAAATAAGCCTACATGTAAAGGTAAGAGTTTAGGCATGGAATATGATTGGCCAGAAGAGATTTCATATCCTATCTTAGAGATAGGGTGGATAAGCCTTAATTCCTATAAATAATGAGGTCACCTTCTCTCATTTAGCATAGAGGGAAGTAGTGAGAAATATTGTATGAGTAAGTGTGTAAAGGAAGCCATCATTTAGAAGGTGTGTTAAATAATCCATTGTGAAGTTTCTCCCATAGTTATTGTTGGAAGGAAAGTGAAGTCAGTAACACTTGAAGTACCTCATGGGTGAGATTGTAACAATTTCATGTTGATATTATAATTTACACTTATATTTCAAATTTTTCATCATTCCTTCGTATCATAGTCTATGGTATTCTTGTGTTATGTTTGTTGTTGTGTTTCCAGATTACATCCACCAAACAAAAGGCGTGCATTAGTAAATAATCATAGCACGAGGAGTTCCGGTGGAGAATTATCATAGTGTCGGATTGGTGTTGACAGTTCATTGAGGTGACTAATAAAAGAGGTCCGAAGAAGGGGAGGACCATGATTAAATAAACACATTAGATGTTTTATAAATAAGGTCTTGCGAAGAAGAGGAAGACCGCAACTTAGGATTATGAATTAGATGAATGATAAAGGAGGTCCTGTGAAGAAATGGGGGACTCAAGAATTGCAGTGGGCCCGGCCCCGAGCATGGGTGCTGGGGTGTAGCCCTCAATAGCGAGGGGTTCTGGGGTGCGCAAAAAAAAAAAAATTTAGGCGTAAATTTTTTTTGGCCTCGAAAAATGCACCCGACATATCAGGAAACGTGTTTTTCTCATATGGGTGAGTTTTTTGACCCATATGTTTATGGGACGGGTTTTGCCCATGGTTTTGATACCCACGGTTTTGTAAAACTACTTAAGCAGTTGTCTATTTATATGGTCTTATGCATATGATAGAAAATGAAGCAAATGTATTGCAGATGTGTTTTGAATTCGGGTGTGAATTCTGTAGAGTTTGTTGAGCATAGCTCCAAACGGATTTGGGTATTGTATTGAGAGAGCGGTGGCTTGTAATAAAATCTGAGCAAGTGATTCTTGGTGGACGTAGCCCAAATTGGGTGAACCATGTTCAATACTGTCTCTTTGTGTTGTGTTATTTTATTCTGTAATTTTATTCTAGATATGTAATAATTTCTGCATATTAGTTTCTACTATTGCGATTCTTTGAGGGATTATTCCGCATATTTTATCCCTTATTTCCTAACAGAGATCCTGTGGAGAAGGGGAGGACCATGACTTAGGAGTTGAATTAGATGAATCTAAATAGTAATTTGGATTCGAATCATCAAAAGAATCAGACGGAATATTTGGATTGGAATCCTTAGAAGAAGAGGAAATGTTTGGATTAGAATCATAAGAAGAGTGGGGGTAACCTGAATAATAATTTCGATTAGAATTTTTCAAATCATACCACCAACTATGAGATGAAGGTGGGGAATGGGTTACTTGAATGAGTTCTCTAGCATGAAGAACCAAACGAGGCTTAGTCATGGTTAGCATATTTTGATGTGAAAGCCGAAACTTTGATTCTTGATTGTTGTATGTATAAGGGACCTTGTAATAATCAATCATTATTAGCGTGTGTTGGGTTAAAAGGCCTAGACCTAGATTGTATGATAAAACTTATTCAAAGTAAAGAAGGTTTCATGTCAATTTGGGCAGCATAACAAAAACCAACTAGACATTTCGTAAAGATGGGGATGCTTGTGTAATTTTCCAAAAGGGAAGCTAAGGAAAACATACATCGTGATGACTCAAGATTGATAATCCAACAAGGTTTGGACAACAATTTTGGAGGCGTAAATGTCAAAGGATTGATCAAAAATTTTAGCAACATAAAGGATACAAAGGAAATATTTCCAATGTTCGATTGATGCAAAATTTTCTTGATAGGAAATTTTTTTTCCAAGGTTTGAAATATATGTTCAAAAATGACCATGAACTTAGGCAAAAACAAGAAGATCAAGAGGATCAAAGACCCAAAGGATTGTCCTAGAAATGAGTTTATAAGGTGGATAAACACAAGGAACAATCACATAAGTTCAAAACACAAAGCCAAATTAATGACCAAATAATAATGAATGATAAAGAATCAATGGATCAAAGTGATTTTCCTAAATGGATAAGTCAAAATGATGAATAATTGCAAGACACAATCACACAAGGTTTCTCTAGACCAATCAATCAAATGATATACTTCCTAAGTTTTTTTCAAATGGTAGTTGATGTTTTAAGATGATTAAAAAAATCACCACTTATGTCAAATTCAAAGAAATGAAGAAGGTGTAAGCAATGACAAAAAGTTAATATGATCCCCAAAAAAGTATACTAAAAGTGAGCTTGAATCCAATCAAGACCTATATCTCAAAAAGTGGTAGTTATGATTGTGAGCAACACAACAATACCACTAAGATATGTTAACCAAAATTTTCAAAAAAGTAAGGTATTAATATCAAAATGATATTGATATAATGCACAAAAATGGTAACACTCAACACTTTTCAAAATCAAGGTAGTGATTGAAAGAAAACTAAGGCTAGAGTATACCAAGGAATTATTAGAGTGTGTATAGCGTAATGTCACAATATAGATACTTAGGCCAAGTTTACAAGAAACAAGACATAAGTACCAAAATTGTAGTGATATGATATAAACAAGATAATAATTCAAAGGAGAATCAAGGTGATGAATCAAGCCTAACTATGATTGATGATCTTGACTTGGGTATCAAGATCAAAAAGGATACCAATGATATGAAAATGTCTCCACACACTTTAGATGTTTAAAAACTCAACCGCAAACATGGATGAGCATAAATGCAGACACAAAAGTGGAAAATACAATCAATTAGAAACACAAGGGTAGTCACTCTTCTTTTGATCAACAAAGTTTCAAAATAAAGTGAAGGAAGTAGATAAATTGGGGTTGAAGAGAGTTTGGCCTCACTTCGGCAGAGTTTTGCCTCACCTTAGGGTGAGTGAAAAACTAAGCAAAAGTAATGCTTCACAATCCTCGTGATGAATGATGCGCCATTTGAACTTTAATAGATTCTCCCCTTGTTTGGAAAACAATCTTTCAACTCCAAGAAATTTCTCCCTTTGCGATGGCTCTCAACTCAAATTGGTTTTGATATGGTCAAAGTTGGCTCTTGGTCAAAGATAGCTTCCTAGGTGGTTCACTCAACTAGGTGTCACAAGTTATCTAAATGCGAGCTTGGTTTGCCAAGGTTTCCCAAGGAGTATCTTGGCTTTACTTTACCCCCTTCAAATACATAGTGATAAATAAATGTGTTCATGTGTGTTCTCACTGGGGTCACGATACAGACAACTTTGACTCTAACTCATAAAGGTGAAACTAATCAAGTAGGTGTGTAGAGAACTTCCCATGGACTACTTTAGGGTTTCTAGAACCACCCCCATTGTTGTAGCTTAAGGCATTATGCCAAAGGGGTTATGTTCTAGTTGAGCGGATAGGGATGTACCCTTTTCGAAACCTGTAAATATAGTGTGATGTTTGTGGTGTGTTTTTTATCTTGTTTAGCTTAATGTGGTTTGCTTGAACACCTTTTGGAAACTTGCATGGAAACTATATTAGTAGTTTTGTTTTGTCTCAATTTCTTCCTTCTTTGACAAGTGTTTTTGGTCCTGCACAATGGATTAGTAATTTTCCATGCACACAAAGAGGACAAGCATCATTTCTAATTCTCAAGATCATCCTAAGACGCAAGAGAAGAGAATATGTGATGCAAGATCCAAATAAGAAATCAAAAATGGAAAATACTTAAATAAAATGTGATACATGTTTATTTTAACCAAATTTGACATTCCCAATGTTTTTCAAAGCAAAATAAAGAGATAAGAATCATTTTTGATTCCTAAGATCACCCAAAAAGACTCAAGGGAAGAGCATATGTGAATTTTCTCTTATGACTAAGCACGTAATGTTTGTCTAAATTCAATACAATTTAAACAAAAGCATGTAAATACACCTTGCAAAACATAAATTAATCAAAATAAACCTGCAAGATGTTAGTATTTTAATGACACAAGCTTTTGTAAATGTTAAACTGATATTTAAAACTAGATTGTGGTGCCCGCATTACGATCAGTATATACATGTGGATTATGGTGTATACACACCTCTGTGTGAACTAGCAAAGCTACAAAGTGCTTACCAGACAGAGAGAGATGCATATGACTACCTTAGCATGCTGCGTTAGCAGATAGATGTGTGCACATGGGAAGCAAAACAAAAGGCCAAAAAATATGACATTTTGTGTATGCAGGAAGAATGATGTCTACACTAGGAAATGGGTGTATGTGCAGCCTAAGCAGACACAGAGCATGTGCATGAGAAAAAGGATGCATACACTACATCGTTAAGGTGCTTGCGTGGGTATTACACAATTGATGTAAATAAGGTACAATACTACAAAAGTAGTGCGTGTGTACTAGACAGAGTGTGTGAGCATGCCAAAATGCATTCGTGTGCACTTGGTTTATGTGCCTCCATTATAAAAATGTACCGGTAATGATGTCAAAATATGGTGCAATGACATAAGCAAGCTCAAAATTGACAACAAATCATCAAAATAAAACCTCGTAAATAAGACTCAACACATGCAAAGTTAGAAAAATCATAAGAAATTTAACATTATTTCACACATGTGCATATCAAGGGTTAGTCAAATATTGAAATAACAACAAAATTTGAACTACAATGCTAAGGGACTAAGGACCCGTCCCACGGCATGCCAAATGTGTACATGAATTAGTTAACAATGCAAAGGAAATCAAAGCTAACACCTAATATCTTCAATACAATGTTAACTAGATCAATATACCATCATGTTAAGAGCTAAACAAGTAATAAACATCAACACTATGCATTAAAACCTTGAAAATAAAACCTCAAGCTAACATGCTAACATTTATTTCTCTACTCTTTAGAAAGCTAAATCAATGAAATGGACCTAGGTAGATCCTTTAGCTATTAAAGGGTTGATAGTTGTTTCTTGATCCAAGAGGATTGAGGATGGAGGTTCATCAAGTCATGGAAACAAGGCCTTTCTTGATTAACTCCATTGATCTTCACAAAATAGCTTGGATGATTGAATGCAAATGGATGATGCCTAGCTCCACTCTAAGGAAGAATGCCCTAGGATGATGAAATGGCTATAGTATAGGCTCTATGCTAATTTAGGTGTGAGTAGAATGGTAAGAGGAGGGATCCTTATATATCCCAATGGATAAAAGAAGCTTTGCATCCCTTTACATGTGGGATAATAGCTAGGTTGAGTTTGTTGTGGATAAGGATGGTTGAAAGGGGGTTGAGTCAACCTCAAGAGAGTTTCTTTTTTCCTTTAGTGACTCATGGGGTTTGACAGGATTTATTAATTAACCCAAGTGATTAATTAATAGGTGAGAAAGCTTTATAGAAGATTTTAGAAGAACAATTAGTATGATTTAGGGAATAGGAAGGGTTTAGGCTAAATAAATGACAATTTATTTATCTAATAGAAGAGGAAACTTAATTAATTAAGAATAATTAATTAATTCAAGTAGAAAGGGGTTTAATTAATGGAAGGTCATTAATTGTCATCTTTTCTGGATAGAAGGGTCAATTAATTAGTGTAATGTAATTAATTAACGATGATAAAAGAGAAAGTGTGTTATATTGACGATATGTCGTCAATTTGTGGGAAGTAGTATAATTAGCACAATTTAAGTATTTAAATTGTTGGAGCTAAATTATAGGTGTCTACAAATGCCTCCACATTTGAATGATCCGATCGTCAATGTTTCCACACCTACATGATCTGACTATCGATGCCTCATACATGCCCTTACATCTAGGTGGCTACATACACGAGATGCCCGACTATCCATGCATCAGTGTCTGTTCATGCAATCGCTTAGTTTCATAGCCACGACTCATTTACAAACATACCTCCTTTAAACCCTTGAATCAAACCCAGACCCTATTTCCCAACCCTAGTAAATAATTTTGACCTACACCCTAACTGTTGTCACGCAGGTTGAGTTCAATAGCCACGTGTATGAGTTACATAACCAGGCATCATTAAAATGTAATAATGATTTATATATGTTGTCGTATGTAACCGATGCATTGGGGCGATTATATGTATATAAATGAAATTTATTATGAACACTAGGTGACTTGACCCGCCAAACTAAGTTGTACCTAGAAAATTTAGGCAAAATGCTTCTCCGAAAGACTCTTAAAAATTGCCAAATCCAAATTTCAAAAATGTAAATTTTCATGAATTAGCGAAGAATCGCCACTAAAATTTTCCCCGAGATGCCCCCTCATTTGGGTGCATGTAACTATTGTAGGAGAATGTGGTCCAAAGGATAGGACCCTAATCTGATATGCATATACGAAGTAGAGATACCTACAGGAGAAGGGAATTTTCATGGTAGAAACTGAGGAACATTCAAACAAGATAGGCTAGTAACAAGTGTTAGTAGTAAAAGTAGCTAGAATGTAAAATAAGACAACATACAAGCAAGTAGAAAGACAAGATAGACTACGAGAAATGGGTTTTATACATGGGACATCACTCACAATGTCACAATACACTTAGGGCTGAAGCATCCAAAGGCATGCAATGATCACACAAGACATAAGGCATAGCATGCATACAATAGCAAACAATAGCAAGAAAAATTTATCAAATAACTATGGTTATATATGGTCTTGCAAGGAAAATGCTACACATGAAGCACCCATTAGTATGTTAGAATCATAGATAGTATTTCAAATCATGTATAACAAGTATAGTGACAATAATGATAAGTAGTAAATAATGTTACATTATAACATGTGATGTGTGGAGTGTGAGAGTAGTAAAGGTAGATGCCCCTAGGAGCCTTGATGGGATTTGTAAGAGATTCAATGTCGAGCATCATACATCATGTTAGGAGTTGTAAGAGACATGTATTCACTTGTAGAGAAAAAGTAAATGTGCATGTGTATATGATAAAGATAATGACATACTGAGTATCTATTTAGCATAGTAAACAAAGTGAAAGATGTAAGTAGTATAAGATAGCAAGAAAAGATGCAACCAAGATATGCAAATGTTGTGTGAATGTAATGGTGTGATATGCAAGGTGTGAAGATGGTAGGAGTAGCATTTCCCCCAGTGGATGTGTATGAGATGATGTTCATTTATAAATGCTCCCTCAACAATCAAGAATGAACCATAGAACAAGAGTGTGTCATCGGGAAATGAGTGTGTTGTGTGAGAGTAGATGCTAGAAAGATATATCGTGAAGCGATGAGCATGAAATGTGTATCATGTGAATATCATTAATGAATTAGCCCTCAATAGTTAAGTGTGAACCATATCACTAGAGTGAATCATCAAATCATGATGGTCCAATGTGTGTACCAAAGATGTAGGAGTGTTGAGAAATATTAATCATGAAGTGTGGAGCGTGAAGCATGGTAAAAGATACTAGAGACAACTTGATGGTGATGGAAAAGGGGGAGATAGTGTGATGCCCCAAAAGTGTGCAAGTGATGGAGATCTATGATAGAGTTTGAAATGTGTCATAAGAAAATATATGGTTGCCACAATGGTAGGTAGGAGCAAGAGTATGACCAATATCAGATTGTGGATTGACAGGATGAAGTTTAATGAGGTTAGTTATCACAGGCGAATTGGTTGGTCTTGCTTGATTTTTAGTTATTTAATTGGAATGGGTAATGCTACGGAGTACTAGATAGGAGGAGGTGATGGGGTGTGAATTTTTAAATGAGGTTGCTTAGTTGGAAATGGTAACACTGTAGAAAACTTAATAGGAGGATACGATGGACGACATATTTTGAGAGGTGGTATGACATTGGGTTGGATAGGCGGCTTTAAACCCGACTGAGACAAGTAACATTGGTAATGATGGAATGATGCTCACTACACATGGAGGGATTGAATTTGGGAGGCCAATGGGATTTAGAAATTGGAGATGAACATGTGGTATAATGTTGTGTAGAAAATGAAATAAAACCTTGATGATCAAGGTACTTAATTTTTCATTTTAAAGCATAGAAATCATTATCATCGTGTCCATTAATTTTGTGATAATTACAAAAATGGGAGTCCTGTGTATTTGAAAAGTTGAAAGGAAGGTAAAAATGAGTATTTGGAAACTTGATCGATTGGTGATTGTAAACATAAAATCACACACTTTGGTACATTTCTAGGTCCTAAACACATACTAGCATTCATATGATTCCTAAGAAATAAAACTAGTAATTGATGACTATCTTTGGCCTCTTTTCTATGTTTCTTATTTTCTATTTGGTCTTGCACACCCTACAGCCCAGGAGGAATTTTCGATTTATCTTTTATGGCTCTAGACACTAGCACCCAGCCATGACAGGAGTTCCTAAGCATCCCCTGTCCCCTCCGGGCATCCCTAACCCTTTTCTACCTAACTCATTATTTTTGGGTCTCTTTTATCTTTTGGACATCTTTTTTTTTTTCACTTATGGGTGACCTTCCAGGTTGTCAATTACAAAATTCAAATAAGTGAATCATATAAATACATAGTTATGTGTTCAAAATCAAGGACAAAGCACTAATCATTACTATCATCACCTAAGCTTGCATCCAAAAGGAACCTAAAGCACTCTAAAGCATCCATCTAGCTTTCATTCAAGGAACAAAAGTCAGAATAATTTGTGCATACACTGCATAGGAAGGGAAATTTCATCCACACATTCTACTACATTTCTACATTCTAGCTACATTATGCTATCAAGTGCCACTTGCACAAGGGAATTCTAAGGCATCATTCTTACACACACACACATAAGACTACATGGAGTCTAAGATGCCCGCATTACTCGGTCGTAAGTTCACTCTCAGGGTGATCGTTGGGGTCGGCTCGACTCCCCGTATTTCATCTTTCATTTTAGGTTTGATGTGGTTTTGGGCTTGTGCAGGTGAACTTCTATATTGTAGGTTACAGGTACCCTTGATGATCATTGTGTGACTATCAGGTGATCAACAAGAAGTAACATTGAAGATCTTACGACACTATAGACATCAGGTTTTGGGCATCTTTACAGTCACCTGTGCCTAGAAGTGGTTTCCAACACCCTGTGCACCCACGCCCTACTTTGGGTGCCCATGTCTGGTAGTATCTGTGAGTTCTAGAATTTATTATGAGTAGTAACAACACTCTGCCTAGCTTATTCAGCACTTTTCCCAGTTCAAATCAGTCCTAGACAATGAGGAAATCAGTTAAGTCCTATCTCCTTCTTCTTTGCTTAGGGTTTCATATTTTTAATCTTAGATTGCTTGTGTCATTTCTTTATTTCAATATTTATACATCATTTGGTTCAGTATTGACTATGAAATATTAATATTTAATTAAAATTTTATTAAATCAGTGATTTAGGAGCTCAAAAAGAATATCATGTTGCTTAGCATTTAGATCAAAATTGAGAGGTGCGGGTAACAATAAGAATTGGGATTCATTTATATGAGCACATGTAGTAGACATAGGATTAAAATTAAGTGGAGAAGAAGAAATAGCATGGGCTTGAGAAGTATCCTTGAGATGTTGGATTTCAGCTATGAGAGATGTAATCGTGATTTCCATAGCTTGAATTTTATCTTGAAATAGACAATGTAAATCTTGAATTGACTTGCAAATGGATTTATTGGTTATGGTATCAAGACCAATAGGGTCATCAGAGAGATGATCAAAAATGACACTTGTGTAGGTGGCATATTTTCAGGAGGTACATAGTGTCTAGGAATTTTTGGAGAACATCTTTGCAAGGTGGGTGCATTTGAAGTAATTGATGCAAAGAGACTTGAGGAGCCATGAAAGAAGATCAGATTGAATAGAAAAATTAGGATCCATACATTTGATCATGTGTGGGGTTCACCAAATGATTTTATATCAATTGAATTAAATCTAATTACAAAATAAATACTATAATGAATTATGTACAAATGCTAATATACAATAAGATGCAAGAAAACAAGCATATAAATGTGAAAACCTAAGAAAGAGAGCAAGATTGAGAGACTTAGTCAATTTCCTAACATTCTCGGAAGTGATCCGGGCAGTGAATAGTTAAAATAGACTAGGTAGAGTTTCGTATATGCTCACTAAAGGTTCCGAGACTCAGAATGTGTCGACAAGAGCACCCATGGCAAGACAAGAGCACCTGAGCACTAGCATCCATTTTTGGCACAATTTTCTATGTGAATGATCTAGAAATGGTCTCTTCGTACAAAATAAGCTCCACTAGTAGTTTTTGTTTGTCACTCTGGTTTCTCTCCTTGATCATAAAATGTACTTGTAACTGCATAACAAATTGTCTACCTTCACATGTCCACAAACCACATCAAATCTAATTAAAAATCCATAATGTGGAGTCATATTGATCCTCGGAGGTCACCCGAAGAGTGAAATTAGTACTGAGCAATGAACTACATTTCAGACTCTATGTAGTTCTTTCTGAGAGTGTGTGTAATGATGCCCTTGTGCAATTTCCACAATGATAAAGCTAGATCTATAATGTAGAAAATGTATAGAATGTGTAGGATGAAATAGAATAAATTTCCCCTCCTATGTTGTGTATGTAGAAGAATGTATCCCTTTTCCCTTGAGTGAGTGTTCTAGATGGATTCCTTAAAGTGCTTTTTTGCCTTTGGATGCAAGCTTAGGTGATAGTATGTAATGTTTAGTGTTTGGTCCCTTATTTTGAAAACATAATTGTGTATTTATATTATTCCCTTGTTTGAATTTCATAATTGACACTGAAATGCTGACCCAAATTAGTAAAAATTAATTAAGAAGTGAAAGGGGTCCAAAAGAATAAGAAAAGGTAAAGAGGTATAGGATCTCCCAAGAGGACATGAGCGCCTAGTACTAGTGTCCCAACTGGGTGCTAGTGTCAGAGGCCATCGAAAGATAAAATAGTCAAATGTCAGCAAGAGTGCAAGATGTATGCATTCAATAAAAGTGTAGAAGACAAATAAAAAGGCTAAAGGGAGTTGTCAATTACTATTTTTCTTGCTTAAGAATCGTGTAAATGTTAGCTTGCTTTAGGACCTAGAAATGTACCCAAGTGCATAGATTTTGTGTCTAAAAAAATCTAGTTGATCACAATATGTATCATCCTCCTCCATGTCCTCCTTTTAGAGTCTAAATTTCCAGACCTATCAATTTTGGATACATTCCTGGATACCCTAATGATGTCCCTAACAAAGTGAGAAATAGATTGCACAAGTTTTAAGTTAACATTATCATCTCTAGATAACAACATCTTAGGTCTTTTCTAAATATAATTTATGATTATGAGATTGAGTATGAGGATGTTTATCTAAATTTATTTTTGCATACTCTTGAAGAAGATGCTAGATAATGGTTCAATGCATTACCTCATGGGAGTATTGACTCTTGGGATGAGATGATGAATGCATTTAGGATTCAATATGGTGATAGAACATATAAAAGCTTGCTCTTGGATGAATTTGAGAATATCAAGAAAAATCCTAATGAGTGTGTGCAAGACTTTAATACCAAGTTCAATAATACATTGATGATACTTCCAATCACTCTTAGGCCAAGTAATGAGTCTTGTTTAATCAATTATTTTGATGTTTTTACAATAAATTAGCTTATTACGTAAAATATAAGGCACCTTCTAATCTTAGCCAGGATTTTTCGATGGACATCCAAATTGAGAACAATATTAAGGTTATTGGTAAACCTCCTAAAAGAGAAGGGGTCAAGTTGGTAAATCTTGAAAATTAACAAAGTGGTAAGGCATCCACTCTAGAATAAATAGTGAAGAATCTATTCAGTGTTGTCAAAGAAATTTCATATAAATTAGTTAGATAAAAAGGGTATTTCCATGGGTTTTCAAAATCAGAATTAAAATAGACCAACACCTTATGTTAGAGTGGGCAATAGAGGAAAGATACCCATAGGTAGGGGTGATAGGAAACAATCATTTATAGATACTAAAGGGGTTCCTGATCCTTTAGGTGCTCGGGTTTTAGTAGATGAGGAAGTTCCCATCATTGAGTGGTGTGACAAATGCCTTTTACCCCATGCTCCTTGTGATCAGGTGGCCTTAAAAGCATATCTAGAAGAATCTGGATCTGATCAAGATTTTGGTGATGCATTGATGTTTAAAGAGTTCCTAGACCTTGAAGGTGGAGTTTCTTCTACATATATGTTGTGTGTCAGGATTATGCATGACTTTTGGATAGTTTTGAACAAGGTATGTTATTCCCTTGTTAAGTTTGATTCTAAGGTTAATATGACTCAATATTTTGAACTTCCTAATCATGAATTTGAGTATTTGAGAAATTTAATGATTAAGAAGTGTGATGAAGGAGTCCCTTAAGTGAAGGATGGGAAATTATTTATGAATGAGACATTAGATCAAGAAAAGGAATACAACTTGAGAAGTAAGCAACAAGTTTCCCCTACCGAGGAGCCCATTTTCTGATCCAAAAGATGGGGAAAAAGTAAGGAGATTCCTAGAAGAGTTGAGTGTAAGAGTATCCCTGATAAATTTGTCTCTTCATCTCAACATGTTACACAAAATATCCTTGTTTATGCTTCTAAGACTAAGATTCCCTTGTTTACCAATGTCCCAAAGGGTGCCCCTAGGAAACATTTTTCATACAAAGTCCCTCTCGAGAAGCCAAGTCTAGGTAGGCCTTTTGTTATATTATTTTAAATAAATTTTCACCATCCAAAGAGGCATTCACCCTTCCCCTCAACACCCCGTACTCCAAGTCATTACTTGTAATGTGGAACAAGTTTTAAGCCAACTTAAGATAATTGTTCCTTTAGTAGAGTTATTTAGGATCCTGAGC
Source organism: Taxus wallichiana var. yunnanensis (assembly GCA_018340775.1). Classification (NCBI taxonomy): domain Eukaryota; kingdom Viridiplantae; phylum Streptophyta; class Pinopsida; order Cupressales; family Taxaceae; genus Taxus; species Taxus wallichiana. The sequence goes on along the minus strand of CM031235.1, from coordinate 718,140,455 downwards.
ATAGGAATAGGGCATTTGAATATTTGGGATTCAATGAGGATACTATTGCAAATAAAGAAACCCCTCCCTTGTTATGAAAATAAGGTTGAAGAACCTCAAGAAATTTTTGAACCTGCCCTGAAGTTTATTTGGGAACATCCTTGGTTGAGATCCAATTGGATGTTGATCCTTTTTACACAACATTGATAGTTAATGGTTGGCTCTTACACAATTACATGTTTGATTCTAGTGCATCCTACAATATCATGTCATTAGTGGTCATGAATGAACTTGGTATAAAGATAACAACTACCTATGGAATATGTTATGCCATGGATTCAAGGGAAGTGCATGTTATTGGTTGTGTAAGGGGATTGGTTGTATAATTAGCATCCCACCCTAGCAAGTACTTAACAATGAATGTTGTTGTTTTTTATTGCCCTACCAAATGGGGAATGCTATTGTCAAGAAAGTGGGTAGAAAGTGTGGGAGGTAGTGTGCAAATGGACTTGTCATATGCCACCATTCCACTAGATGTAAATTTGCTTAATCTACGTAGGGAAGAGAATTTTATGCACTTAATTGAAGACCCCATGAATGCATCCTATCAAGTGTTATATATATATATATATGTTTACTTGGGAAATTTTTAGTAATGTAGATTTTAAATATTAGTGCCTGACCTTCGCGCTCATTTTGAAGACCCCAATGCTCCTTGGACCATGTATTTCGATGGATTATGATCTAGTTTTGGAAATGGAGCATGGGTTGTATTGTTTTATCCAAACCAAGGATCCTTTAACTTCTCATTCAAATTATGTTTTGAGTGCACAAACAATATTGTAAAGTATGAGGCGATCATACTTGGTTTGAGGATTGCTTGGAGGCATGGAATCAAGAACCTAATTTTCAAAAGATATTTTGAATTGGTTGTGAAATAAATCAAAAATATATTCACAGCCAAAATTCAAAGATTAGAACAATAAAAAAATGTAGCTTGGGATTTAATTGAGATATTTCATTCTTTCATTATTATATAGTAGCTACTAAAAATTGGTGGTACTGGCCTCTCAATATGATAATGAAGTCATATCCCCATATTGCAAGTTTGAATTTGAAATGTTGGTTGGACTATCTGTACTCGACAATGTTAAGCATTCGAAATGTTATAATGATGATAATCACATATTGAATTTCCTAAATGGAGAAGCTGATTTTTCTAATTAGTTGATTCACCTAGAGCCCATGGTGGATACTTGTGAAGGAAAGGAAACTTTTTTTTGAAAGGAGATAATTCATTTGAAAACTAATATAATCCCAAGAGAAGTGGTTAGCCTTGAATCTTATTTTGATAGTGTTGACATGGTTGTGATTAAATCCACCCATAGTCCAAGAGATATAACTAAGTGCAACTTAGGAACTTGCCAAGATACTAGAAAATTTTGGTTGGGTAGAAACTTGGATGTAAATGAAAATTAAGTATATTCCATACTTTTGCTAAAGAAATATCAAGATTGTTTGGCTTAGCATTATTCTAAGTTGAAATCTTAAAGGGAGGATCTATTTCAGTATGTAATACCCTTAGAGCCTCACACAAATCCTTTCAAGAAAAATAAAATGAAAATCAACAGCATTCTTGAAACTAAAATGCAAGAAGATATTAAGAAAGCCAAGGCTTGACCTAGAGCCCATGGTGGAGTCTTTTTAATGAAAATAAACTCTATTTTGAAAGGATATGGTTCAGTTGAAAGCTAATATAATCCCAAGAGGAATTATTAGCCTTGAATATGCTTTTGATAGTGTTAGCAGAGTTGTGAATAAATCCACCCATGGTCTAAGAGATGTAATTCGAGTGTAACTTAGGAACTTTTCAAGATCCTAGAAAATTTTGGTTGCAGGCGAAACTTAGATGCAAATGAAAAGAAATAATATTCTAGATGCTAAAGAAATAGCAAGACTATTTTTCTTAGTCATATTCTAAATTGAAAGCTTATATGGAGGATCTATTTCATAATGTAATACCCTTGGAGCCTCACACCAATCCTTTCAAGAAATATAAAAGACCAATCAACCCCATCCTTGTAACTAAAATGCAAGAAGAGATTAAGAAACTCAAGGATGGAGGAATCATTCAACCCACTAGATATTGATCTTGGGTTGTTAATCTTGTCTCAATCAAAAAAATAATGGTGATATCATATTTTTTGTTGACTTCGTGAATTTGAACAAGGCTTCATTAAAGGAAAATTACCCTTTACCCAACATGGAAAACCTATTGCAAAAGGTAACATGCTTGGAGATTATTTCAACATTGGATGGTTTCTCAGGATACAATCAAGTCTTGGTCAAGGAATCAGAGCAATATAAAACTACTTTTACCAATCCTTGGGGAAATTATTTCTATGTGAGAATGCCCTCTAGTTTAATTAATATTGTAGTTACTTTTAAAAGGGCCATGGATGTTGCATTTGTTGGGTTTATTAATGATTTTATTGTGGTTTATCAAGATGACATTACAATTTACTCCGAAAAGGAGTGATCATTTGGAGCATCTTGAGAAAATATTTATCAAATGTAGAGAGTTTGGCATTTGTATTAATCCTAAGAAGTCTCACTTTTGTGTGAAAAATATAAATTTATTGGGGCACATTATGTCTCATGAAGGAGTAATGATTGATCCATAATGAGTTGAATTTATTGGCAAGGTGCCCATTCACCAAACCAAGAAAGATATCGATCTTTCTTTGGTCAAATTAACTTTGTTAGAAGGCTTGTTTCCAAATTTTCTAAAATTAATTTTCCCATCACAAGTATGTTGAAAAAGGATCAAACAATCAAAGGGGATGAGGCAATGCAATATTTTAAAGGAATAAAAGATGCACTAAAAATTGCCCCTATTCAGCCGATTCTAATTACCAAAGGGATTTTCAAATATTTTATTTTACATCTGAACATACCTTAGCTTTATTCTTGTTGTAGAAGAATGGTGAAGTAAACGAAAAACCAATTGCATTCTTCAACAAGACCCTACAAGTTTCTGAATTGAATTATACTATAATGGAAAAAAGTATTTTTCTTTGGTAAGAGTTGTTAAGATATTTACACCTTATATTTTAACCTCCATGATCATAGCTTTTGTGCCACACACCATGGTAAAGGATATTTTGACAAAAATGGAGGCATCTAGTAAGAGATGTAGATGGATCAACAAAATTCGGGAGTTTGGCATGGACATACATACTAATATATTAGTAAGGGGCCTTGGTTTATCAAGATTGATGGCTGAGGCTAATTTACAAGTAGTAGAAGTGAACCATGTTGGTGGGGATGTTGGGGATCCTTTGGAAAAGGTATTTTCATCTTTATGGTACAAGGACATTATTTTTACTTGAATAATTTAAATTTTCCTTCTAGTTTAGATAAAAATCGAGGAGAACATTCAAGCTAGCTTCCTAGAAGTATCTCTTGGTCGACCTAGGGCTAGCTTGGAAAATCTGAAGGAGTTCTCATGAGATGTATAGCTAAAGAAGAGGGCCCTAATTTTTGAATGAACTCCATGGAGGAGTTTTTAGGGACCATTATGATCCTAAGGTAACTACTCATAAAATCCTTAGGGCAGGATATTGGTGGTCATCCTTGTTTAAAGATGTTGCTCAAAAGGTAAAAAAGTGTGAGGACTACCAATATTTCTTTAGTAGATTAAAAGCTTCTAGGATCTCTCCGCTCCAACTTGTATTAGTTGAGGATCCCTTTATACATTGGGGATTAAACTTTGTTGGTGAGATGAAAAATGCATCTAGTGTAGGCTACAGGTGGATTTTGGTTTCCACTGATTACTTTAAAAAGTGGGTAGAAGAAATCCCTACCAAGAAGGCTACTCATCAGGTAGTCATGGACTTCCTCTTGAACAATATCATTTGTAGATTTGGTGTCCCTACAAGATTTTTGTTGATAATGCTATGATTTTTAGGTCCAAACATTTAAAGATCATTATCCAATTTCACCCCTCCAGGTTGAATTGATAACATACATCAGATTCCCAAGTCCCTGTGCCGAAAAGGACGAGCTCGAGAGAATGCGAGAAGTTGCGAGAGAAAATAAGCCCTGGGCCGAAAAAATTGTGAAAATCGGCTAAGTCCTTGTCCTAGAAATATTTGGGACATGCGGGACACCAAGGCGCGGTTTGGCGAAATTCCTCCAGCGGCCCGCTGAAGCAAAAGGACATCCTGGGACAAATGGACGCGAAATGCCCGAATCGGCCGAAAGAAAGAAAATTTGTCCAAGTCCTTCACCGAGAGCAAGCGGGACAAGAGTACGCGGAAGAAGACCTGAACCGGCCGGGTTACGTAAAACAGAAACTTTCGACCTTTGGGACATCCGGGACAAAAAGACGCGGTGGACGTGAAAATCCGGCAGGCCCATGGATGAATCACAGCATGACACGTGTCGTCAAGGAAAAAGGTCCAAAAAGTCAAAGGGGCGAGTTTTCGAGCACTAATCCAAACCAATGAAATAGTGCCACGTGTCCAAGTTTAAGGGGCCCACAAGAAAAACCCGCGAAAAGGTGTAGAGAGGGAATTGCTCAGCGGACTAGAGCCTGCCACGTGTTGTCCAGATGGCAGAACGCGGGAAAAGAAATTTAAAAATCCGTTTTCACCTGTTTTGTGCCCTAAATCTTCAGACCTTCATATCTTTCGATCCAGAGCTCGGATTTACACATTCTTTATATTAACGGAAATTTGTTGAAATTCTCTACATGATTATGGGGTCAATCTTGCATTTTGGTGCATTTTGGAGGGAGAAAATTAAGAAAATGTCTCTGACGCGTGTAATGCTTCAACAACCAACTTTAATACAGCAGACAGCTCACCGCTCCTGATAGACAGCCCGCCATTTTTCCAGGATCCGCCGCTTGGATCATAATGAGATGATTTAAATGCTACCAAGAAGTGGTTGGAGTAGATTCTGAATTTCCCCTCTCTCCTCTCTCATTTCTTGATATATATTGTAAAGAGGAGCCCTTTTAAGAGGTCAGACATTCTTGTTTTGCATCCTCCCTTCTTCCCTGCTTGCAAGAGAATTTGTGGAGCTTTTCAAACCTCCCATATGGATTGTAATGCCAGTTTTTGCCTCTTGGCCACCAGTGAATGTTGTATCGACTCTTGAGCAATATATATATGTTTGTGATTGATTCTCAACCCTCTCATGTATTCATTGTTGTTATTTTGATCTCTTATTGCAGTTTGGTTACCTGTGCATAGTGTTTGTATTGCATCTATGTGGTCTGTGTTAGATTTGCAAAACAAGTGTCTAACATTCCTTGGTGCATCACCTCTGTAGTTTAGGTTTTATTCTATGCATTTTCTCACCCTGTCTCCTTGACAAGTTAGATTAGGTTTTAGTAAACCCTCTGCATTTTTGTGTGCATCTGAACAGAGGAATAGGAACCAGCCTTCTCTGGAGAATCCTTTCTCATCTTTACAAGTCCCACACTTGGAGAAAGGATTCCATGTTGTGCAATCACACTAGATGCCTGAACATCAACCTAGAAGCCTGATCTGCATCCAGGGGTGTTGTGAGTCTGCAACAACAAGTTTTGGCACGCCGGTGGGACACTAGAGGTCTCATTTTTATTGCAGCAAAGTTGATATGCATCTGCTGAAGTTTTCTTGCTTATAAGAGCTATTATTTGCATATCTGGTGACTCCAAGGGGAAGAATCAATTGGTTTCAGCAGTGTAGGCCTGAAAACTCATGAGAAGAATCACCACAAGGTCAAGAGTCGGAGAAGAAGAGGTGTTGTTTGAATACCTGCAGTTATCTCTCGAGAAGAAGGCAAAGAGGAAGAAGGATTCAAAGGTCTCCATCTCCACCAAACAGAACTCTCTCAACTCCTCCACCTGACAGGCCTTTCTTTCAATATACAAGGGTTTTAAGACCAATCAGAATGGCTCAGAACAACCCCTATGTCAACTTCACAGCAAAGCAGCCCACTTGCTCTCAATGCACAACATCCAGTTCCTATTGCAGCCTTGAAGAACATTCCCTACTTCACTGGAGAAAATCAGACTACTCCAGGTGATCATGTTAAAGATATTGCTAACCTTTGTGCAATCCATGAAATCGATGAAATGCAAGTGGCTGTCAAATTACTGGCATCTTCATTCAAGGGTAAAGCATTGCAATGGTTTAGGAGCCTTGGGGCTGGTTCTATTACAAACTGGAATCAGCTGTGCATTGCACTTCATGAGCAATTTGGAGAGAAGGGAGACAACTTGTCTCTTTTGGAGCAGTTGACAACTATCAAGAGAGCCCCCAACGAGCAGCTGACTGACTTCAACTTCAGATTTCAAAGGTCTTGGGATAGGATTCCAGTGGCAGTCAGGCCAACAGCAGGAGGTGCTTTTCTATATTACCTTAAAGCTTTGAATTCTGATATTTCTATGTTAATTCAGTCCATGGGAGGCACAACAATCCCTATGGCTTATAGCATTGCCATTAGAGCCGAAAACTATCTTATTCAAGCTGGTAAACTGGCTCCTAGGCCTCCTATGCCCTTGTATCCAAACTTAGAAAATCCAAGCACTAGTCAAGCACCCACTTTGGCTCTTGTTCCCACTCCTAGAAATCAGAGTTCGAATGAAGCTTCCACTTCATCTCCAAGTGCTTCAAATGAACTCCAAGAGGTCATGAAACAGTTGCAAAATTTGGGAAATGAGATGGTTTTATTTAAGAGGTAGCAAGCCCAAGGTTTCGGACCTTATCAACCTCAAGCTCAGCCTAATAGGCAGCCATATCAACCACAAAGACCACCTAATCCAACTGCAAATATGAATCAAAATCAAAGCCAAGTAAGGCCTCCTGCCAATAGACCATTCCAGCTGTATAATCCAAATGCCATATCTGCCTCTAAGGCATTAGTGCTAACACAGAACAACATTGCTCAGGAATATGATTGGTGCTTTCCATGCAATGAGCCTCACAACCAATCCATGTGCTTCAATGGTGCTCTCAATCAAGCACTAATGGTGACAACTACCGGTGTGGAGGGCGAGGGCAGTCAAGGAAACAACCAACAACTAGAAACATTCCAACAAAGCAATCAACCCCAAATGACACTACATTAGTGAACTGCAAGCAAAAGATTTCGTGGCATGAATCGGGCGTAGTTTCTCAAGGTGTTGCAGCCAACACAAGGTCAAAAAGGAGGAATCTGGGTAAAGAACAACCATTATCCCCAGCCAATCCACAACCTTCCATGGCTCCACAAATGATTGGCAAGCAGAGTCCAGTTTCAAATACACAAGGGCAGCCAAGAATAGCCCCTAGGCCAACTCAAATGCCAGTTGTTGCTGCCCACGTGCAGGGAGTAAACGTGCAAACCAAAGGACAACAGAGATATTCTTCATCACCATTCAGTATCATTGATCAGATGAAGAAGACAAACGTTAACATATCAATGTGGGAATCCCTATCTATCCCAGGCCAAAGAGATCTGCTGCAAGCTGCCATGAAGGATTGGACAATTTCGAATCAGCGGGTTCAGATGCAAGACAAAGTGCTTACAAATGCTGTCCAGCCTGAAGGAAGTCATGGAGGACAACAAGGTAAAATGTTGAAGCCCCCTCCTTTCTATGTTTCATTAATCATTGGGGATAAACTAGTACATAATTGCATGATTGATTCGGGGCAAGTAGCTCGTGATGCCCAAGCAAATAAATTGATCAATTTGGGTCTCGAATATGAAGTGATATCTAAAGGAGTAGTGCAATTGGATGGGACAGCAATAGCAACAGTTGGAGTGATTAAAAACTTGAGTCTTACCTTGCATGCATGTCCAAATGTTGTTGTCTTACAAGATGTATCAATCATAGACCTTCCACCACTCTTTGCCCTTTGCTTGTCAAGGGACTTCACAGCCAAGATTGGAGGGTATTTGTCTGCTGATTGGTCTCACATGCTGTTTAGAACAAGGTATGGAACTAAGGCTACAATTAGGTCCAAACCCATTGCAAACTTCCATATTGAGCCTTACACCCCAAGTCAGATTAATGCCAATTGCTCAGCATTTGATCAAGAAGATCACCCTAGTACTGATGAGGCTGACACCAAGGTTGGAAGTATCCCGGACCTAACTCTTGATGAATGGGAAAACAAGATACATGCTTTTGATCCCTATCAAGAAGTAGAAGAATCTGAGCTGGGAGTCTATTGTATACATGAAGAAAATCAACCTGTTCCTAGCATCACCAAGCCAAGCCATAATGATGACAACGAGGTATGGCTGTTTTTTTGATGATCAAGGAGTAGGCAAGGTGCAGGAGGTGGAGCCATGCTTGTTTCACCTCAAGGAATAAAGTACTATTCAGCTTTTAGATTTCAATTTGCATGCTCCAATAACACTGCTGAATATGAAGCCTTGGTGCAAGGGATGCATTGGGCAATCAAGAGAAAAATAAAGAATCTGCAAGTCTTTGGGGACAGTGAATTGATTGTAAATCAGGTCAAGGGATGGCATGCTGCCAAGAATGATCTACTCAGGTGCTACAAGAACAGGGTGTGGGACCTCATGGAAGATTTTGAAGGTTTTGGCATCGAATCCATTCCCAGGAAAGAGAATCAAGCTGCTGACAGGCTTGCAGCAGTAGGGGCAGCCTTTGACATTACGAAAAGCATTCAACAAGACAAGGTACAGCCAAACATCCACGTGATTGTGAGGCCTTCAGTGCCGGATAACAATGTCAGTTGGCAAGTGTTTGAGAATGACCAGCAAATCGTCAATTTCCTACAAGAAGAAGCTGAGTTCTCTGCCAGGAATCAAGACAAGTTGCATCAGCAGTATGGTGACCAAGTGGTGCAGTTGAGAACTAACAAATTACCAAAAGGCCTCATAACCTTGGAGTCAATCTTCAACCCGAATGATCAGTTCCGGAAGGAGAAGGCAAACATTCAAGTAAAGGGTGAGGATTCAGAGCCTATTTTAGTGGAAGAAGGCAAAACATTGCAGATTGGCAAAGTAAGTACCTCACAAGAGAAATCTGATTTTGTTCAGCTTTGCCAAGAATTTCCAGATGTCTTCACTTGGAGCTATGAAGACTTGAGAGGATTCAATCCAAATTTGTCACAACATACCATAGAATTGGATCCAGATGCTAAGCCCACCAGGCAGAAGCAGAGACCAGTCAACCCTCACATTGAGCCTCTGATGAAGAAAGAGCTAAATAAGCTAATAGAGGCAAGCATTATATTCCCGATCAAGCACTCAAGCTGGGTTGCTAACTTGGTTCCGGTCAGGAAGAAGAGCGGAGAAATCAGGTTGTGTGTGGACTTCCGAGACCTCAATAGGGCATCTCTCAAGGATCATTATCCACTCCCTTCCATGGAGCAAATATTGCAAGTAGTATCCGAGTTCAAAGAGATTCTCTCTCCTAGATGGCTACTCAGGGTATAATCAGGTGATGGTAAAAGAAGAGGACCAATTCAAGACAACCTTCACAACTAAATGGGGCACGTATGCTTACAAGAAGATGCCATTTGGGTTGTCAAACGCTGGTGCTACCTTTCAAAGGGCAATGGACATGGCGTTCAAGGGCTTGATCAACAAGATAGTGTTGATATACCTTGATGACATCACTGTATTCTCCAAGAATGCAGCAGACCATCTCTTTCACCTCAGGCAAGTGTTTCAGAGGTGTAGAAAGTTTGGAGTGTCTTTGAACCCCAAGAAGTGCATCTTTCTTGCACATGAAGGAAAGCTCCTTGGCCATATTGTCTCGAAAGAGGGACTGGCAATTGATCCAGAGAGAGTTGAAGCCATAAGAGCACTACCATTGCCAAGTCACAAGAAGGCTCTTCAAAGTTTCTTGGGAAGGATCAACTTTGTTCGCAGGTTTATCCCAGATTTTGCAGCCCTTGTCAAGCCCATCACCAAAATGTTAAAGAAGAGCATGGCTTTTAAGTGGACAGCAGAAGGCAAGGAGAGTTTTGAAGCAATCAAAGAAGCTATCTCTCAGGCACCAACTCTCATCAACCCAGACTTCTCCAAGGATTTCATCCTCTATGCATTCGGAGGTGATGACACTATTTCTGCCATTCTAGTACAGAGAACAAAGATAATGATGAGCAGCCGGTTGCCTTCTTCAGCCAGAGTCTAGATGACTATGAGGTGAGGTACTCTTTTATTGAAAAGCATGTACTTGCAGTAATCAGAAGCTTGAAGAAATTCAAGCATTTAATCTCAAACAACAAAGTCCAGTTGCTGGTCTCACATGCTGGAGTTAAGGACTTCCTCCTCAACAAGGATTTGAATGAGAAAAGGGCAGGTTGGATCACCCGTGTCATGGAGTATGACATTGATATCAAGATCACCAAGCTGGTAAGAGGGAAAGGACTGTGTGAGCAGCTAGTTTTGGGGAAGCAAAAGGAAGTATGCAACGAAGAAGAGGCTGTTTTGACAGTCCAAGACAGCTATGAGCCAAGTGGCAATCAAGAAGAAGACAATGCTGCCCCGACTCCCTGCTGGACCCAAGGTATTATGCACTTCCTAAGCACAGGCCTATGCCCTCCGGAGATGAACAAGACCCAAAGGAGACACTTCAGGTTGCAGGCTGTTCCGTACGCCATTGTTGATGGAGTTTTGTTCAAGAAAGATGTGAATGGAGTGCTGCTGAGATGCATTAGCACAGATCAGATTCAAAGGGTGTTGGAAGAGTTTCATGGTGGACCAGCTGGTGGCCATTTTGCACCAAGAGTGACAGCTCTAAAAATCATGAAGGCTGGTTATTATTGGCCTAAAATCTTCAGTGATTGCTATGCATGGATCAAGAGGTGTAAGAATTGTGCATTCTTCACAGGAAAAGAGAAGTTTGCTGCCCTTCCATTGCATCCAATCTCAGTTGACCAGCCATTCATGCAATGGGGTTTGGACTTCATTGGAGTCATTAACCCCAATTCAAGCCAAGGGCATAAATGGATTTTGACAGCCACCGACTACTTCACCAAATGGACAGAAGCAGTAGCACTCAAAGAGGCAAATGAGTCTAGCATCCTAGACTTTTATGAGGGAATAACAACCAGATTTGGTGTACCTGCCACAATAATCTCTGATAATGCATTGGCATTCATTGGATCTAAGGTGACTGAGTGGGCCGTCAAGAATGGTATTTACCTGAGCACTTCATCGAACTATTACCCTCAGGGTAATGGCCAGGCCGAGTCTACAAACAAAAACTTGTTGAGGATCATTAGGAGAACTCTTGATGAGAATCAGAGGTCTTGGCACACCAAGCTGAAATCAGCCTTATGGGCTGATAGGATCACTCCCAAAAGATCCACAGGTAACTCTCCATTTAGGCTTGTCTATGGAAGAGAGGCAATCTTGCCCATGTCACTTGAGTTACCAACATTGGAACTCATGAAGCAGCTGGAGTTACTTGAATTTGAGCCCATGGAGGTGAGGTATGCAGAGTTGATGGAGCTGCAAGAGATCAGAAATCAGGCATCCCAAGCAATGGAAAAGGATCAAGCTTTGATCAAGAAGACCTTCGATAGAAAGGCCAAGGATAGATCTTTTCAAGTTGGAGATCTAGTGTTGAAATGGGATGCGGACAGAGAGCAAAACCGGGAAGGCATTCAAAATTTGATGCTATTTGGAGTGGCCCATACATGGTCACAAAGTGCAAGAGCTGCAATGCTTTCCAATTGGCCTCATTGGATGGTGAAGAACTGCAGATTCCAGTAAATGGAATCTATCTCAAACATTGCTACTGAAAATAAAAGGTTCACCCTTGTAAATATTAGTCTAGATTTCAATTCCTCTAAGTGTGTATGCACATTGTCTTGTTGTAGTTAGGTTTCAGTTTCCCTAAGTGCTTTGGCGCAGGTTTTGTTGCTCCTGGATTGAGTTTTTACAGTTCAGCGTGCTCGTAGAAGGAGTTGCAGTATCAAGCTCATTTCAGGTCATTGCTTATGACTCCATGCCCAATGGATCGCTAAAAGGCCACTGGTCTTTTCATCTAGCAAGTAGATGACCCCGCTGAGTCGCCAAATTGTTATCCAATTTCACCCCTGGGGTTGAATTGATAACATACATCAAGATTCCCAAGTCCCAAGCTGAAAAAGGACGAGCTCTGAGAGAATGCGAGAAGTTGCAGAAAATAAGCCCGGGGCGAGAAAAAAATAGTGAAAATCGACTAAGTCCTTGTCCTAGAAATATTTGGGACATGCGGGACACCAAGGCGTGGTTCGGCCGAAACGCCTCCAGGTGGCCCGCGAAGCAAAGGGACATCTGGGACAAATGGACGCGAAATGCCCGAATCGGCCGAAAGAAAGAAAATTTGTCCAAGTCCTTCACCGAGAGCAAGCGGGACAAGAGTACGCGGAAGAGCCGAACCGGCGGCGGTTTCGGCCAAAACAGAAACTTTCACCGGGACATCCGGGACAAAAAGACGCGGTGGACGTGAAAATCAGCGAGCCCGTGGGACGAATCACAGCATGACACGTGTCGTCAAGGAAAAAGGTCCAAAAAGTCAAAGGGGCGAGTTTTCGAGCACTAATCCAAACCAATGAAATAGTGCCACGTGTCCAAGTTTAAGGGGCCCACAAGAAAACCCGTGAAAAGGTGTAGAGAGGGAATTGCTCAATGGACCAAAGCTCGCCACATGTTGTCCGGATGGCGTAACGCAGAAAAGAAATTTAAAAATCCGTTTTCACTGTTTTGTGCCCTAAATCTTCAGACCTTCATATCTTTCGATCCAGAGCTCGGATTTGCACGTTCTTTATATCAACGGAAAGCTGTTGAAATTCTCTACATGATTATGGGGTCAATCTTGCATTTTGGTGCAGTTTGGAGGGAGAAAATTAAGAAAATGTCTCTGACGCGTGTAATGCTTCAACAACCAACTTTAATACAGCAGACAGCTCGCCGCTCCTGATAGACAGCCCGCCATTTTTCCAGGATCCGCCACTTGGATCATAATGAGATGATTTAAATGCTACCAAGAAGTGGTTGGAGTAGATTCTGAATTTCCCCTCTCTCCTCTCTCATTTCTTGATATATATTGTAAAGAGGAGCCCTTTTAAGAGGTCGGACATTCTTGTTTTGCATCCTCCCTTCTTCCCTGCTTGCAAGAGAATTTGTGGAGCTTTTCAAACCTCCCATATGGATTGTAATGCCAGTTTTTGCCTCTTGGCCACTGCAATGTACTGTATCGACTCTTGAGCAATATATATATGTTTGTGATTGATTCTCAACCCTCTCATGTATTCATTGCTGTTATTTTGATCTCTTATTGCAGTTTGGTTACCTGTGCATAGTGTTTGTATTGCATCTATGTGGTCTGTGTTAGATTTGCAAAACGAGTGTCTAACATTCCTTGGTGCATCACCTCTGTAGTTTAGGTTTTATTCTATGCATTTTCTCACCCTGTCTCCTTGACAAGTTAGATTAGGTTTTAGTAAACCCTCTGCATTTTTGTGTGCATCTGAACAGAGGAATAGGAACCAGCCTTCTCTGGAGAATCCTTTCTCATCTTTACAAGTCCCACACTTGGAGAAAGGATTCCATGTTGTGCAATCACACTGGATGCCTGAACATCAACCTAGAAGCCTGATCTGCATCCAGGGGTGTTGTGAGTCTGCAACAACAACAGTGACTATGTATGAAGAATATGGGGCAAGCGTCACTTATGCCTCTAATTAAAATCCTCAAGGGAATGGGCAAGCAGAATCTAGAAATGAAAAAAATTTCTCAAAATACTTAGAAGAACATTTGAGGTTAACAAGAGAAAGTGGGGTGACTATCTCAAATTTGATTTATGGGATGATACAGTTACACCAAAAGGTACATTGGGAAAATACCATTTGAGTTTCTATATGTTGACCAAGATTTTTTTCCTCTCCATTTACAATTATCATCTTACAATTTCATGTAACAATTAGGAGATGATGAAGGATTTGATCCTTATGTTGTAAGGATCAATCATATTATTGAGCTTGATGAAGTTAGAAGACAAGTTCATCAAATACTTGTCAAGTTTAAGTAAATACTCAAGAATATATTTAACAAAAAGGTAACTCCAAGAATTTTCCAAGTTGGTGATTTCGTTCTGTTATGGGATAGCAAATATGAAGATAAAGGAAAACATGGGAAGTTCAATGATTTTGGATGGGTCCTTATTCTATTGACATCAAAATTGGAGAAAAAAATTTATTCTTGAGGGATTTGGATGGAGAATTAATTGAGCTACTCACACGATGGAAAGCATCTCAAATGCTTTTTGGATTAAATATGTGTCTCCTTGAATATATGTACGAGTGTATAATTTTTGTTCCTTGTTTGGTCCTTCTAGATCAACTTTTATTTATCTTGTACTCATGGCTATTATTCTTTATAGTAAACAAGTGTCTTGTTATGTGAATCCTTTCCTAATGGATTGGGCATCGGCCTACCTCCCAAGATATTCTATGGTTTTGAACACCCACTAGGGTATTCATCTCCGAGCAAGAGCCAATGTTGGTGCCTGATTTAATCCTATCAAAAATCATAGTATGTTTTATGTTTCTCCTGTAAATCTTAATGTAGCATCATTGTTTTGTTGTCTTTCTAGTCTCTTAATTCGTTTCATGCTCTCCCAAGCTCCAACTATTAAAATAATGTCATGATCATATCCATTCATCTGTGTTTTTTGTTTACACATTAATGTTTCCTTTGTTTCTTTTTCATTTTAATGATCTACAAGTTTAATGGTTTAGGTGACGTTGTTGAAATTATAAGTTTATATTTGTGCTTTGAAACAAGGCCCCTTTCCGTTAGAACTTAGCTTTTTAAATTTTTTACAAGTTTACAAACTGTAGTTCCACCCCTGAGGTGTGACAAAAGGAATATTCAAGGCATCTACGGATATGTGGGTATTTAAAAGTAATTTTGCATTTTTACAAAGTTGCGAACTAAAGTTACAAGTCCAAGCCCCAAAAAGGAATATTTCTTCATTTTTTGAGTCTCGAACTTTTTGCAAAGTCAAAGTTAATGTGGATTTGTAACTTACAATTTCTTCCACTGAGCCCAAAAAGAGAATATTTGAAGAATATCGCTGCTACAGAGGGAAAGACATATCTTTTCGTTTTGCGATTTAAAACTTCATAGTTGTTACAAGTCTACAAGTTGCACTTTCATCTCCGAAGCACGAAAACAAAGACACATGGCATAATACGATAGTAGTTGACAAGAAGGAAAGTTTCATAGTCTCACATTCGGTAGTTTAATTTTTACAATATTGTTAATCGCACTTCTATCTTCAAATGCACGATAATAAGGACACATGGTGTCATATGGTGGCATCATACAATGAAGGAAAAATTACATCCTCACAGCTTGGTATTTTTGCAATTTTTTAATATTCATAACTTCGCTCCTACCCAAACGAATGGACGTGTCAATATCTCACGAGATCATAAAAAGTAAGGCAATTTTCAATCCAAGTATGAAGGTCTTAAGGACCAGGACAATGAGTGAATAACATGTCACTTAAGTAAATTTGATGTGGCCAATTTATCCATGTGTAAGACTTATACTCAAACACAAATTAGAAGATCAATAGTCACAGATTCGAAAAATCTATGGAGTTATGGCCACCACTAATAGGAGTGTGTGAAGAGAACTATATGGTTGAATTTCATGATATGTCCCACACTTTGCATTCAAATTTCAAGAGTTCTAAGTGTTTTAGAGCCCTAGAGTGAGAAGAATCCCTAATTTCTACATTTAAAGTTGTGCAAAAATTATTTTCAAATCTCTAATGACGTTTAGAGTGTTATTACTGATTCAAAGGAGAACTATGGCTACATTTTGTGTGGGTAAGTTTCTTTATGAGGTTTCGTGTGTTTTTTTGTGTTGAGAAGTTTTACCAAACATTAAAATAGGGTTTCATACGTCCAAGTTGTCACCCAAGATAATTTTCTACCCTTTTTCCCCGAAATAATGAAGATCCAATTTTTGGTGTCCCAACCTTCTTCCATCTTACTTTTCACCTAGACAAGATTACGGATATGAATTTAGGCAATGCAAACTTGGATGAATTACTCCAGAGGTTGTGCGCAGATGATAAAAATGAAGTCATGGAAAAAATTGATAGGATTTCTATTGCCCTATTTGTTATGTTTCCCCATAAAATTAATATATGTAATTGGTATGGGCCTATACATAGAACTATGACCTAGAGAAGAGATAAGTTAGGGATGGGAGTGGTGTTCGGTTTTGTCTTTGGCCTCAAACACCTTTAGTGATATGTTAAGGCTCATAGATGTTGATCAAGTAGAAGACATTTCAAAGTTGAAAAAGCAGAAATTTTTGGAATGCCAATATTGTAAAATATTCCAAAGTATTAAATAACCAAAGGCTTGAGAATCCAAGGATTTCTACTACTATAATCCCTAATAATTTGAGCGGGTTGACTTTGTTGAAGAATTTGGTGACATTATCACATTGTTAAATATGATTATAGGGAATGAGTCTTCTTATCCCTACAATGATTGAATATTTAGATTCATCCATATCATTTTGAATGGAAAGGCACATATCAATGTGGAGAGATAATAAGTAATTCCATCCATCAAAAAATCCTCAAGATGGCATACAGATTAAGGGAGAGTCTAATAATAAATGTGAATTCCACATGACTTCCTATACGGTATACAACATTCTCTACCATAGATCATTTCTAGGGTTGGTGAAAGCCAAGGAATTTTCTCAATTCAAGGTATATGATGTATACCCACAACTCAATTTGGATAACCAACGGTATTATTTCAAATTCGTCCATGATGCATTCTTTACCCCTGTTCTTTGTTTATTTAGACACGAATGACGATCAAATAGAATTTCACCTAGGGCAATAAAAGTGACCACCTTTGAATCTAGATGTTGTTTCATCCAATTCATATGAGTAAGTGACTTTCATGGCACATCCTACACGTTGCCTAGGTACTTAGAGGACAAATGGACACTTCTAGAGTTGTCAAGGAAACTAGTGGAGGTCTACAAGCTCATTGCAGGAAAACATAAGACTAATGTCAAGTTCCCAATCACTAGTGGGAAATATGCATGCCCTACATTGGTTAGGACTAGAATCCTAGAGGATGAAATGAATAGGGTTCTTTTGCATAAATTTCATGTCAGAACAATTATGACAAGAGCTTGATAATACAGGAGTCCTTGGAAATGCATAGGAGCATGAGCTCGTTATCGGGAATATTAGATGGACTATAGGGATGAAGGGGATGTAATATTTAGAGATTACTCTAGGATGACCCTCACCTAATTCATTGACTATAACATTGCAATTGTTCTTGAGGGCTTAGTGAATGAAGGATATACGGTGAGAAATAATTACACATATAAAAATATTGAAGCACGACCAATGCCACCTCTTGATTGGACTTTCTTGGAGACTAAATTCTTACATGAAAGGACCACTCATATCATCAAGAAGAATTTATTTTTGTTAACAAGAAAAGGATTTAATTTATTCCTGTAAAATATTACAAGTTTGAGGGATTGTATGGCATTGGTGCAATAAAATATATAATTCCACCTTTTAAGAAAGGAGCCACAAGTTTAGACCCTTTGAAGGAAAATCTCCACATATTTCCATCAAAGGGCCAATAACAAAGGCATTTGAAGAGTTAAATGAAGCCACCGGAAAGATAGGGACATCTATGTCTAAATTGACACACATGACTGGGGAGATGTTGAAGAAAACAATGAAGGATATCCCTATTGTTGAGGCCACTCTAATCCAAGTTGTCCCTCATCCCACTTCTAGGCCCAAGGTAACTATTGATAAAGGAAAAACCCAAATAGGTGCATCATCTTATACTCTATAAGGATCACCTAGCAAAGGAAAGAGGATGAGAAGAAGTGTTTCACCAAGGCAACCCAAGGTGAGTCCAACATTAGAACCCATCCTTGAGGAATTGGAGGAATAACCAGTCACCAAGAATTTTGGAAGGAATAAAAGGAAAAGGTGGCAACACCTACGGTGCAAGCAATTGTCAATGCACCAATAGATGGAACTAATCCATGCCTTAAAGTATAGCATACTAGTTTATCTAATATATGAGGACTAAAAGGTTGTAATAATGCACTAAAGCATAATAGAAAAATTTTAAGTAATTATACTAAATGAAATAAAACCCTAAATGTGAAAAGATGTAAAAGGAAAGGACTTAGCTGATTGTTGGAGACTATCATAGGTTGTCACAGGTATGACATTAAAATCCAAAAGTAGGAACGATCACTCAAAAGTCATGAAAATGTCAGATCTAGAGGATCTGAGTAGACTGAGGCACCCAGGAAGGTATTAGGGCACCCTAGGGTGCCTTGGTATGCGAGAATGGATGCCCTAGTCTCTACAAAATATCATAATCTAGTTTTTGCAAGGTCGCAAGATGATATGGAATATTTCCTATCCATCACACTAGATCTGTCAAGTTGCACCAAGTGTGTGAAATAATGCAAGATGAAGGAATGACCTGCAAAAGACAAAGAAGTATCAAAACCCTAAAAATAAAAGATGAAAAATGAATGGGTCGATCGACCTTACATTTGCACCACAAAAGTGGGCTTACTAATTTGATGTTGCACTACATTTCGGACCCAAATGTAGTTCTAGTGTGTGTGCATGTCGTGCCCTAGGTGCTCTTGTTCCAATCGCACTTTTTGAAGTAGTGAGAAATAATAACTATAGAAAATGTAATAGCATGTGTGCATGAAATAGAATATAATATTCCCCCTATGTTGTGTGTGTTGATGCAAATCTCATATCCTTGATGTATGACACTATGTGGATGCAAGTGATGCAATGGATACAACTCTAGATGGATTGATAGTAGTATGTGATGTTAGGACCCTCATTATGGTCTCATAACTTTATATTTATAGGGTTCTCTTGCTCTAATTTCATAATTAACCCCAACATGGTTGACTAGGAAAATGATAAGGATGAAAAATGTATAGAAGAGGCCCAAAAAGAGGCGGGAAAGAAGAACATGGATCGTGATGCCCCAGGTGGGACCAGGGTGCCCCAATACATGTCTAGGCACCCCAGTTTAGGCTAAAATGATGGGATAATTACAAAATAGGTGGGCATGCATAGGAAAATATGTGGGAATGATGAAATAAAAGATAAAAATAAGATGGCCAAAAGGTGGGATTAATTAGTATTTTTTCACTTGAGAACCCTCTAAATAGTAGTATAAGATTGGGCTAAATAATGCCTAAAGTGCATGATTTTGTGTCTACATTTTCCCCACTTTATGTTGGTGAGTGGAACACTTGGTAACATAAAGTAGATAGAGATGTGTACCTGATATCCATGTAGAGTGTAGTAGAAGACATGTCAATGGACTAGACTCAAGTGTGGAATGACAAAAAGAAAAAGGTGGAGGAATGTGGATTCTAAAGATGAAAAATGTGCATAAAAAGTGATGAGAGTGAACCTAGGGCAAAACGTGTGTGTAGTTGTTGTGATGTGTAGTGTACCTACATGGTTAGTAAAGGCAAGTATCATCGTGGTGTGTTGTCGTTGTCATTCATCGTGGTTGTTGTTGTTGTTGTTGTTGCCCCCAATTTGACTATTTTTTCTCATACAGTCAAACTTGCAAGGAGAAAATGATCAAGTAGTCAAATATATATGTATGTAAAAATGTTGTGTAAAATACGCATGTATATAGAAATGTGTAAAGTACGCAAATGTAAAATACATGAAAAGAAAAAGTGTAAATGAAACATATGCACTGATCCATGTTAAGAAAAAAGGGTGTAGAAGGATATCATGTATTGTCATGAGTTTTTTGGGCGATCTCACACCACCCTGGCTGAAGAAGTATAGGGAGGAAATGCTTTGTGTCCTCCAACCTTTAACCACTTCTGCTGAAATGTGTGAAGATATCTCCGTAACGTCCTAGTTTTTTGGGTGATCCAATGCCACTGGATGAAGTAGTGTAGAGAGGAACACCCATTGTAACCTCCAAGCCTGTAACTGCTCTACATAAATGCCAAAGGACACCATGTCCTATAGAGGCCATTGTGTATGGAGTCGTAGACTAGTAGAACTCACTCACTGTATGTAAACCCACAATGCCAAGGGTAGAAAGTGCATTGTATTGAACCGGTGTAAATATGTTGTGTTAGTATGTAAAACCCTCAATGATGCCCCCCTCTTTGGGGGCACATGTGACGTCGTTGAAAGGAGAATGTGGCCCCAAAAGAGGACCTACCACACTCTGACTTGTATAACTCTTCCTTGCAGGGGGAAAGGGAAAACACTTGGTAGAAACCAAGGCATGCACAAAAGGGGATGGCTAGCCAAAAAAGTGTTAGTCCGAAAACACATGCATGTAATAAGACAAGTGTAAAATATGCAGAAAATGTAGTAACTACCAAACAAAGTAGTTTATACTTGCAAGAAATCAAGTAGACCGCACAAAGCGGGATGCAAATAAGGAGATCACTCGCGATATCGCAAGACATGCAAGGCGTCATGGATGCAAACAAAAAACAAGGGTGCATACAAGCAAAGGGCAAAGCCCGCATTTAATGGAAAACAATGGCAGAAAAGTAAAAACAAACAAACAAGGGATCATGGAGATGTGTAATCCTGTAAAACAATTGTTGCACATGGAACACTCGTTAGCACATTAGAGTGATAACCAATATGTCAAAACATGTATGAGCCAGAATATAAGATCTTAAGTATGAAATGAAACAATAGCACCTAGATAAGATGAAGGTGGATGCCCCAGTAACTAGTATAGGAAGCGTAGAAGGCAAGTATCCATGTCATGTGTAGAGTCTTGTACCTATGATCACACTAAACAAAGGTGTGAATGCACATGTGTGTATAATAATGACATATAAGAAAGTAGTCTAACATGTGTAGTAAAGTGATCATGTAAAACACTAGCAAGAAAAATTAAATGCCCCTAAGACAATGTAGTATGTTATGGATGGATGGAATGGAATGCAAGATGGAATGATAGGAGAAACATTCCCCCAAGTGTATGGAAGTGTATGCAATGAGGTTCATTTTGTTTCCCCTTAGCAATCAAGAATGAACCGTAAATGAGAGTGTGTCATCGGGAAATGGTCGAGTAGTGTTGGTTGTGTCTAGTGCATTGTGATGAGTGTGTATATGTAATGGTGATGAAATGTGACATGTGGAGAGATGTGTGTGAACCCTATAGCTGAAGTTTCTATCACTTATTTTTAATAGATGAGTGATGATTTATCCCTAAGCATATATCACTATATGATGAAAGGATGAGTGATGATTTATCCCTAAGCGTATATCACTACATGATGAAGAGAAAGAGGTGATGATTTATCCTAAAGCGTATGTCACTACAAGATGAATAATAAGGGAGTGGTGATGTAACCTAAGGTGTATACCACTACAAGATGATAGTATAGGTGACAATTTAACCTAAGGTGTATGTCACTAACACCTGGGAATGTCTCATGGTGAGTGTAAGGTCCATTTGATTAGTAAACCCTCGGTAGTTGAGAATGGACCAAGGAACTAAAGTGCATCATAGAGTGGTGAGTGCAAGCATGTAGAAAAATGTAGTGTGTGTAACAATGATAAAATGACTATAGGATAAGTAGGATGTATAAATGTGCGGTGTGAATAATGCGGTGTAGGGTGTGTAGAATATGTAATATGTAAGATGCGGTGATAGGTGTAGATAGGAAATAAAATGTGTAGTGATAAAATGTAAATCTAGACCCATATATAATGTAACCTAGCGTAAATATAGAATGGAGGGATGAAATGTAAAACTAGACTCATATGTAATGATGACTAGTGTAGTATATGGAAAATGTATATAGAATGGAGGGATGAAATGTAAAACTAGACTCATATGTAATGATGACTAGTGTAGTATATGTAATGTGACTAAGTGCGTAGATAGCGAGATGAATGTAATGTGTAGATGAGGATTAGTATAGTGTAGAAATAAGTGTAGAATGAACAGTGTATGACATGTAATGTAGGAGGAAATGGAATATGTAGTGCCTATGATGTGGTGTGTGGGGTTTAATGTAATGGTAATCCCTCAACAATCAAGTGTGAACTGAAGCACAAGAGTGTGTCATCGGGTAATGATGGTGTTATGATGCATGATATAGTATGTTTATAGGAAGGAAGGATGACAAATGATGATGTGGTGATTTGGAGAATGGGGAGGGGAAATGAGATGTCATGCCCCCACCTAAACGGGTATGAATGAACTAACCAATGAGGGTGAAGGACGTAGGTCCCTCTACCGATTTCTAAGATGATGAAAGCATAGGACCATGCTCGAGTAATGGTGGTATGGTAGATAAATGTTGCATGGGGGAATTAATTCGATATGCATGCAATGGATGGATAAAAGTAAAATATCGTAGTGTAGTAAAGTGTTTTTGGTGGAGATCGAGAGAATTTAGTATCCGTAGGGAGGATGATCCACATGGAATAAATCAAGGTGGTGATTGATGTTGAGATGTAGTGGTGGTCTTAGGAATAGGCCTATGCTGGTGTGTAGGAATAATGGACTGAAGTAGTTGAGTAGGTGAACTAGGAGTAGAGTGTATTTTGGGCAACATCATAGGAGATGTGCAAGAGAGAGTAGAGGATGTACGAGTGATGGGACTAGAGGGTGGTGATAATGGAGGTTAAGGATAGACGTCATTAATGGAAATTATAAACAAATTTAAGGTGCAAGTGGTTTATGGAAATAATAGATTGGGATTGACAAATCCAATTAAGACCAAGAAGCATGTCACATCCCTCGACTACTCGACCAATGAGGAAAGGGAAAAGAAGAGTGAGAGGACCAACTGTGACATGTAACTTGATGATACCATAAGGTCTATTGAATGGATAGTTAATTTGTGATGGAGGATAACCGATAGACCGTAAGAGGGATAGGGAACATGCACTAATGGGCCAAGATGGATCAACCTTAGTGTTGTTGATAGAGGTCGAGCCAAGAGATGCCTGAATATGTAAATGATTGGATGTGAATGTGGCATGGTAATCAGTGTTGGAAAAGGAGATAATTGGTGTCGGAGTAGCAGTGTTAGCAATGAGAAATTCAAGAGGTCACGGGGAGAAGATATTTATATGCAGACATGGTTAGAATATGAATCGGTTTGTTTGGTAACAAAGTTGTTAAAAATTTGGAGCTTATGGTTATCGTTAGTAGGGACGTGTTAGAGCTCAAAATTGCACCCTAGATATGATCATGAATGACCAAGGATTCTGAGGCAACATGGGACTGTCTCTCAATTGTGGGACACAGGAGGCGAGATAGACCTTAGCTTCCTCTACCTATTTCTAAAACTAACACTACGATTCTAAGGGACCATGGTGAGAAGGAGATGCATAAGGGAAGTCTTAACCTAAGGGAAGGCTATAGCACCAAAAAGAGTGTTGATCACTCTCCATAAAGGTGAAAGAAGGAAATAAAACATAGGTGAGAGGGAAGAAAATACGTTCCATAGACAAGAACCACATAGATTTGGCTTTCTTCACACAAACAACACATGAAATGGATCCTATGAGTAAGGAAAACACACAACATGCTAAGAAATTCAAATAGAGAGGAAAGGAGAAATAAAATGTGATACCAATGCAGAGAGATAGCCACAAAATCTGATTTTATTGCTTAAGAGATGCACATCGATTACATTCATGGCAGAAGGTAAAAAATACATTGTAGAGACCAATCCAAGGTCTAAAACCCATGGGAATTCAGCTACCATTTTGACATGGTGTCATTACAACAAAAGAGGGATATCTTTTTATGAGTAGAGATCTTACATTTATAGAAAAGAAGGAGAGAAGAAGAAGAGAAAGAGAGGGAAACTTGAACTCAAATTTCCAACCACTAATAGAAGCAATAAATTCTCTAAAAAAATTTGGGTGCCTTTGATTATCCACTGCAACACGCCATTTTCCTTATTGGAGAAAAGATGGGCACCCATACTGCATTAAATGTTGGTAGTTGTGCCACCTAGAACTACACCTTTTGTGTGTTGGTTAATTATTCCACCTTTCCACATATTTAACCTAAATTAAATGAAGAAATTCAGTTTCCATTACATAGAGTACGTTGAGACCTTTCCATTGATATAAAGTTTGCAAAGATTAGATCATCCGATCAAAAGTTATGGTGATTTTTAGTCTCCCGCAGAAAACTGTCATTTTCCTTTGATGTGTGGCTTTCTCCTCTCAGTTTTGCGCAGTTTTTTATTTATGTGGTTCTTTCTTATATTCTGTGGAATTCTCCTATCTCACCTTAATCTACAGTTTTCCAAAAATATATGCGGCGATGTTAGTCTCGCGGATTCGCTTTAGTTCTTTTGTATTGACCCTCGGCTTTGTCCAATGTGGCGTGGATCTTTCAACATCCACAGACCCTTTCTCTTCAATATGTGTCTTTCCTAACTTCTGTAGAATGCTCCAATTCTTCCACAGATATTTTCTTACTTCGCTGGCTTAATCACCTTAGCCATGGCTTTCTAATATTTTTCTTTCACTCTGCGCCATTATTCTTTTGCCCACGGTTCCTGACTTATCTTCGTGGCATACTATTTTTCATTTGTTGTCTATTCAGACTTTGACGGAATTTCATCTTTGGCTGTGGAATACTCTAACTCTTTGTGGCCTTTTTTCCAAGTCCGTGGCAATCCAAGTTGTTTAATTTTTGCAAGGGGTGCAAAAATAGACAACATGGTGGGTGTTGGAGATCAAAGCTCAATGTGACTGTTTTCAAGTAGATCTTGGATGAGATGTCATAGCTTGAAACAATGATCAATGGAATTACCAACACATTGGTGATAATCATAGTAAGAATGGTCATCAAAGTTACACCCTTTGGGTTGGGATGGATCGAGTCTGTAAAGGTGATGGAAAAGTAATGAGATTACTATCAATGAGTTGTGGCAATAAAACACTCGATGGTGTACTAAGATTAGCAAAAGGGCATCTGTATGGTTGAGATTGCAATTCCTTAGTAGTGGAGACCGTATTAAATGTAATCTATCTATCAATAGATTTAGTTGTAGATACTTTGAATAGTGTCTTACTTGAAACACAGGTGGAGGAAAAAGGTGGGTCCTGATATTTGAGCTTTCCTACGAGAGATGAGTTTAGTCTCACGAAGCTTGAGAGTGTGACAAAGTTGATCAAATGAATAAAAATTCTTAAAGAGTACATTGTATTGTAGTGGTGGAAATAGATTATGAATGAAAAAATCCTGAAGTTTAGAGTCCACAAGGACATTGGTCATTTTAGAGAAATTATACTTGTATAGTAAGACGTAATCGGGGAAGTGTTCATTCCAACCTTGTGTTGGTGCTCATTCTAATCTCGCACCAATTTCCCTTGAAATCCCTCATTTGCAGCCTCTATCACGTTTTTATCTCCCCGAATTGGTGCATAAAAACTGTGTCCTCTATTTGTTGAGTCTAGTGCCCCACGCTGGTTTGTTGTATAAGAAAAGATGGCAAACCAAAATCCCAATATCCCAGTAGTGGAGGACATCGGATCCCGTATTAATGGGGAAAAAACATTTTCCAGGTTTTCACCCACTAAGGCATGTTAAGAATGATATTATATGTTTTCATGGCGTGGAGGATCTCGTTGCTTTACCCATACTTAGACAAATTTTCATACTGTTGGTACAGTTTTGGCGGGCCATAGACACGTGGAGGCTTCTGCGGGTTCCTTTTTACACCGATACTTTTCAAAGGCCAACATGCATTTTTCTTGGGCCCAAGGCATGTGGAAGGCCTATGCTTGTTTGGAGACTTGCCTCTGTGCCTCACCTTTGCAGTTGCACCAGGGAAACACATGGATGGCTCTGATATAAAGTAGAAAGGGGGCATAATAAACGGTTGTTGTGCATTTCACTTGTTTAGAAGGAATCCCGAAAAGTTATGGCATGGCATCCTAGTCATCAGTCGAGGGCCTGAGAAACATGATCAATTCACAATTGGTCCTCCTGGCAGATTTTGGATCTGAATTTGTTAAATGTTGTTGTCTGAAACAAATTGGTAACAAGAAAAGGTCCCTCGAATATTCTTCTCTTTTGAGGGGAAAATGTATAAATGCAATGAGATTACTCTTGCAAATGGTCGGGAGTTCATTTTCACGAGAAAATTTTGAGAAAAGCTCATCTTCTAAGAAAACTTTATGAGAAACCAGGTTAACTTCCTTTGTGTTATATTTTCATTCATGTTGATTTGGTTACGAGTGTATAGCCATCAACAAGCTCTGATATTGTTTAAAATAACTCCCCGTTGATGAATCTGATAAACTTTGAGTTAATTTGTGTTAAATCTCTAGAAAATTTTGTGTTTATTTCACTTTTAGAATGTTTGCAAGTATTTTTTCTTGTTCCTATTGCAATCTTGTATCAAAATATATTTGAGTCACACAGATCTCAATCCTTGTGATAGTTTAGTGGCATCTGCAATTTCATTTTTCAGAAGAGCTTTCATCTGGGAATGAAATAAACGATTTAAAATCACTTTTCTTTCATCTATTGACAGAGATTGTTTATAAGCCTCTGGGTGTACCTTAGGCGTGATTGATCTTAGATTTTTATGTTTTATTGGGTCTTCTAACTCAATCCTTCATGCTAAAATCTCAAAGATTGTGTGAAAAAGTGCAAATCTGGGCCTCCATTGATGAACACCTTCTGATTGAAGGAATGTTTTAACTATTTTAAAGCTTTCTGTTATTGAGTTCTCCATTTGTTATGAAGTTTCTCAAGGATCTGGAAAAGTCCAATCTATCTTGTTGATCTCCCACCAAAAAAATTATTCAAATAACCAATCCTACCCTGAACTACCCTTATTTTGCTTTGTATATCCATAAAAGAACAAAATCCATTTGCTAAATTATGTAGAATAAATCAGGTTTCCAAATGTCCTCAGTAACCTTGGCCTTGTGTTGAAAATATCTCCATAATATGGAAGTGAGAACTCATGAGAGTCGATTTGGTGTGTTGATCATATTTTCCCAAGGTCTTCTCTATAAAATTTGTGCAAAATAAATGTATATTCATCTCCTTCAATAATAGAGGTTAGAAAGTAGGTTATCTTACCTTGGTTGAAAGGCACAACCTAAAATAGTTAGGATAAGATTAAATCCTTTTATGGTGTTATCCATCTCTACACAAACCCAAGTAACAAAGGGGTCGATTATATTTCATCCCCACTACAAAACGATACACATTTATGATCTATCTGCCTCTAAGCTCCCTGTCAAACTGTGTTGTTGCTCGGCTTGAAAAGGAGAATGAATTTGGATACCAACACCTTGTTTAAGCTGGGCTAGTTGGGCCTAAGAGAGTGTGGAACTGATATTGATAGAAAAATGTGTGATAAAATCATCAGCCAGAGGTGTAAAATAAACCACCGAATGGATAGGTAAGTCATAGAACCAATGTAGTGCATAGTCTTGCAGGTTATGGGGAAATAACTTAGCAAGGATGGTATGATCATCTATGTAATCGAGGCATACAACATGAAAAGTGTGGAGATTTTCTTGTGGGTCACCATGGCCTTTAAAAATGGGAAATTTGGGAGAGATGAAGTTATGCGGGAATGGGTAAGCAGAGATGGTCGGTCTGCAAAGGGGGAATGCAATAAGGATGTGGATTCAAGAGATAAGGTCCTCGAGAAGTAGCGACTTATAACTGGTGAATTTGATTTTGGAGATCTTGGTATAAAGATTTGAAATCAAGAGTATTAGAGGATGAACCAAGCAGCATGTTAGAAATAACATGGTGGGAAATATAAACGGTAGTTGTAATAGGAGGAGTGGAAACATAAACGGGTGGTGTAGAGACCATAAGGGGAAGAAATGGAAATGGAAGCCTCCCAAACTTGTTTAGCAGTGATTAAAGTGTGCAAGACATGCGGGAGATGAGTGGGATTCTCATGTAAAGCTTGAAAAAATTCAGTAATAGCATCAAGTTGTTCCTAGTCAACATTAGTGTCCTCATCATAGGACTTCTCACTATCAGTGGCTTTGATTTCATGAAGGGGAACTCGGTTGGAGTTATCTAAGGGGTTTTAGCCATAGAGGTAGGTATATCAGCCATGGATCTAGAAGTATGGCAAAGGAGAGAAGGAAGTTCACAATAGTGGAGGGGTCCGAAGTGACCACTACAAGTAATGGGCATAAAAAGGGATAAGGAAAGACGTATTTGCATGTCGGTTTCACCAAAATGATTAACTAAAATTGAACTAAACTATGAGAATTATAACAAACTATTTAATCTAATATAGGACTAAAACACTGTAACAATGCACTAAAGCATAATGGAATAATTTTAAGTAATTATATTAAATTAAATAAAACACTAAATGTGTAAATATGTACAAGGAAATGACTTAGTTGATTGTTGGAGGCTGTCGAGGTTTTCGCATGTATGACAAGTAAAATCTAGGAGTAGGATCAATCACTCGAAGTCCCAAAAAGGCCGATTTGGAGGATCCGAGCGGACCGAGGTGCCCATGAAGGTGTCTTGGGGTGCCCAGGTGCCCTAGTCTATAGAATAGGTGCCTTGGTCTCTGTAAAATCTCATAATTTGGTTTTCACGGGGGTCACAAAATGCTCTAGAATATTTCTTGTCTATCGCACTGGATCTATCGAGTTGCGCCAAGTGTATGAAATAATGCAAGATGAAGGAATGAACTAAAAAAGAAAAATAAGTATCAAAACCCTAAAAATAAAATATGCAAAATGAATGGGTCGGACTGACCTTATCTGCCACAATAGTGGGCTTACTAACATGATTACTTCACTACATTTCAGACCCAAATGTAGGTAGTGTGTGTGTGTGTGTGTGTGTGCATTTTGTGCCCTAGGTGATCTTGTGTCAAACACACGTTATGAAGTAGCGAGCAATAATAACTATGCAAAATGTAATAGCATGTGTGCATGAAATAGAATAGAATCATCCCCTATGTTGTGTGTGTTGATGCAGATTTCCTAACCTTGATGCATGGCACTATGTGGATGCAAGTGATGTAATGGATGTAACTCTATATGGATTCATAGTAGTATGTGATGTTAGGACCCTCGGTATGGTCTCATAACTTTATATTTATAGGGTTCTCTTGCTATGATTTCATAGTTAACTTGGCACATGGCTGGATAGGAAAAGATAGGGATGAAAAATAGCTAGAAGAGGCCCAAAAAGAGGTGGGAAAGAATAACATGGATCGAGGCACCCAAGGTGGGACCAGGGCACCCCAGTTTAGGCTAGAATGAAGAGACAGTTAAAAAATAGGCGGACATGCATAGGAAAATATTCGGGAAAGAAGAAATAAAATATAAAAAATAAGATGGCTAAAAGGTGGGATTAATTAGAGTTTTCTTCACTTGAGAACCCTCTAAATAGTAGTATAAGACCGAGCTAAATAATGCCTAAAGTCCATGATTTTGTGTCTACATGAATAAAAGGGAAAAGGTGTCAACACCTATGGTGCAAGCAATTGTTAATGTACCAATAGAGGGAACTACTTGATGCCTTAAAGTACTTGTTCAAGTTTTAAATAATCTAGAGGTAGTTAATACTACCCCACTACCTATGTCATAAAAATTTCTTGTCAATGCCCCAATTCAATAAGTACAAGTGCAAGATGTCCCTACAGTTATGGGACTAGAGTTGCAATACCCCTCACACGAACATGTCTTCCGATTTGTTGCATGGCTTGGGTCAAGATGTTAGAGTTGGCCTTATCTCATAAAATTTCCAAGTTGCATCTGTTCAAGTTTCACCAATTGAAAATAAGGAAGGAGGCTCAAAGCATCTCATGATAAATCCACCACGAGAAGATGTTATAGTGACATAAATAGATCAACCAAATGTTGGAGAGGTTCCATTAGTAAAGGTTGAACAACTAGAAGCCATAGATACTCTTCAATCAGCTCTAGACATGGTGGAAATAGTTATTCCAACTCATGAAGTTGTAAAACAAATTGAGGAAGCATAAGCTTAGGATCAAGAAAAGGTATAAACCGAGTCAATAAAGAATCCTTTTCCATCTATAAAATAAGGGGTTGATATTGAAGCTATAAAACCTACGAGATATTAGTCCTCAACCTCCTTCAACTATGATGGAAGGAGAAACAAAGGAAAAAGAGGTAAAAAGGGATGAAACACAAGTGCGTTAGTTGAACATGTGGATAGACTACAAATACAGGATGATGGTTATAGCCTCACATTCCCTACATCACAAGATATAGTAGTAGCACCAAGTGCCTCCCAACGAGATCGCACAAGGGTAGGCAACACTCAAAGTGAAGGATGGTTGGGAGAAACCCTCCCAAGGAAGAAAAAAATTAAGAGTGTGGGTAGAGGAAGTTGACCTTGAAAACATAATTTCCTTGAGGTCATCCAAAACACCAAAGAAATCCAGAATTTTATCAAGAACAATGGTGGGACCTCAAGGAGAAAGGTTTGTGGAAGTTTTCACCCCACAAACTGATGTCTTAAGGGATGAAGCTTCCCCTTCATATTACCAAATCACTATGGTCCCGTTGGAGAAACCAAACACATAAGGTCTTAAGAATGAGGTAACATTGGGGGCAATGCATGGTGTTATGTCCCACTTATTGTCCTAAAAATGTGAGTGGGGAATGCGGTGGGGTGGAAAATTAGGGGGTTTGTGTGAACACTACATTCGTTGGAACCACCTTTGTACAAAGTACCATGTAGAGTATGATTTTCCCACGTATGGCATTGAACGGGGTTCACATGAAGGGGTGTTCACACGAAGTAATTTTGCATGAACCCCTTTGTTTATCTATCGAGGCGGCACAGAGGAATTCACTTTTCCTTTGTTCTCCTCCTTCACATGAAGACTCCACAGAGTAGAGTCAAACTATGAGCCCAAATCCAGCCCATCAATGACTTGTGTGACCCCATTAATGACCAGATTACACACACGAGTATGGAATAGGTTGTTTTTGGTGAAAATAGAGGATCCCATGTTGTTGGGCTTAAAATAATTGAAACATGAGCTTTTTCTTTAGAAAAATACCTACATAGTACTTAACCATTTACTTAAATCTCTTGTATCGTGACCAGGCTTCACAAATTTCTATGTTCATTGTGCATCACAAATATGTTGTGGTCTTCTTGTAATGCGCTTATTAAGTTGGCAATTATTAGTTTTAGGAACCTACCAGAGCAGTCCTACCTATTATAGTTAAACAGAGTGTTCATTTTACATTGAAATAAATGCAATTAAGCAACCAACTACCGATCACATTAAGAGCAGAACAATCTTGATTCAAGTTAATATATATACCCACAACAATCAAGTCACATAAGAGTTCAATCCTACAACTAAGAAGAAATTTTAACTAACAAATTTTAAAATTGGTTACAAATTTGACTTCAATCCCCATCTACTGTAATTACCCCTTTACTTAAATCTCTTGTATCATGACCAGCTTCACAAATTTCGGTGTTCATTATGCATCACGAGTATGTTGTGTTCTTGCAATGCACTTATTAAGTTGGAAATTACTAGTTTTAGGAACCTAAGAGAGCAGTCCTACCTATTATAGTTGAACAGAGTGTTCATTTTCCATTGAAATAAATGTAATTAAGCAACCAACTACCGACTATTACAAGGATACATTAAAATGAATTGTATGTATAGGAAATATTTGATGCACCAGATGGCCACGAACCAGTAGGATTGGATTTCACCACCATGGGAAAAGGTGAAGCTTGGGTAAATGGACAGAGCCTTAGACGATATTGGCATTCACTTCTACCACATGCTAATTTCTCACGTGACTGTGATTATCGAGGAAATTTTTATCCATTGAAATGTACCACAGATTGCAACAATTTTTCCCAGCACTGGTGAGGGATTCTTTTTTTGTCTTGACTAGGGGCTTATTACTTCATATTGGTTTATAGATTGATTGTTCAAAGTTTTAGGATATTTTTCATAAGGTTTGATTTTAAGAGCTCTAAACAATTCTTAGTGTAGAATTGGAGATGATGGACAAATCATTTCATGTTTTCAGGTACCATGTTCCATGATCTTGGCTGTAACCAAAACAAAATATGTCTGTACTTTTAGAGGAAATAGGAGGTGACATTTCAGGTGTTTCAATTGGAAAAAGAGTTGTAAACACTATGTGTACTTGTGTGTCTGACTCACATCCTCAAAGTATGATAGGGAAAAAATTACGCCCACCAAAATTCCATGTCATATGTGGTGCAGGAAAAAAATATCTGCCATTTAGTTTGCAAGTTTTGGAACTCCAGTTGGAAATTGTGGAAGTTTTCAGAAGGGAGCATGTCATTCTCGAAATTCATTTGCAGTTGTAAACAAGGTTTTCTACTATTGTGTCTCTTTATGAGATATAGAAGGACCAAATTCATAAGTAGAGGGATTCCAACACGAAAACACTACTCACTTGGAGTTCGTTTGCAATGAGCATCTTACAAAGTGTGCATAAATATTGTGGAACATTTACACACCACCACACATTTCTTTTTGTAGATCCTCTTGAGCCTCCTAGATTCTATTGATATCTCATGCCCTATGAAAGGCTTGCCTTAATAACCTTGCATCACTCACAATTCGCATAGTATTGCATCAAATCAACATTTGCAAATTTTGCAATGTCTTGCATTGTCTCACAACATTTACAACTTCTTGCAATTTTGTACAATGTAACTACCACACCTCTCAACTTGAGTTCAATTTTATGTTACCTTAAGAGCATGTTAAGTCTCATGCTTGAATTGCACCTAGTGACATCTCACACCGTGCATAGAGATTTCCTTAACAAAATTGTATCACTCATAGCTCCTCAGTCTTGCACCAAATCAACATTTTCATCTTTTTCAATGTCGTGCAAGTTACCTCACAACATTTTTCAGCTTCTCATAATGTTGTGCAAGGAAACTAACAAACCTCTTCACTTGAGTTTACTTTTTGCATGCCTTTCATAGTGTGCCAAGTCTTATCACCTAATTGTGTATGTTCATAATTTTACATAGAAATTTTGCACACAAATGTCTTTTGGTCCTTCTCATGCTTACTCACAAAACCATACATACTTTGTGCCATGCATAGAGCCTCAAATCCCCACAACATTGATTGACATATTTTGGTGCATGCCCAAATCTTGTCACCTCATGTCAACCTTGCCATTTCATCTCCATTGATGCCATTCCTAGGGAGAAAAATCAACTAGAAGATTCAATGGTTTCCTCTTGTTCACATTTTGGCTTGATGTAGAATTGCTAGAAATCAAGTTTATCGTATCCATAAGGTTGGATCCTTTGATAAAAATAACACTAAGCATAGTGATCCCAATCTATGTAGAAAATAAGGATGAACCTATTATCATGGAATTTATCAAGAATGATATATTAATTCTAGAGTTCTTTCAAGAATATGAATTTGGTTTAGATTTCACAAAACAAATGCACTTGTTTATTTTAATTATTTTAGGATAATTTTACATAAATAGAGAAAACATTTTATAAGTGTTTGTACTTCTAGTCATGTTGAAAAACTTCATCTTATCTCCTAACATGATCTTTCATTGATTTTTGATGCATGGTAATAAATTTGTTCCCTTAGCACTGACTTTAGCAATGACTTTAGCAGTGACTTATAAAATGTATTTTTTGTGATGTATCTCTTTCATGTACTTTGTCTTGAACTATGCCATTTGAGGTTGATTTACTATGTGATCTATTTATAATGGAATAACTTAGATTTTACATTATTCCATTTTTGAATGGTAATTCTATGTTAGTGAGTTTTTATTACAAATGACAATAAGATATATGCAATTTATTATTTTCTAAATTATTTGCATTCAAGCTTGAAAATCATATTTCTATTTTCATTAAAATAGGAGAATATCTTAGGAGAATTTTTTCATTAAAAGTACTGTTAATTGAATTTTACTTTCATTTTTTTATAGTCATGGCTTCTTCTGCTCCTAATTTTTTTGAGAGGACTGATTTAGAGATTGCAAAATTGCAATCTATTCTTGAGAATCCAACTACAGTTGGGAAGTATAAATCCCATTGTGAAAAATATTGGTTGATCTTCGTAGAATAGAGACAAGTTTGAAAACATACAACCCATTTGATTTTGAGTCAATAAAAAAATTTATGGATTCATTAAAATCAAGTGTCTCTAGGAGATGTAGGATATAATGAGATTACGTTATGACTTTCCGATAAGGAAGTCATTAGGAGGTCTTGTTGGATTTTTTTATGCAAAAAAACAAAAAGTAAGGGCATATTATGTAAACAAATGGTCATGTCCCCTATGTGCATCTTTGATTTATCCTAGATTTTTGGCCTCTCAAGGCCAATTTCGAATAATGACCAATTACCATTATACTCCATATTGAACATGTTGAGGTTCACCTAAACCTAAAGGTGAACTATTTAGACATCCCTAGTTATTTGGGGTAGAGGTGTGGCCTCATTAGCCACAGGGAGGCATATCAAAAGGAGGGAACTCCTGCAGTTATTGATGTGTGGTAGCTTATACCAAGGCCATAACCATTCTTAATGAGACTTTCGGGATGTCGCAACACCTATAGTAATGAATGCACATGAGGCTATTATAGAGGGTCTTGTGGGCATTTCTCGTGAGACCCAATTGATCTCTTCTATTTGTGTTGGTCAATACCTTCAAAGACATGATCCTAGTAGTGGAGGTGCTAGTAGCAGTAGTGATGCACGCATTGAGGTATACGCTCGTGTATCTTTGATTTCCCAGAGATGACTTTTGACGCAGTTCCAAATCCCACTCAGACACGTCGGCTAGGACACATCATGGTTGTCGACTTGTTGTGTGCATATGAGGTTATTGCATGATGACACATTGAGCATTCCACTATCGAGGGTTTTAGATTTTATAGATCAGAGTGACAATGTATCTTGTACTCGTGGTACTACTACCGCAAAGCAACATTGTCGGACCTCCTATTGTTGGGATCATCACACCTAATGTTCAACACATTTTTGTTCCGGTGTGTGAAAATTAAACCTTAATATAATTAAAAATTATTTTATTTCATCATTACTTTACAATTTATTAATATTAAAATTGAACATTTACTTGTGTGTTTAGGATTCTGCTCCAGTGTGTGGTGCTTCATAGCCCACACCATTTACCCACATGACATACACACAACTCTTGACTAAGCTGCAAGCATGGATCTTGATGTTACGGGCCTGAGTCAGCTTGGATCACTTGGCGACATATTTGTTGGTGTTGAGGTCGTGGGTGGTAGTCCCATAGATTTGGAGACTTGTTCCATAGAGGTATATATACATGTGTTTTAATAGAATTAATATTTAATCTAAATTGAAATGTTATAAATTAATGAACTTTATTCAAAAAAATATTTATCAACTTCTTACATTTAATTTATTTTGTTTCATAGGGATCTACGGAGATGAGATCTACACATAGTGTAGATACTCCCAACATCCTCCCAGGGACAGATACTAAGGTAATCAATTGTACATATCTGTTATATGATGTATTTAATTAATCAAGAAATTGTTGTAGAATTTTGCTTATAAATTTTAATATATGGTACATGTTATATATAGTTTCTGATGTGTATATTTCTTTTTTTAAACATACGAGGTGCTAATGAGAGCCTAGTGAGGGGTATGGCACTTGCCCTCTACCGCACTGGAGGATACTTCAGTGATATTTTAGACATTTTAGAAATTTTAGACATGATTTTAGAGATTTTAGACATGTATATACTCATTAGACATGATTTTAGAGATTTTAGACATGTATATATACTCATACTCATTCTAGACATGATTATTATATTTTGATATATGTCTTAGGTGTGTGTGTGTGTGTGTGTGTGTGTGTGTGTGTGTGTGTGTGTGTGTGTTCATTAGACATGTGGTTTTTATATTTTTATATATATTCATTCGACATGAATTTCATATATTTATATGTAAGGTAGCATAATTTTATATTTTTATGAGTTGGTGTATATTTACAATTATGGATGTGAATATAAGACACCCCCTTATCTTTCATTTTATCTCTTGATTAAATCGTGTGTGTGTGTGTGTGTGTGTGTGTGTGTGTGTGTGTGTGTGTGTGTGTGTGTGTGTGTGTGTGTGTGTGTGTGTGTGTGTGTGTGTGTGTGTGTGTGTGTGTGTGTGTGTGTGTGTGTGTGTGTGTGTGTGTGTGTGTGTGTGTGTGTGTGTGTGTGTGTGTGTGTGTGTGTGTGTGTGTGTGTGTTCATTATACATGTGGTTTTTATATTTTTATATATATTCATTCAACATGAATTTCATATATTTATATGTAAGGTAGCATAATTTTATATTTTTATGAGTTGGTGTATATTTACAATTATGGATGTGAATATAAGACACCCCCTTATCTTTCATTTTTATCTCTTGATGAAATCATAATAGGTATAATGATAGATAAGATATTAAATACCCTTCATTTTTGTGATATAATGTAAACTTCTTTAAAATTCTATATTGAATCATTTCATGCTTAGGTAATTTAGTAATACTTTATGTTACATTAATCATTTCATGGCTTAGTGAATTTAGTAATGCTTTATGTTACATTAATCATTTCATGGCTTAGTGACTTCTTCTTTATTTATGCACTTGTCAAATATTTTCAAAGGCCATTTCTTATCCACCTTAGTTATTTTTATTCATATCACTACTAAGTCTTATAACTCGTTGTCGTGTAAATGTGCAACAAGGAAATTGGAAGTTTCAAGCACGACAACTATACCCCTGTGCCAAAATTTTCATGTTTTATCATTCCTAGGCACCCCAGGTCAAATCGTCAATCTAGTCACCCCTATTTGATGTCAAATTGGTCACCAAGGTGATTTAGGAAATTCTACTCATTCCCCTATAGGTGATATTAGGAGTTTGAAAATATGTTATCTTTTGGCAGTATTGGGAAGGGCTATCACTAGCCTTCCTGGATCAACCCCCCTGAGAGAAAAAGGAAAGGAAAAATTAAACATGGAGGTGAATTGAAGACCTTAGAACATCATGGAAATTATTTTGGAAGGTTTTGGGAAGTTTTGAAATACTTGGAGCAGTCTGAGTAAAAAAATAGGGTTCACAAGCCTAGGCAGTACATAGGCCTAAAACAATTGCTAGGCTTTAGAAGAAGATTTTGAGAGCTCCGGATGGAGTTATAAGTAAAAAAACATCTCTGAGAAATAGATTCCAATACCTACATGATGGTGAAATAATATTTTTCACAACACCTTGGCGCATAGGATTTTTAAGAAGTTTTTATCAGGCACAAGTGGAGTCTCAAATCACAAATTCTCTTTTTAGGGATCATATGGATGAATAAAGACATGAAACTCCACCATTGGATTAAAAATTCCATTTCCATTCAGGATCATATAATATTTCACCAATAAATTCCACCGAGAGTTCAATTATTATCTTGTTTCAAGTTGCCCTCTCAAACGTTGTTCAGACTTGGTCATTTTTGGGAGGACACGTGTCAGCACCAAGAGCTTCTGATGGGATTTCATGTCCCCGAAGTCCCCGAGGTGAAGGACATCATACCTTTAAAAATTCACCTAGCCCCCCCTATGGGGAGTCTTCT
This sequence comes from Taxus wallichiana var. yunnanensis, assembly GCA_018340775.1. NCBI lineage: Eukaryota > Viridiplantae > Streptophyta > Pinopsida > Cupressales > Taxaceae > Taxus > Taxus wallichiana. The sequence continues at coordinate 718,102,766 of CM031235.1, read as the reverse complement.
GATACCCACGTGACCGACTTTTAGCACCCCCAAGGTGCATTTTGGAGCATCATTCCCTGCCGTCGGATCAAGCACCACGTGTCAGCTCCAGGACCACCGTGGAAACTGATGTCCCTTATGTCTCTGAGGTGAGGGACATAAAACCTTGAAAAATGTGCCCTATCCCTATGGGGATTCTTTTGGACACCCATGTGACCGACTTTCAGCCCCTAGGTGCATTTTTCAAGCAAATCCCCTATCATCGGATTGAGGACACATGGCATCACCTTGACCACCATGGAAATTGATGTCCCTCACATCCCTGAGGTCAGGGAAATCAGGAAAAAAAATTCTCCCAGCCCCTCCATGTGCATTTCTTTGAAAATTTAAATCCGGCACTTAGTCATTTCTTCCCCCTCATTTCTCCTTCACAACTTCATACCTTGCCATGGCTCCGTGCATGATTGTCAGACACCCGGTCCACCATTTTTGCTCCAAACCAGCTCCGCCATGGCCACATAAACTCTCCACACCATGAATGCATAGTAATATGCAGGCCTTAGAAAAATGGAGTGAAATGATGAAGAACGAAGAGAAAATGGATTTTTTGCCAAATAACTATGAAGCCACCCGATCAAAAACTCATCATATCTTACAAAGTACAAGTTGGATCGAGATGTCATATTTTTCATAATTTCACATTTTCAAGACAATCAAGATGCAACAAACAAGAGGTCAAATGGTGTCCCAGAATCATTTTCTCCAACAAAATCCTCACTTTGTGCACCAACTCACATTCATCGGATTTCCCATCACTCGGCAATGGAAATGAACTAAAAACTTACACATGGGCTCCAAATAAAAAACCTATCACAATGGAGTTTTTTTCATCTCAAATGGAGACAAAAACCAGACCTACAAATTTCAAGCTCCATTAATGGCCGCCATGGTAGCTCTGCGTGCCCAAAGCCACTACCAGGTCAAAATTTCAAAATTTATTTCCAATCATTCTAGTTGGAAAAACTATGTGAAATTTAGAGGGTGTGATCATAATGACAAGATGAGTCCAAAAAAGTATGTTCCATCACAAATCAAGCACTGGAAACACACTTTCTAAAAATAGTAAGTTTTCCTATATAGACTTGTTATGTTTGGAAAGTCATCATCAAAAGAAGTTGAGACAAAGGCAATGGGAATTGAAGATCATGAGGAAGCCTAGAATGAGTGTTCAAAGAAAATAGTGAAAATGACCACTTACTAAAAATAGTAAGTCCCTTATATGGGTGCTTACTAAAAATAGTAAGTCACCCCAAAGAAGTGGCTGAGGCAAGGGTAGGGTGTGCAGGATCGAATGAGGGAGTTCATCACATCACGATGGTCGAGAAGAGGAAAAAATCACCTCTCACTAAAAATAGTATATCATACGCAGGCTGGGAGTTGCGGTCATTAGTGGAACAGTTCACTCAACTTGGCAAGCATTCATGAGCTGATTTGAAGGAGATTCACAGTGTGCAAGGATTCAAAGATTCAAAGTTTCACTGCATTTGGAGCTTTCCATCAATGAGGATCAACGGACTTCATCGGAAATGACATCTCTCTTCTTCTTCTCTCTCTCTTTCTCTCTCCTCTTCCCCCAACTTTCTCTCACTTTCCAATATTCTAATTTTGCATTGGGATTACACTTTTTCATATGTCCTAATGTTCCTAATGTAATAAGTCACCTTTATGTTATAAAAAGGGACTTAAAAGTTTCCTAGGAAGTTGAAAAGTTTTAAGTTGTGTGAGGACATATGAAAAGGCATTGGGGGGTAGATGAAGAGTCATATTCTACTCTATAAATTGTAACACCATTCCCATTTCAAAGGGTTGTGATTGATCTTGTAAACTCAAGAGTGCATTGTACCTAGAGAAAGCAAAGGAGATAGCCATTTTCTTCTACTTTCCTCCACTCTCAAATTTCTTCCATTCCCACATTATGTACAACTTTGTTTGAGAAATCAATACAAGAAGAAGGAGTTTCTAGCTTTCTTTGACTAAGGGATTTCTTTGATACTTTGTGTCATCAAAATTCTATTTGGTCTTAATGATATTCACAAAGTTGTTTCTTCTCATAAATGCATGTGATGAAGTTTCTAACTAGTGTGTGTGCAGGAATCTGATTTTCTACCTACAACATTAGTTCTCCTACCTCTTTTCTCACTCCCTTTCCCACTCTTTAGAAAATTCTTCCCTAGCAAGAGATTGCTAGCTTTTCCATAGGGTTAGTGGAGTGCCCCTGTTGGATCCCGGTCAAAAGGCCACCACATAAATCCACCTTTTCTCATGCATGCATATATGATAACTACTGCACCAGTTAAGTAGAGGGACTTAGATTCCCAGAGCATTGGAAAGAAATCCACAAGTTTTTCCACCCAAAAATTTTTCTCACCAACAATTTTTGTGCCCACCGTGGGGCAGATTTAGCAAGCATCTACACCCAAAATATGACCGCAAGGTCCAAAAAAAAAAAAAAAAAAAAAAAATATTCAAAAAACCAAAAAAAAAAGATTTCATGAAAGTCCATTGCCAAAAGATACACTATTGATTTTTGCAAGTGACTTTCATATTCCATAGTGTCTTTCATATTCCCACTTCAAGAATTTCCAAAAGCTGGTGAAGGAAGATACACCAAGTTAAACAAGGTTCGAGAGGCGATGTTGTTTCCAATTTGAGGCTTTGCAAAATCAGCAAGAATGAATTAGAGATAATCCATACTTCTTCTCTCAAGCCTCCTCTCCATCTAGTGCTTCAAGTAGTTCACCTGGAAATCCTATCAAACTCCTGTTGATACTCCCCTTCAAATTCTCCCATTTTTCAACCACCATTGAGCATTGAGTTCCGAAGAAGAAGAATTTGTAGAAGCAAAAGACTGAAGAAGAAGCAAAAATGACAATGGAAGATGAAGAAGAAATACCTCAACCCATTGTTCCATGGGGAAGGAATATATAGGCCACTTGCTCTTGAACCCCTCTTCACGATCTACCAATGGGTTCCCAAGAAATTTCCAAAGTTCAAAGGTGACAAACACAACATCCTGAAAGAACACATCATCGTTGCTTTCATGACATCATGTGGAATTCTTGGTGTCCAACATGAAGATGTTGTTGTAAGATTGTTCGTGGAGTCCTCCAAGAAAAATAGCAGAATGGTTCTACCTCCTGCCTACCCAATCCATCACTGGTTGGGATGACATCAAGACTTCCTTCGAGGAAATATTTAAATCAACTGAAGACTATCAAGACCTCTTGGTGCAGTTGGCTCAAATGAGGAAAGGAGAAAATGAAACCATGAGAGACTTTGTGGCTCATTTTGAATGGTTTGGTTTCTTCAGGATACTGAAGAGGATTCACCATCTCAAAACAATGTCAAGAGATTCTTCATCAATGCTCAATCATCAAAAGTAGGATTTTTTCTATGAAGATCCCAACCAAGGAGCATTGTAGAAGCACAAAGGATGGCCATTGAACTTGATGATGATCTCATCCTCTCTAGGAAAGATCAAGAATCCATCAAAGGGAAAGGCCCAACATCTTGGAGATGAGAGAACCAATCCATCACTATAAAATTTGGTGAATGAGATGGCATATTTGAAGAGGGAATTATTTGAATGAGTATCTTCTCAAAGAAGCAACATAAATCAGATTGCAGGAGCACCCCAAAGGCTCACCTTGGAGGCCCCACCCATGAATGTAAATTATAGATTTCAAGAAAGTGAAGAAGAGCTTGAACAAGAAAGTGAAGGTGGTAATTTCCTAGAAAGTGATGAGTTTGAGAATGATACACAAATCAGATTTTATGAGTATTCTGGATGTGATGAAGAAGATGAAGAAGATGCACCTAGTTTCTCATGTGTGGTATTCACTCATTCTTAGTATGAGAAAAGAGCATCTCCCTCCACTCCGCAAAAAGAAAAAGAAGATTGATGATCCTCCTATGGTGACTCGCAAAATAAAATAATCAATCGAGGATCCCCACTTCCATCTTCCATGAAGTCTACATTGTTGGAGCTTGATCCTGTAGCAAGTAAGAAAGGCTCCCACAATCCCAAGTAAGTCTTCGATGTCTCTTCCAAGTCTAAATCTAAATCTTCTCCTGTAAAATCTAATACTTGAAAGCTCCTAGTGTGTGCCATTCAAAATATCATCCATTCCTCAAACATCAAATCCTTCTCCTAAGCCTATCCAGACTCCAAAATCAGTCCCTTCACCCCCTTGTCCACATCTACTCCTTTTGATTTCATAGAATATGCAAACAAAGCCAAAGTCCAAATTACTAAAACTAAATATTTGAGGACTCATCCTGAACAATTTGAGAGGTTTGTCTAATACATCAAAAATGGTAGTCTAACACCCAATGATGTAGCTCATCGTCCTAAAGGAATACTACCAAACCCACCTACACCTCCCTCACAGAACATGATTTCTCTGAGTGCATCAAAGACTGATAAAGTTGAACCTTTCTACATCTCCCTTCTTGTTGGAGAATATGTACTGAACAATTACATAATAGATTTTGGTGCCTCAGATAACGTGATGCCTTTAAAGGTCACCAAGGCTCTCAAACTTACCATGACTCCACCTAGTGGCTCTTGTTACTCTTTGGAATAAAAAAAGGTCTCACTTGTAGGGAAGGTCAAAGATGCATAGGTGGCTCTCACCATATTTCTAGACAAGAAAGTTTCAGCAATGATGATTTTGGTAGTAGACGTCCCAACCTCATTCGGAATGTTGCTGAGTAGAAATTTTTTTCGAGACTTGGGAGGAAAATTTAGATGAATTGGTCTTCTACAACCATACCAATGAAGGGAGACATGGAGAAATTACTTCTCAGAGAAGAAGATGAGGTACATGGTATGAAATTCTGAAGCCCAAAAGCTAACATCTTGTATCAAGATAGCAGGAAGATGAATCACTTGGTGGTGAAAACGAGGAGGAAGAGGATATTCCCATCTTGATAGGTCAGACTTTCCTTCCCAGAGAGATTTGGACTTTGAAGAAGCATTGAGGAGATTTGAGTTAGAAGAGGGAAGCCCAATTTCCTGGATGATGCAAACCATGAAGAAGAGGAAATGGTTCTTGATGATTTTCAAACAGAAAAATCAGCTTATGTGTTTATCCAAGATGAGGAGTTATTCTCATTCCCATTTGAAGATGAGATGACTCCCTTGATCATGTCACCCAGAAGAGACCAAGCCATCTTGTAATGACCCCCTGAAAGGTAGTGGGAAAGAACCATGTATAAGAAACTGACTACTAAGAGCCATGGAAAAAAAAGACCCCGAGCTCAGTCTTGAACTTAATGCAAGCCACAAATCTGCAAGACAAGCGTGAAGCTGATTTGGAAGCCTTAACCAATGTGAAGGTTGGCCATATTGAGATAAGGCAAGATGAAAAATATGATGTCACTCTTGAGCTAATGATTTATGGATACAATGATGAAATGGAGATATTTTCTTTCCCATTTGAAGATGAAGAATCTTTCCATGATGAAGAAATTAAAGCAAGAGTTTTGAGGCCTCTAAAGATGAAGCTCTTTTTGATGAAGGATCGGTAGAGTGCAGTGATTCCCAAGATGATGAGGTAATCCCTCTAGATAGTTTCCTTGAGCTGCAAAATAAATATTCTTCAAAGGTGTATAAAGAGGAGTTGCAGGAAATGATGAAGCATAACTCATGTGCAAGAAATCTTGGATGCAGTAGAAGTTGTGGAAGACCCCGAGCTTATTCTTGATCTCTTCACTCATGTCATGGATATACAAGACAAGTATGAGTTCACCTTCAATCCTCCCATCAATACTCAAATGCCTCACAGTGGAGTAGAGATAAAGGATGAATCAAATGTTTCTCATGGAGAAGATGTCAATGAGCATAGACCTAAGAAAGAAAGTAACTCATAATATCAAAGGAATTGGAACAAAAATCAGCTGGGGAAGTGATAGCACACTCGATGGAGAATCAACTATATGGATAAACATGGAAGGAAACTGGCACTATGAAACTAATTTCAAAGAACATGAAGGAAATGGAATTTCAAGCAAGGACCTGAGCATCAAGAAGCTCACATGGACTCACTCCTACCAAGTACATAGACAATTATGAAAGCACCTAGCTTTCATAAGCAACTGAGGAGGGGAGGCTACTTTCTGGAACCCATCAACGGCTTCAGAACATCATCATTCGGTGTTGCCTCTTCAAGGGTAACTTTGAGAAATGAAAAGTGCTTCAGTGAAAGTGGGTTGTCCCCACCTTGTACCATAGGTGATTTTTAGGTGTGTTTCCCTTTTTGTTGCATGTTTTTCCCTTATGTCATGTGTTTCCTTTCCATCCTTTTCATGTGCGTGTGTGTTTCCTTCTTCTTTCTCTCTTGTTATAAGTTGTACATGACTCCGCAGGCCCAATGGATAAGGCACTGGTCAATTATATGGTCTAAAATTGAGATTTTAGATTCCCATGTCATGTCTTCACTACACTCATTCCATGTCATGTCCCCAAGCTAGATCCATTTGTTGTTGTGTAAATGTGCAACAGGGAAATTGAAGTTTCCAAGCATGAAAACTATACCCTGTGCCAAAATTTTCATGTTTTATCATTCCTAGGCACCCCAAGTCAAATCCATCAGTCTATTCACCCCTATTTGATGTCAAATTGGTCCCCTAGGTGATTTAGGAAATTCTATTCATTCCCCTAGGTGATTTTAGGAGTTCTGAAAAGATGTTATCTTTTGGCAGTATTGGGAAGGGCTATCATTGGCCTTCCCAAGACTGGAAAACCCCTGGAGAAAAATGGAAAGGAAAAATTAAACATGGAGGTGAATTGAATACCTTAGAACATCATGGAAATTATTTTGGAAGGTTTGGGAAGTTTTGAAAGACTTGGAGTAGTCTAAGTGAAAATAGGGTTCACAAGCCTAGGTAGTTCACAAGCCTAAAACAAACTGTTGGGCTTCAGAAGAAGATTTTGGAGCTCCAGATGGAGTTAGAAGTAAAAAAAAACATATCTAGAAATAGGATTCCAATACCTACATGATGGTGAAATAATATTTTTCACAACACCTTGGTGCATAGGATTTGCAGGTAGTTTTTATCAGGCACAAGTGGAGTCTTAAATCAAAATCTGATTTTTAGGGATCATATGGATGAATCAAGACATGAGACTCCCACCATTGGATTCAAAATTCCATTTCCAGTTAGGATCATATAAAATTTCACCAATAAATTCCACTAGGAGCTCAAGTTATCATCTTCTTCCAAGTTACCCTCTCAAAGGCAGTTTAGGACTTAGTCATTTTTGAGAGGACACGTGTCAAGAGCCTGGTGGGATTTTCACTCAAACTAAGGAAATAGGGATTTCAATGTGTGACCTCCAGACTTGATCAGGCCCCCTGGAGAGGTGAGGCACCACATAAAACCTTTGGAAAAATGTCCCATCCCCTAAGGTGAGGGTCTCTGGACCCCCATGTGATCCCTTTTGGACATCCATGTGACTGACTTTCAGCCCCCAGTGCATTTTTGGAGCATCCATTCCCTGTCGTCGGATCAAGTGCCACGTGTCAGCTCCAGACCACCGTGGAAACTGATGTCCCTTATGTCCCTAAGGTGAGGGACATCAAACCTTGAAAAATGTTCCCAACCCCTATGGGGAGTCTTTTGGACACCCATGTGACCGACTTTCAACCCCCAGGTGCATTTTTCAAGAAAATCCCCTGCCGTCGGATCGAGGACACATGACATCACCTTGACCACCATGGAAATTGATGTCCCTCACGTCCCTTGAGGTCAGGGACACAGAAAAAATTCCCATCCCCTCCATGTTCATTTCTTTGAAAATTTAAATCGCACTTAGTCGTTTCTTCCCCCTCATTTCTCCTTCACAACTTCATACCTTGCCATGGCTCCGTGAATGATTGTCCAGACACCCGGTCCACCATTGTTGCTCTGAAACAGCTCCGCCATGCCACAAAACTCTCCACACCATGAATGCATAGTAATATGTAGGAATCATAGAAAAATGGAGTGAAATGATGAAGAACGAAGAGAAAATGGAGATTTTTTGCCAGATAACTACGAAGCCACCCGATCGAAAACTCATCATATCTTGCAAAGTACAAGTCGGATCGAGATGCCATATTTTGCAAACTTTCAAATTTTCAAGAAATCAAGATGCAACAAACAAGAGGTCAAATGGTGCCTAGAATCATTTGCTCCAACAAAATCCTCACTTCATGCATCGGCTCACATTCATTGGATTTCCCATCACTCCGACAATGGAAATGAACTAAAAACTTACACATGGGCTCCAAATAAAAAACCTATCACAATGGAGTTTTTTTCATCTCAAATGGAGACAAAAACCAGACCTACAAATTTCAAGCTCCATTAATGGCCGCCATGGTAGCTCCGTGCCGAAGCCATTGCCAAGTCAAAATTTCAAAATTTATTTCCAATCATTCTAGTGGGAAAAACTATGTGAAATTCTGGAGGGTGTGATCATAATGACAAGATGAGTCCAAAAATTATGTTCCATCACAAATGAGCACTAGAAACACACTTTCTAAAAATAGTAAGTTTTCCTATATAGACTTGCTATGTTTGGAAAGTCATCATCAAAAGAAGTTGAGACAAAGGCAATGGGCATTGAAGATCAAGGAAGCCAAAATGAGTGTTCAGAGAGAAAATAGTGAAAATGACCACTTACTAAAAATAGTAAGTCCCTTATATGGGTGCTTACTAAAAATAGTAAGTCACCCCAAAGAAGCTGAGGAAAGGGTAGGGTGCAAGATCGAATGAGGGAGTTCATCACATCACGATGGTTGAGAAGAGGAAAAAATCACCTCTCACTAAAAATAGTATATCATATGCAGGCTGGGAGTTGCGGTCATCAAGTGGAATAGTTCACTTAACTTGGCAAGCATTCACGAGCTGATTTGAAGGAGATTCACAGTGTGCAAGGAGTTCAAAGATTCAGAGTTTCACTACATTTGGAGCTTTCCATCAACGAGGATCAACGGACTTCATTAAAATGACATCTCCTCTTCTTCTCTCTCTCTCTCTTTCTCTCTCCTCTTCCCCCAACTTTCTCTCACTTTCCAATATTCTAATTTCACATTGGGATTGCACTTTTTCATATGTCCTAATGTTCCTAATGTAATAAGTCACCTTTATGTTATAAAAAGGGACTTAAAAGTTTCCTAGGAAGTTGAAAAGTTTTAAGTTGTGCGAGGACATATGAAAAGGCATTGGGGGTAGATGAAGAGTCATATTCTACTCTATAAATTGTAACGCCATTCCCATTTCAAAGGGTTGGTGATTGATCTTGTAAACTCAAGAGTGCATTGTACCTAGAGAAAGCAAAGGAGATAGCCATTTTCTTCTACTATCCTCTACTCTCAAATTTCCTCCATTCCCACATTATGTACAAATTTGATTTGAGCAATCAATACAAGAAGGAGTTTCTAGCTTTCTTTGACTAAGGGGTTTCTTGATACTTGGTGATCAGTGAATTATATTTGGTCTTGTTGCTATTATTCGTAGATTTTTTTCTTCCTATAAATGCATGTGTTGAAGTTTCTAACTAGGGTGTGTCCATGTGATCATCATCAAACCAAAGCGCCATGGAACAAAGAGAGGTGAGCAATGGAAAGAATGGACACCAAAGCATCACGAACCATAGATCGATTCACATAGAAAATGTTCCAAAACCCCATGAACATAACTCCCAGATCTGTAAGTGAACATTCAAAACATGCATAGATATCTTACAATGAAGAGAGGTAAGAAGAGACAACCAAAAATGAGAAAGGATGGACAAATGCATCACAAAACACATTTTTATTGCTTCATAGTTTGCACAAAGCATCATCTATGGACAAGAGGCAAAAATGCCATTACAAAGCCAAGGGAGGAGGCTTAAACTCCACATTATACCCTAGAGAAGAAAGAGAAAGGGGAGGGGAAGAAGAATGAACAACCCTTTACAATGAATCATGCCCCTGTATTTATAGATTTGATCGAAGAGAAGAAAGAGAGAGAGAGAGAGAAGCGGGAAAAGTGGGTTGAAACTCAACCACTGCTATTAATTATTCTGATAAAATATGCCCCAAATCTATCTTTACTGCATGATTCCTTGATTCGGTGCCTTGAAAGAAGAGGAAACGACGGAAATAGATTGAATCTGATCTAGTTGTTGAGACAGATGGATCCTGCATTGAAGGCCGAAGACATTTCCTCCATTTTCCTTTACCTAACCTCCTCAAAATTAAAGTTTCAAACCTCCATGGCATAGGTGAGGCCAAGATCTTTCTAATGGTGTCAAATTCGCAATATTTTGAGCCATGAGTCGAAAGATATGCCCCTTCGAAGTTAGTATCGGGTCCGTATAGGAGGGTGGGAAAACAACTTGAAAAATGGATCCCCTTTTGATATGGAACATGTGGAGGCACCGCACTTGTTTGGGTCTCCGCCTTTGGACCAATTCTTGGAAATGCACCAAGCTGACACTTGGCACTCTCCGCTTGAACATTCATACTTAGCCACTTTTGAGGCCCGTCACGTCTGCCTTTGACTCTGTTTGACCACTTGACCCTGCCTCCATTCGGCCTAGGACACGTGGAGATGCGGCACTTGTTTTAGCCTCTCTCTTTGGATTCATCTTTGGAGGAGCATCGTTAGGACACGTGGCTTCCTCCGCTTGCTTCTCCATACTTAGTCAGTTTTAGACTCTTTCCCGAACTGTTTTTGAGCCCAAAACTTTGGATCCTTGTCATTTTTCCTTTCTTGCTCCTAGTCTCTCTTGCAGCACTGACCCTTCTTCTCGGACCCTATAATTCCATTTTTGAGTCTTCCCTTGACCCTTTAAATAGATTTAAGATATGGAAATGTTTAGAAGAACTGTTTCTTCTATTTCTTCTTGTGCAGGGTCGAATTTGACTTTCTCGGGCCTCTATTTTCACTTTGCCTGGTTCTGGAACTCGAGCTCATGGGTTTGAATTGTTTCCCTTCATGTTTTCTTTATGTGTAAGGCTTGTTCTGACCAAACTTTGGGGAAATTTGGGATAACAATTTGGTGACTCACGGGGACATCATGTCATTAGATGAAGAGACCGGTGGCCTTGAAGCGTCAATTGGGCATGGAGTCACTTGATAAACATGGCGATCTCGAACCTAGAAGTCTTGATCCACGAGCCATGCGAGCCTGACTATATGCCTTTTCTATGTTTTTTTTGACCCTGAGTCTGCACTCTCAATTTTCATAAGGAAATCTTGAAAATGGAATTTCTGAGAGTAGAAAATTGTTTTAACTCTGGGGCTTTCATTTGTCCCTAAAATGGACATTTTGAAATGAATTTAGTTTCTTTGCATTTGTTTTCTTTGAAGATGGAAACTATTACGGGTAACTATGAGTTTCCCTACTATGAATACTGAAGATCCTAGCTTTATGCACCTTTGGAGCAATGCAAACAAAACTTATATACAGAGACTAAATCATACATGCCTCAAATGAGACATGCAGAGTGTGCATAAGCACTTCTTCTGATTGGAAACAAAGTCTACTCCTACTCCTACACTAACCAAAGAGAAAGAATGCTAAACAAATCTTGCTACAGGTAGGGAGAAGTAGCTTCCCTTTCTCAAGAGGGGCAGCCATGCAAATGATTTGACACTAAATATAGCTGCATGTATGAGTGAAAAACTAACAATAATCCAGTCCTCCACCCAAATCATCAAGGTATCAAGCATTAATGGAAAATACCTCCTCAAGTTGACTTACATCAGACTTTTGGAGGTGTTGATGATGACCCTTGGTACTTTGATGCTCATCCTCATGCCTGGAGTAGGCATGACTGGTTTTGGCTTCTCCCTTAGCTCTAATGAAGCCAAGTACCTAATTGGGCACGGTCTGATCCAATGGATGTGCATGTTACTCTAAATTTCAACTCCAAGAATGGAGTCTTCCTGCAGATCTTCTTGAGTGGATGGTGTGGGAGAGATGGGGTCTTCGTTGTTTCCTTCCTCCTCTTGAGAAGAATATGGAAGATTAAGATCTTCCAACCTTAGTTCCTGAGGGCGTTGTGAGATGCAAGTTGTTGTCCTTGGATTTTCTCCTCTGTGGTAGCAGACTCATGTTCTTCGAATTCATATGATGGAGGAGCAAATGATGTGATCTCCTCGGGATCCTTTCCATCGAGACAATTCTCCAAGTCAAACAGATAATCTACCTCCTCGTTGTCTTGTTGCGTGCATTCGACCTCCTCCATGGTGTCCTTCGAATCTGTAATTTTCTCACCATGGTTCCCCTCATCTTCAAACATGAAGTTTGAAAGATCAAACTCTTCTTCGACATTAGAGTTTGAAGGGGATGAAGTGGGAGGAAGAACTGAAGGTTATTATGTATCCTGCTCCACACTTGGGGCCCTCAAAGTGTATGGTCATCCTCTTCTGCTGAAAATTCAAACTTAGCCACCACTAGCTCTTCAACCTTGACCTCCTCTATTGGCTTGACCATCAAGGGGATATTTGTAAACCCAAATTTAGCAGCCCAACTCATCATATTGTTTGTTATTTCTTTTCTGTTGGGCTCCTCTTCTTGTTTTCCTTGACTGGATTCTTGAGTATCTTCCCAACATGGACTTGGGAAAGTAAGAGGAGTGGCGTAGGTTGGGGTTCAACCAGCTTTGTAATTTTTTTGGTGGGGAGGGAGGTGGAACTTCTTGTTTGTTTGGAGGGGATGACTATTTGGAAGGGAAAAGGGAGAAGAACTGAGATGAGGTGAAAGATCAAGGGATGGAGAAGAGAAACTAATACTTGGGAAAACAACTGAGGGGCTTGACTTTTGATCATGTTGAAATGATAAATACTAAGGAAGAGAAAATGAAGAGCTAAGAGGTAGTGGACTTACCCATCGACAAGGTTGTCTTGACTCCAACTCATAAGCCCCGATCTCCTCAGTCCATTGTGCAAGTTGGGGCAGCATTTCAATCATGAAGTCTAGCTTCTCCTGAGGGTTATAATGTCTTGTGAAAGGGCCTTCCCATGGACAAGGTGCCCTGAAACCAATCGAAAATGCCTTCATTTGTGATATACCCCTTGACTAAACCATGCCAACCTCCATTTTTTGGATCTTCTCCAGCAGACCAGCATTGTGTATTTGATTTTCTTCATTGTTTGCATACCCCTACTCTTGGAAAGCTCCATAGCCAAACTTATTTTGGAATTTCTGCTCATAGGGGTGGACTTATTGATTTTTCCTTTGCTCAAAATGTTGATTTGAAGGAGTTGTAAAACATATTGGGGGTGGATTGTTCTGTTGTTGTAAGTGTGAGTTCCAAGAAGGGAATGAAGTCATGATTGCACAACTTCATGGAATGGAAAAGAATGAAAGAGATGGAAAGAAGAAAGGATGAAAATGAGTGGAAATGGATGGAAATAATAGGTGCAACTCGAAGAATGGGTTTTTGACCGGATGGAGTCGCTGGATGTGCTTGAAAGTGCCTCAAAGGCTGAAACCTTCACGAGAGCACATCAAACCTGATGAAGTGAAGTGGTAAGGTGCTTCAAAATTATCCCACTTTGGGCATGCAGAAGCTGTTAGTGCAAAATCACAGCACCCCCAAATGAGTCATGGATCTGTTTTTCTAAGGCATGGTCATTTGGTGTGATTACATAACATTATATCATTCCCAAGTTATGGGACTTGCAAATGGGAATGACCTTATAGAGAAGGTTGGTTCCTCTTCCTAATCTACCTGCCACAAGCTATTCCAGTGCAAGAAAGCTAATATAATCCTAATCTAACTTCCAAAGAGACAAGGAGAGAAAGAAAACAAGGAAAAACATAGCCTACACTAAAACGGTGATACACCAGAGAAGGAAAATGTTGATCATCTACCAAACTGCCATGGAACAAAGAGAGGTGAGAAATGGAAAGGATGGATAGCAGCATCACAGACCATAGATCAAATTCACACAGAAAATGTTCCAAAACCCCATGAACACAGCTCCCAGATTTGCAAGTGAACATTCAAAACATGCACATATACCTTGTAATGAAGAGAGGCAAGAAGAGACAACCAAAAATGAGCAAGGATGGACAAATGCATCACAAAACACATTTTTATTGCTTTAGAGTTTGCACAGAGCATCATCTATGGACAAGAGGAAAAAAATGCCATTACAAAGCCAAGGAGGAGGCTTAAACTCCACATTTGACCCTAAAGAAGAAAAAGGGGGGGGAAAGAAGAATGAACGACCCTTCTGATGAATCCTGCCCCTGTATTTATAGATTTGATCAAAGAGAAGAAAGAGAGAGGGAAGTGGGAAAAGTGGGTTGAAACTCAACCACTGCTATTAATGCTTCTAATAAAATATGCCCCAAATCTATCTTTACTACATGATTCCTTGATTCGAGTGCCTTGAAAGAAGAGGAAATGGTGGAAACAGATCGAATCGATCTAGTTGTTGAGACAGATGGATCTGCATTGAAGGCCCGAAGACATTTCCTCCATTTTCCTTTACCTAACCTCCTCAAAATTAAAGTTTCAAACCTCCATGGCGTAGGTGAGGCCAAGATCTTTCCAATGGTGTCAGATTCGCAATATTTCGAGCCCTAAGTCAAAAGATATGCCCCTTGGAAGTTAGTATCGGGTCCGTACAGGAGGGCGGGAAAACAACTTGAAAAATGGGTCCCCTTTTGATATGGAACTCGTGAAGGCACCGCACTTGTTTGGGTCTCCACCTTTGGACCGACTCTTGGAAATGCACTAGGCTGACACTTGGCACTCTCTGCTTGCACATTCATACTTAGCCACTTTTGAGGCCCGCCCCATCCTCCTTTCACTTTGTTTGACCACTTAAACCTGCCTCCATTCTGGCCTGGGACACGTGGAGATGCGGCGCTTGTTTGAGCCTCTCTCTTTGGATTCATATTTGGAGGAGCGTTGTTAGGATACATGGTTCCTCCACTTGCTTCTCCATACTTAGTCAGTTTTAGACTCTTTCCCAAACTGTTTTTGAGCCCGAAAACTTTGGATCCTTTCCATTTTTCCTTTCTTTCTCCTAGCCTCTCTTGCGGTACTGCCCCTTCTTCTCGGACCTTGCAATTCCATTATTGAGTCTTCCCTCGACCCTTTAAATAGATTTAAGATATGGAAATGTTTAGAAGAACCGTTTCTTCTATTTCTTCTTGTGCAGGGTCGAATTTGACTTTCTCGGGCCTCTGTTTTTGCTTTGCCTGGTTCTGGAACTCGAGCTCATGGGTCTAAATCGTTTCCCTTCATGTTTTCTTTATGTGTAAGGCTTGTTCTGACCAAAATTTTTGGTGGGAAATTTGGGATAAAAGCTACCACAGAAATCCACATTTTCTCATGCATGCATGTACGGCATCTACACCGGTTAAGTAGAGGGAATTAGATTCCCAAAGTGTTGGCAAGAAATCCACAATTTTTTCCACCCGAAAAATTTTCTCGCCAACAAACTCAAAATTTGACTCGAGGTAAATCTTGCCAAATGTGATATTCATTGTTCTAGGAATGTGTTGTTAGTATTAAACTATCTCTCTAAAACTCTATAGAAAATTAAAAGCTTGTGAAAATAATAGATTCCCTCTCTTTATCTATCCTCTCTAAAACTCAGAATTATAAAGGAAATAAGAAATTGTGCTTAACTTGTAGGGAAAAGGGTGAATCCTATTGGCATGTGTGTCCAATGCTCCCTATGAATTTCGTGACATGGACTAACCGCCTCTCGTAGATCCTAACTTTGACGATTGTATCAGAGACTAACACCTATGGGTTTTGGTCTAACGGAAATCGTGGTCCAACAAATGGTATCAGAGCGACAGGTCTCAAGTTTGAAACTCACTTGGGTAACGTTGAGGGGGAGATTGTTGGCATGTGTGTCCAATGCTCCCCGTGAATTTCGTGACATGGACTAACCGCCTCTCGTATATCCTAACTTTGGCGATTTTATCGAGACTAACACCTATGGGTTTTTTTCTAATGGAAATCGTGGTCCAACAAATCCTTTCCAAATTTGTGCATACTCATGTTGTTGTAGGTGTGTGAAATGGTGGAAAAGGAAGTAATGTAATGCAATACTATTTTAATGTCATTGTAAATTTGACTTTATTTGGAGATGGGAATAAAGGAATTTATAAATATTGATTTAAGAATGTATTCAATATATATTGGGTAGTGTTGTTTAAGTGATGGTTGATTGTTAATGCATGAGATAACATTAGTGAATATCATGAAATTTTATCTTGATCAAAATAAGTAGGTCATGTGTAACATATAATGTTGAAAATTATGATTTGAATCATATATGATGAAACTTTATATTATGATTTGAATCATATATTATAAAAACATTGATATATTCTTGATTTGAATCATATATGATAAAAACATTGATATATATGGAAAGAATATTATTGGAGATACTAGGGAACAAAATTACATCATTAATGAACCCATCCTTAATATCATAGCAAGAAAGTTGTCAAATATGTATGCCAAATGACAAATAAAATAGATAAAATATTTTATTCCTGGAAGACATCAATATATAATATTCTAGGTCCTTCTATATAATACCAAGTGGCTCATCTCGTTGTTCAATGACCTGTAAAAAATTTTTCATGGTCTTCTACATCTAGTCTCCATTTTTTGCGTTGACCACTTTTAGTCTTCACCTGATGCAATTGTAACCTGTAGCAATTATGTGATGGGTGTAATGATACACATTTTTTGGTTTATAATCAACAAAGTGAATCCCACTTTGGAGGGATTTCACTTGTTGTAAATATGTTCCCTACACTACAAACCGAGCCAAGTATAAAATGTTGTCTCCTCACTTGTTATTTCACATGTTAGCTTTGTTCTCTCTTATGTGCAACATAACAAGTAGTACTCCACTTTCTCAATATTTTCTTCTTCAACAATGACTACAAATACATCACCTACAACAAAATGCAAAGAAATATTCAATGATCCATATACTATAAATTATACATATATATTCAATGATCAAATTATACAATCCTTTTAAATAAAACATACCTTGTTTAACCAGTCCAGATATGTGGTCATAATCAGGTGAAATTAATGGCACATATTCAAAACTATCATCATGATCTGATCCATATGTTCATCCACAACTAAAGGAACTTTCTTCCACTCACCTACATACCCATGTTTTTACTATTGCACTCTGAATATGATTTGTTCATGCATTCATAACAAAAACAAGAATAATCTCTTGTATAGATTGTCCAGTTATTATTATCCATAGTCATCACAGAGTGCAAAGACCTAGAATTAGGAATCCTTTCACATCCATACTTTTCCTTCGATCAATACCTTCAATTAATCATGCTCAAAATCAATAAAGTTTAAAACAAACATCAAAATTAAGAATAAAAATTTTTTTAAATTTTGTAACTTGTAGTTAATAAATCACATCAAGATACATATATGTTTTAAATGTGCATACCTGTTATCTCCCAAAACACTTTGTGTGGGGTTGAATCCTGTGAGGTTGAAGCATGTGAGGTTAAAGCTTGTGAGGTTGAAGCCTAAACTACAAAATGTTTCTTACACCATTCAACAATGGTGTGGGCATCAATCAATCGATCTCCCTCATAATCAAAGCTTTATTTCTTTAGAGCACATTTGATGCATGCACCCACACCATCATGTTTTCTCCTTCCCATGACCACTCTAAAAAAAACTCCATAAATGAGGTATTTTTTGATGATGATGATAGCGACTGAGTGCAAAGAAAGGGAGAGGATTTGAATTGTGATGCACAACCATCCGACCAAACAAAATGTTGATCTATTTGTACTCCTCATTGATGAATATATTGAAAGAAAAACCAAAACAATTTTGCACAAAGTGGGTGTCATGTTCCTTGTCATCACTTATATAGAAGTGATACTCCTTGATCATTCGCTTCACATATGTACTTTCAACCCCATCCAAATCCAATTGTGCATGCCTATAAAATACTTGAACCATGATGGTAACTTGGTCGGTATGATGATAATATTGTGTCTGAATTTCTTTTTGATGAGAAAATGAGTAATTCTCAAGCAAAATCAACCATAGAAAATATGGAACCAATAGGGAATGTGTCTCTATTAGTCTTGAATTGTGTAGCCTACCACTTTGCATAGTGAGAATGTTTGATGTACAGACTAATTAAACTTCAGAAACTTTGCATGAATGTAGCAATGGGGATTTCCTCTTCTACCAAATCCAACCTGGTTGCATATTTTCCAAGCCATGTTGAATATTTTATGTATTTGAACCTACAAAATCAATACATAATGGAAAAATTGTCATATTCATTTGCAAGTAAACATAAAAATCAAAATAAAATATGTACATCCAAATTTAAAACACACACACACACACACACACACACACACACACACACACACACACACACACACATATATTAATCACCTCTTGTAAGCCACCATTTGAACTGTGTCCAAATCTTCATTTGTTTCTGGAAATAATTTCAAGTCCCCACACTTGTCACATACACCTTTGATGCAAGTCATATGATCGTCGACATGATCATCGAGATATTGTGCAAATAATAGAAGCTATGAATTCACTGACACGTGTAGGGGGCAATTTTAGGACCATTTGATGCTTCCCGTAACTTTCTATACACCTAAAAAAACATAGATTTTGAAATACATTAATTTTAAATCACATCTCAAAAACAAAATTTAATCAAATTTCTAATATATAGATATAAATGAAAGCACACCTCAATATATATGTAATATAATTTTTTTTTTTACTTGATAGTGATAATCAAACTCACATGATAGCAGAAACAACATGTGTCAAGGACTTTATCATCTCGCACATACCAAGGCTTCAAATTCTCAAACATTCGTTGTCCAATCTTAACATCTGGATGTTCTTCTATAAAATTTATGTACATCTCATGTTGAGTTATTTCGAGCCAATGTTTTATATGTTCATCATAGTTATTGTGAGATATCCTGTGTTTTAAAACATCCCTCACATTTGGAGAAGGATGAGTCCTCTCAGTCCAAAAATCGAAACTATCTTCACAATATTATCCTCTATTTTATCATAACATGGATTTCTACACATTAGTGCCCAATTTCCTTCCATAGTAGAATCATCCAATGTCTTCCTCCTCTTTGCATACCTACTGACCATCTTTCTAGATACACCCAATGCCTTGGAAAATGGCGTAACATGATGATTCTTTGTTGTATCTTCACTTACAACTAAAGTTAATATTGCTCTATGAGAAATACTCTTATCAGACAAACCTAGTTTTTGTACCCAAAGAACTTATTCCTTTAGAAACATTCCCAACAAATTCTTCTTCCATACATTTTGACTTTTCCATCCAAAATCAACACCCAACAATTCTAATGTTTCCTTCATATCAACATGATTCAAGAATGTAACCAACAAATGTGCTCTAGCAATTGTAGTCAAATTAACAAATTCACCATATATTATCTCTACACTTTTTGTTGTTTTCTTTCGTGATAGTGGTTCTTGTTGGGAAAATTCTTTTAATTTTTT
Organism: Taxus wallichiana var. yunnanensis; assembly: GCA_018340775.1. Classification (NCBI taxonomy): domain Eukaryota; kingdom Viridiplantae; phylum Streptophyta; class Pinopsida; order Cupressales; family Taxaceae; genus Taxus; species Taxus wallichiana. Next base: position 718,083,168 of record CM031235.1, on the reverse strand, counting down.
GGAAATCCATCTTCACCAAGTGTTTCACATTTTTCTTGGGAAGTAATTCCATAACTTTTTTATCACTTCAGCATATTATTGTGCATCATGATTTGTGTCCATAAACATACACATGTGATTACACCAAAATTTGCAAAAAATTAACATACACATGTGATTACACCATTCATGAATGATTTAATATATATAAGAGCTTATTTAGGAACATGAATATATTAAAATATTTTAAGTTGATAAATAACTTACTATCTAGTAAACAATAATATTAAGTTGACCAAGCTAATTGTATTTAGATACCACTTCATGAGGTCCTTCTTGAAATCTACTAAACAATAATATACTTTTTCATTTGTATTCAAGACCTTTTCAACTAAGTGTTTGAGTGTGACATAATGATCTATTATTGATTACTTTGGTCTAAAACCTACTTTCCCCTTTTCCCACTTTCCTTTTTATTTTATTTTCTTACAAAATACCACATAACACATTTATTATGTGGAGTAAATTTTCACCATGTCATCGAACATATCTAAACTTAGTAATCAACTTAATTTCCTTGTTGCATGACTACTGGATACCAAATGCATATTTGGATGCCTTAGTGTGAATCTCAAAAGGTTTAGGAAATTTCATGCATTGTGACAGAAAATAGTATGTAGAGGAATAGTCTTACTAACTCAAAATAATTTTACCATGCATTGGTCCAATCAACCTTGGATTTGACGTGCATTATGTAGTTGACATGGGATAGGACATATATAATAAATCAAGGATGAAACTATTATCTAAATTTACATACACATTGTCTAAGACAACTAAGAAACTATTTAAGGTAGTATGGAGTAATCAAATATTAAATCACTATTATATTTTTAATATGCATGTATAGCTATAATTTTAATGTTGATGTAGCATGTGTAATGAATCTTTGTTACTCCAAATGAACAATTACCAAATTTTTCATATAAATATTATTTTTTCAAAGGTTGTAAGATGCATAGGATGTTATTAACATGCTAATATCAATCCTTACTAAAGATGATGATTTCAACCAATTAGAAAATGATTTAAAGAGTTTAGGAATGGATGAAGTAGTTATCCATCATATACATAAATTTGATCGGTTTATTGGTCAAGTAGAAATTCATAACTAACTCATTTGTATGATCATTCTTGTGTCTTGTAATATTTATCCATAATTTATTTAGGATGGATTAGGATATGGTGGTAACTAGATTTCATGTAAATATTTGTGAAGTAATTGTCAACTAATATTTGATTTGGGAGATCAAAATTTCCTTATAGTAGATATTGGTTCTTCATCATTTGATCTTTCAATTATTTTTTTCATTTCATATATATATTTGGTGCTAGAGCTATCTAATTTATGAAAGATGGCATGGTACAAGCCTAATATTTCATTGACTAGGATCTCTTGTGTTATGCATCATACTTAATCATTCTCACAAAATGATCTATGATATAATGGGATGTTTGGAAGAGGGAATCAAGGAAAAAATTAATGTGGTTCTTTATTGCATAGTGTTTTGGAAGGTGTTTTATCTCCATGAAGACTTTACTAAGCCTAATTGCTAATATTGTGTTCTATCATGCTCCCAAAAATATTTTTGAAGAGGTGATTGATCATGATAGTTTGGTAGTTTGAAGGATTATTAACATCTTCACTCTAAAACAAAGGCAAGGTTAGGCCAGTTATCTACTCTTTTATGTAAGGGCCATGAGTAAGGGTTCAAAGCAAAGTATAATGGTTACCAGAACTAATAGGGGCATTATGGAGGAATCTCTCTCACTAGGGAATCAACCACTACAAATGGGGATTAGAGACCAATAGGTCCTACCTTCTAAAATAAGTACGAGAAACACTTCATAACATAGACGAGAGAGAAAATGAGCTACAAAGTAAGTTAGAAGAGGCTAAGACATGCACACAAGTGATAAAAGAACCATTACGAAAGCATCAAGAGTTGATAGAGAGGCAGTCAAGAGTCAAATGATAGTCTAAGAGAGAGAATGACATGATAATTATAAAATATAATTATCAAAGGGCTAAAATATTAGGGAGAAGGCTACAATGGAAAGGGAAAATCAAGAAAGCAAGTAGAATTAGTAAGATGAGAGATGGGGGAAGGGATATGCATATTCATGTCACAATCGTAAACTATGTGGATAAAGCAAGAGTGCTAAGAAATAAAGGTATGTTGAGAGGATCATGTTTGTATCTAGACGAAGACAACCTTTTCGCAATTGAAAGAGAGAAATGATGAGTGGGAAAAGGTGAGGTTAGAAAGGAGAAAATGATAGAAGCATACCTAAATAATGGGAAAACATATATTACAACTAGATAAACAATAAGTAAATAAGGAATATGACCCGTTTGGGAGCATCTTATGATGGTGAGCTAGAATTTAGAGGCTACCCTTGATAAAGAGGAATTGGGTTAAGGCCTATATCCAGAGATAGAAAATTATTTTGAATGGAACACATAAGCACGATGGGTGAAAAATGCCAAATTTTGAAGGATACGAGAAGGTAAAATCTAGAATAAAGAAACAAAATGTCAAGGGGTTAACTATAGAGATATATATGGGAGGAATACAAAGGTTCTTGTTTTTTGGGAATGACCCAATTATGAGGATTAAGTTAGAAAGGTGTTGGTGGGTACTGAAATAGAGCCTCTCTAAGAGGTGAGAGAGGATGTTGAAGAATGGAAGTTGATGTTAAATAGAAACCCTAGATTTAACTAAGAGACCAATACAACCATGTGTCTAGAGAGTAACAAGCAATACAAAAACAAAGTAGATGGCTAGATCAAGATCCAAATTATACTATTGAGTGGTTGCAATATTTTTTACCATGTTTTATATTTAGGGAGATTAGTTGATGTTTTGTTGATATTTCAACAATTAGTGTTTCGTTGAATGATTTTTGTGTGGATCCTTTTTCGGTAAGGTTGGTTCTTACGTTGTTTTTGTTAGAGCCTTTTATTTTCACATATTTTTTCTATTGTTTTAGGTTATGGGATCCTATCAAAACCCTTACCTTTACCCAATCTAAAAAACATATTATCATATTTACCCTAGAATGAAAAATAAAATTATGATCTATCAAGGGTTTCTATGTATGTACCAATTTTTGTAGCCTTGTCTTTCACTTGTTGTCTCTTCTCTCTCTTTTTGTGCCTTCCTACAAACTGATCTTCTAGCATTCTTCTTTGCTTTCTCTTCCTTGGTATATTTTCGTTTCTCATTCTTTGCATTTCCCATGATTCCTCCACTTCAATAATTTTCACCTGCACACATAAATTGAGGTAGATCTGAATTTCTAAGAGTAAACTCAATAGAAAACTATACACATGCAACTCTTATTATATACAAATCTCAATAGAAATTAGGTTATTTTTAATTTCAGTTTTTTATAACTTTAAAACAACTTTTCTAATTTTAATACAATTTAAATTTAATATACAATTATTTAGTTTTGTAATATATTTTTAAATAAAATAACTATATGCTTTAAAGTCAATTCTATTATATATAAATAATAAAAAATATTTTTTAAAAAAATATAATAACATATTATATATTTTTGGTCAAAAACAATTAAAAAAAAACTATACTTGCTTTAAAACTCTAGTTTTAAAAATAAATTTGTAAAAACTAAATTTAAAACATAAAATTGAACAATGTTATTTTAAAACTATAGTTTTAAAAAAACATATTGCAAAACACCAAATTTAGAAGGAAAGTGTACGGTGGCGCTTTGGTGGTGTAGGTGGTTGAAGGGGGTTCACGTGAACCCCTTTCGCCTGCAGAGGGGTTCATGCGTGAACCCCCTGTAAGCACTTATGTGGCACTTATGTGGCACATTTTGGTGCCAAATCCATTTGGAGGATGATTGTAAGCCAAAATCTGCCACTTAGGTGCCACGTAATTAGGGTTAACGAACTAGTAAAATTACAAAATTTTAACACAAAATTAGATTTTTATTAGCTTTCTAAAAATATAATTTTCATTTTTAAAAAATTGTTTTACTATTTATTTTTTTTTTTTGCTAACATATGGTATTTTAGGACAATCAATAGTACACAATCAACCAAATTTGAAAAATAGTAAAATATATCAAAAAAATTTGAAAAAAATAAACTTACTATTTGTTGAAGTCTTCTTCTTACCTGTGAAAAAAAATTCAATTTTGATATAAATCTTAAAAGTTATTGGCATAGACATATGTACGCCATTTATTTGAAAATATTTTTACTAAATAATTAATTTAAATATATATAAGTAAAAAAAATACAAAAATTTGACAGGACCTCAAAAGTCAAATCTTGAACATATATCTAAAATTTCATGGTGAAAAAATAACTTTTCATTTAAAAACACCACCGGGGACAATCATTCCTCTTTTATAACATAAGAAACAACGTATGAATAAAATTAAGAAAAAGACCATATTTTTGCCAAAAAAAAAATAAAAATATACATGTATTCTACACTCTAAACACAACATTTCGTTAGTTTGTGGAATTTCATGAATACGTACATTTTGTGGCTATTACCTTTAGAAAATCAATGGAACTCGAAAATTCGTGTTTATTACCTTTAGAAACATACAAAAAAATCTTTATGCAAGAAAAGGAAGGAAAGTACATGGATGAAATTGATTCAATACTTGAGAGAATGCTCACTTTGAATGGCATGCTCAACCCCAAATCTACAAATACCTATACGCTGATAGGAATTTTTCAGCAACATATTACAAGGGAATTGGATCCTTTAACCAATTTTGACTATTCATTCATTTGGAGAAGTGCATCAATGAGCTAACATAGAAAATAAAAGGGGAGAAGACTATTTCTGTAGAGTTTCACACTATCCTTTCTACACAAGAAACAATATTTCTCTACCATGCAAGGCCCGATGAGGAACAAATTGCGGGAATATTCACGGGGTTTAATGCATATATGAATAAAATAAAGGAAGAATTAAGGGGGAAACAAATAAACGTTGACCATTCTCCATAAATAATTCCCTATTCCTTATTTCCCATTCTTAATAATTTAATGCTTTATTCTTCAAACATCCATTTCTATTTTTTCCTGAGGCAAACCGAATGATGAAAGTACGTAGCTACTTCATTCCGAGCATTTTGAAATAAAATGATAATGGTTGCACTAAAGGACAAGAAAATTTGTTAGCTAGAAAAGGATAATTCTCCACTCCATTGTTTCAATCATGAAACAGAATTACTCCAGCTAAGCACATCAAAGATAAGATCAGTTGTCCACATGTACCACACATTCATTACTTCATGGGGTATCCAAGCATATTCCTTTTAGGGAATTTTTGTATAAAGTGAAGGCTATCTTCACTTCAAGGGGTTCTAATTTTGGGTTCATGCTAAGGTGATTGTGAATTGTATAGTCATTATCAGGCATTGAGAGCATTTTCATGTCTCCCTTGTCAAATTGAAATATACATAACCATTTTCCATGCTTCAATTAGGCATTTTGGATTGTAAATAGGAACATAGTTAAGGAATATAGTATTTGATGTAATCTTATATCTATTAAATCAATGACATACAAATAATTTCTCTCTGGTTATTGTATAAGATTGGTTACTAAATGAATATTGTGTTGTAGTGTTACTTTGTAATGTTTGTTTAGTTATAAAAGCCCTTTCTGCAATATTACTTTGGAGGTGATTACTTACTGACCATTGAGTGTATTTTGGGTGTTATGGAGTTGATGCAATAGATATTTTGAATTTTTAAGCACAAGTGTTTGTGTTAAGGTTTCAAATATTATGTGGTAGTGTTTGCATGAATTTGGTATCAATGAATGTAAATGCCTCTTTGAAGGTTATGTTGTATTGATCTTTTGTTCTTCCGCATTTTGGAAGCAATAGGCTAAAATGGAGAGCACTGATATTTCTCCCCATTAGATCCACCTCCCCCTCATTTAACTAGGTACCATCTTATCCTACCCCTACAAATCACATTACCCTTGCTTATTTTACATGTGTTTACTGCAAAGCACACATATCCCGCATATTTCAAGTGTATTTTCCATGATCTATAAATTTTAGCATCTCAACATCATCATATCCCAAGTTATTAACAATTTCTATAGAGATGATGTTTGTGATCATATTTCATCTATCTTTAGTATCTTGTATCTAATCTTTCAAGTGTTTGTAGTGATTTTGTGACCACTCCTTTGAGTGAGTACTACATCTTGTGGTTGTATTTGGTCTCAGATGGATTCACTGATAAGTATGAGGGCTTGAAACATAATATCTCCCTCCCCTTTTCAAGCTACCCTTTAGGTCCTCTCACCCTGGTTCAGAAGATCCATAAAGTAGCAAGTGAACAACCACACCCTTAGTCAAGTTCCTCCCTATCATTCCCATAATTTATGGTCAATAAATATTGAGAGATCCATCCCAGCTCTACAAAAGAACACATCAATAGGTCTATCTTTTCTCCTTGCCCCTTTTTTCATTCTTGCCTTGTTTGGGGTGTTAGATTGGGAACCAACACAACCATCTCCAAGAAAATATCTTGAAGGAAAAAATACATGGGGACATTTTATCCTTCCTCTCTCAAAGCATTCAAGTGTACTCTATCATTGATTCACTTGTTTATTTTACACATTCCCATGCATAGAATTTTGATTTCTCTAAGTTAAATTCAAATTTCATATACTGTGAACATTGACTACACTTTTATTCTTTTGTTGGTTCGTCTGTATCTGCGCAAAAGGAAACACGACTAAAATAAGGAGAAATCTTAAGCACAAAACACTCATGAAAAGGTAATATTTGGTAATAAATGCAGGTATCAATTTTACTATGTGCACAAGTCACCCCTAGGGTTCTTATCCCCTCATAGACTCCACGATACACATCTTACAATTTTCGTTCAACACATTATCATATACAATCTTCTTCGGCTCTCCACAAGGTACACTCTTACTATATACTTTATGCTACCAAATATTCATTCACCAGCATAAAGTGGAAGCAAATACAGACACAAAAATATGCACGTATTTTAATTACATATGTCCCAAAGTATGTTGTTATATGCATGATTCCTAAGCAAGAAAACTAGACATTGATAACACTTGTTTTGCTTTACATTTACATTATTTTATCTTTCCATACTTTCATCCTCTGTTTTTCTAGAATTATCCCTTTACTTTTGGACATCACATAATATTTTACTCAACTAATCATTTCCTTGTTCATCTTTGGATATTTTTGGACATAAACGCCCAGAAAGGAACAATAATGGTCGACATTGTCATCACTGTGGGCGCTTATGTCCCTTCGCTTTTGTTCTTATATTTTAAAATGGCACACCACTTGTTATATTTTCTAAACTTTTATTGATTACTTTGGGTCATATTTTATGGTTGTTAATGTCAAAATTCAAGAAAATGAATCATATATATATAGCCTACTTATACATAAAGGACAAGCAAGAGGGAACTAAGCAAGCTACTACTAAGGACATATCTAGCAACTAAGGAAACTATTATTGGGCAAGGGATTGCATTTGGATTGCATTATTCACTACATAGGAAGGGGAAAATTCATAATTTTATGGCACACATTATCTTGGGGTAAAGTAGTTGTATCCCACTATCTTGGTGCAACTTGCATAAGGGAAACCTAGTTTCAAGGGACATGATTTCTATCTCACACACACCATAACTAAATAGAGTCTCGAAATGTAGTGTAGTGCTCGTGTGACAATAACATTGGGGTGACCGCAAAGATCATTCGACTCAAGCATTTGCATATTTTATTTATTCTAATGTGTGCTTGAGTCTTATGCAGTAGATAGGGTATGTTTTTAGGAACATGTGCGACATGAGAACCATACAACGAATTTGAGGTGACACCAAATGAAGTGAAGTTGACATTATCATATATTAAAGGAACCAAATCTACATCCATCACCAAGACACCAAAGTGCTTAATTCATACACTAATGCCAGGAGATATTATCCTCTTTTGGGTGGTATTGTTCGTCATAGTTCTCAAATCATTGTTTTCCGGAAAAATCATACAAAGTTCGGGCCGAGCCTATTTTGCCATCGATCCAACCCAAATCTAGTCCATACAACCAAACATCAGCTAAGTCACTCTTATTCTCTCATCATTTTTACTTGTTCATCATTGTATGTTGGCATATTGCATGTTTCTTAAGTATATATGAGTTACTCCAATCCTTTGATTAAGATTCAATTTTGATAAATTGTCATCACCTTAGCATCTATTGGTATGACATTTTCTCATCAAGGCTCTAATTATCTTTGTAAATGGGACCCTTCCCCTTTCAAATTCTATGCTCTCTGATAACAGGCACCCATTAATGATCATACCCCATCTCTTCATGTTGCCCCACTAGATGGAATTTCACGCATTTACCTTATGCTCCACATATTGTGTTGAAATGCTTACTTGCATACAATCATGTGTCTCACCCTCCATTGTTTGAGGTTGATACAAGTGATATTTATAGCAATAAATTCAATGCCCATGTTTATTCTAACTATCATATATGCATTGGGCACCATAGAAATTGATGTGCTAAAATGTGTCATGTTATACAAGATCTTCTTGATGCACATGCTTTTAAGGGGTATATCCTCGCCCATTCCACTATGAAATTTACTCTTTCCACACATTCAAATCAATCATTCAATCATGTCCCTTCATTTGTTCCTCACACTTTTCCCTTCTAATTACATATAGGGTACCACTAATGTTGGGCACATCTCATATTCCACATCAAAATTTTACCATGACTATGGATTTAAAATCGGTTACTTGGAACAATTCTAGACACACATTCAATAATCGCACACCTCTTGAAATTTACACCCATACGACACCACATTTGATACTCATCCTCCATGTTCCACTTTAACATTTATATCTCCTATCAATGCACATCCTCTCATGGTTACTTTTATAGATATCATGACACTATATACACTACTACACTATATCCGTATGGGAACTCTTATATATATATTGATATACATACATTTAAAACCCTTGTTAAGGATTTACACAATTAACTCTTACACCTACAAAAAGGTCACTTTTTTCTCATACATCAATTCCTTCTTAGTTACTTTATGCCACATCTCCACCCATCGGTGGCACTATTATGTTGCATCATACTCCCAATACATCCCTCTCGCATCACTTATGATACTATAATTTATTCCAAATCATCTCCCTTTGACACATGCCATGACCCTTTCCTTATTATCACACAATGTTCATGTGCTCTCTCACCGTGAAATATCCATGGCTTCATGTCTTACCTCCACCACCTATTTTTCTTGATATGGTGTTGTGGCCTTGACCTATGAGTTTCATTGGGTTACATCCTTCTTTTGACATTTTTTAGCCTTTATGTTACCCCTCTCCTTGTACATAGCTTAACATTTAAAAAATCCAAAAACATTGGCATGGTTTCAAAATACAAAAACATTCATATACTTGTAAAAATACAAAATCGTGGCATATACACTTAGCTTGAGTTATTTGTAGTTTACATCACATATGTTTTTAGTCACTTTGGTTTGATTGATAACATATCTTTACTAATCTTTACACAAATGTGTTCATGTGATTTATTTATCTTAATGCGGGACATACACAAAGTGGTACACGATGATAGGTGTTTTTCCCCTTTACCTAGACTTCCTATACTTCTAGGGGCATCTATTATACACTACATATGGGTGTTATTATTCTATTATATTTCCTTTTACACCCTCATTAATATTGATTACATATATTGTGTACATGATATATTTTGAGATAACATGACTAACACATGTGTGTCTTGTGCAACATTGACACCTCTTGCTTCACATGTCCCTTTTTATACAAGTCACTAGGCCATTTCATCATGTTCTAACACTCTTAGTTTTCATACATGTTTGTTTGATGTATGTGTCTCTACTTGCTTGTTTCATTGAGTGTGACATGTGTTCTTACTTACTGTGTGACATGCAAGTGTCCCATGTATAGGGATCTATGTCTATCTTGTGTGCTCTTGTTTTATGGCATGGGGGCTTGATTGTCTTGTGACACCATGAGTGTCCCTTGTTTATGGCTTTACACCTTTTGTGTGACATTGTTTACATGGTATTAAATATTACTTTATTGTTGTTGCACTTGCTTTCTTATACATGCCTTATTACTACTATTGTTATTGTCTCTATTGTTTCTATTTTTTTGTTATTATTGCTCTTGGTGTGCACAATGGTTTCCACCATGTGTAAAACCTCCTTTTGTAGGTATAGGTTCTTCAAGGTGTCCACCTCTTTAACATCCTACACTCTTCTATAGCTTCTCATACATATAATACATGGGCACACATCTATTCTTTTGAGCCATGTGCTTAACATGGTTTTTTGCATGCACCTCAAAATAGGGGGCATTCATCTAGGTATTTTATATACCTATAACAAACACAAGTAGAATTTTGGGATAATATACATCTATAAATAGGTACAAGTACTCATAAACAACTTTAAAAACATAGAAATTCGTAAAACTGGGCATAGGTTCAAAAAAATACATATAGGTCAAAAACATATGGATGGTTTTGACATTTTTACATTTTTTTCCTGTGGGAAGTTACATAAAATTTCTTGTCGCTTTTATATTTCCACCTACAAGTACAATTTTTCTACATTTTTACATCACTCAATCCATATCAGTTATAGGGAGCGTGAACTATTCACTCCTTCACTACAACACTTAGCTTCTATTACACTATTAGGAATCTTGGGGGCATGGGTCTCCTTTCTTCATCTCGTATTTCAAGTACATTACGTTTCTATTTAGTTTCGCTCAATAGTGTGGCATATGGGAAGGGCATGGGGGCACTCATTCTCTTTTCTAATGTATGTCCTTATTCTCAAAATTGTGTATGGATCCATCTACGGTGATGTGATCCATGGGGTTATATAACGTATTGAATTATCTAAGTTCTTCATAGGTATTCCTTCCTTTCATCTTGAATTTAAAAGGGAAGGTATTAGATTTTTTGAATGACTTTTATAAATGGTCTTCTTCCTTCATAGCGTACATCAATACTTCACTCTTTGTCACTCTCTCTCCTTCGTTGCAGGGGACATAAACTATTTACTCCTTCACCACAACACTTAGTTTCAATTACACTAAGGAATCTTGTGGGCATGTGTCTCCTTTCTTCATCTACATTTCAGTACATTAGAGTTTCTATTTATTTTCTAATCAATAGAATGGCATATGGGAAGGGCATGGGGGCACTCATTATCTTTTCTACTACGTGTCCTTATTCTCAAAATTGTGCCTAGATCCATCTGCAACAATGTGGTCCATGGGGTTATATAATGTATTGAATTATCTAAGTTCTTCATATGTATTCCTTCTTTTCATCTTGAATATAAAGGGGGAGGTATTATATTTGTTGAATGAATTTTATACATGGTCTTCTTCCTTCATAATGTGCATCAATACTTCACTCTCTCTCTCTCCTTCGTTTTCATGTTGGGTTGTATGCACCTAACACTTTGGTTCTCATTGGCAAAATTAGGGACTGATCACCCCCAATCCTTTAGAAATTTTAGCAATGTAAATCTTCAAGTGAAAGCAAAGAACGAGAACTTCTCCCTTCTCAAAATAAACCAATGTATTCCTTCCATGTTTTTCATCTCTTTTTCATTTTGTGCAAATGCAAATCTTACATGTTACATTTTACATTGGAATTAAAATTCAATTTTTTACGATGGACATTGACTACACTTTGTGTTACAAGTTTAATCATGGAGTATGTCCTCACCAACACAATGAACTCGCAAAACAAAATCGAGAAAAGACAAAGTATGCCTACACACTTAGGTATATTTTCCATAAAGCATGCAATTTTCATTTCATACTTAAAGGAGGGAAAATTTAAACACTCAAATTTTGTAATTTACTCTTTTACATTGTTGATTTTGACAATGCACTCTTGCTTAGATAAACACGATATTTTATTCCCGCTTAGTACATCCCGATGTTTTTGTCTAGCTTGCTTAGTCATACACACTAATATGTCGATAAATTCTAAAAATTCAATGCATAAAATCCATAGACAAATCTCAAATGATATGATGCAAACTCTTGTTTTCATGTTTCTCATCTCTAGTCAAGGTTAGACGGTTTGGTCAAGATCTTATATCCGATCTTGACCTATTTGTATGATTCTACACCTACATATCCTTCATCTTTTCTTTGAGTTTCACATTCTTCAATGGGTCCTTGACTCCCTCAAGGTTATCCTTTCCTCAATAATTTACCTTCAAAACCCTATATAAGCAAGTTAACACTACCTCATTTACTAACTTAGAAATCATATGGCACTACATTGATACACTCACTTCCAACACTTACAAAAGGCACCCAAGGCTCCCTAAATCTCATAAAGTATCATGAACACTCATTAAGGAAATAATCACTACATGTTTGAAGCTTCTTACCAGATCAAGGAATCAACCTATCTCATATATAATAACTCAAACATCCCTTATCCAAGTATTTTAGCAAGAGTCAAACTCAACTCAAACATTGCCAAATAATTTTCCAAATCTAGTTGCATTCATTCAGATATCACATGCCGGTGGATAACGACGTGTAGTTTAATGCCTCTTTAGAGTAGTGTCAATGTTGATGGTGCACGAGGGTGCCCAAAACCCAACTAATGTTAGTATTGTAGGATCTCTCACCCATAGTTAGGGTTTGACATCACATTCAAGATGTTCAAAGAGATTTGCGGCATGATTGAAAACTAAGGTTTGATAGTGACAAAATTTATAAGTAGGAGATGGTTTCAAAAAGTTGCAAATCGAGAATCCAAGTAGGTCCAAGACCGTATAATAGGGTCAAGATTGTATAAACGGTGTTGGCAAAGTTATGCAGTCCTTCCCAAGATAATTTCCAGAACGAAGCATTATCATTCTCATATGTCCTTGTTCCAATAGTCTACATGACCAAAACTTCCAAGATTCATTTGCAATCGCTAATTGCACTCATCCCCTTGTGTTTTCAAGTTCATATCTAATTTCATACATTAGTTGTAAGTATTAATGCATTGTTCTGATATTGAATAATTAATGTTAGAAGTTAATTAATCAGAATAACCTCTTGTAGCTCCCCTTACATCCTTTAGTGTACTTAATTCACTAATCTAGATTTCATACAATCTAATAATGATGTAAAAATGTATTTTTGTTAGGAAAAGTAAAGAATTGAATATAATTACAAAGAATGAAAGTTTTGTGGAGCAATAGAAGTGAAAATTTTAGTGGCGAATCTTCATTAAATCATGAATAGTCTGGATTTCAAAATTTGGTTTTGGTGAATTTATAAGGTTCGACAACTTGCTATTTGACCTAAATTGTATAGGTACAAGTTAATTTTAGGGGCCGTTTTTGCCAAGCATTTACACCAATAGTTGACTTTTTATTCAAATCATCATTAACACGAAATTGAAATTTGTAAAATTCACCTTCATATATATAGTGATTACAAATTTACAATTTTGAATATCAAGTACACATCAAAAAAATTTCACAATTCCTTTACCCATGCTCATGGTCCTATGGGCATTGACGATTGAGATCGAATGCATATCACAACCCTCCAACATTAAAGGTATTTTAACAATTAATATTTTATTATGTTGAAGTTGCATATACTTCGCGACGGCCAGTCAAGAATATACATATGTTATTCGATCGCAGAGCACAATATGCTATCACCAAGTAGCATAAATCAATGTTATTGGCCAATAGCATAAAATATGCTACCGGACGATAACATACATTATGCTACTAGTTGTTAGCAAGAAAAATGCATTTTTTCATGCTACCAACCGGTAGCATAAATGTATGTTATCGATCGGTAGCATTTTTAGTGATGTTGTTAGAGGGGGAAAGTATGGGAATTTTGTTTTGCTTACATCAAATTTATGAGGAAAAATTTCTCATTGAGATGATCATTTTAACTACTAACATCAAAAATAAAAATAAAAATCCCATATAAACTAGCGAAATCTGCATTTTTTTCACAAAAATTACCTTTTTGAAATTTTTTGTTTGTGCCATATTTTAAGAGGATAGATTTCTCATCAAGACGGTCATTTTATTTTCTATTGTCAAAAATGATTTTGAAAAATTACATGTGTTATTGGTCGAAAGCATATCACGTCACCTAATAGCATATACTTGTTATCTCGAATCACAAAGCACCCTATGGTTTACACAAGTGTGTGTACTTGAGCTCACAGTGTGATTGGATAACATGGGTACTATCTCCAAGTTGTGGGACTTGCTTCTTGAGATAAACCTCCAGAGAAAGTTGGTTCTTGCTCCTAAACTACTTGCCACAATCTACTCTAATGCAAGCAAAACTATCTATCCTAATCTAACTTTCCAAGGGACCAAGGAGAGAGTGCATGAAAAAAGCCTACACTAAAGCGGTGATACACCAAAAAAGGAGAGTGTGAGAGTAGTCTCCCAATGTGTGAAAAGTAGAAGTAAAATGCAAACTAGAAGGGGTGATAACAGTTCTCCACAATCTAACAACTGCATTCACAACAATATTTCATGCACACACAATGATAATGGATCCTTGCAACAGCATAAGATAGACACAATATATATGCAATGAGATTGAAAGGGCAAGAGGAATGCAAACAAACACAAAGTAGGGGAAGATACATCCACAAACTTGCATCTATTGCTTCATAAGTATGCACAGTTCAATCTATTACAAGATAAGGGCCTGGATCACCATGCAAGGAGTCCAATACAAGGGCATGCAGCACATTGGCTTCACAAAGCAATTTTGACAGAGTTTTTCTACTTAAAAACTATCTCCTTTACAATGAGCCCAACACTCTAATTTATAGAATTTTGAGAAGAGAGGGAGAGAGGGAAAATGAGAATCCCAAAATCTGTCCTTTAACCACTTGCAAGATGTAGTAAATGAAGTGAAATGATGTTTTTTCTTGCAAAAGGCCCCCCATATTGTCCCATAACTTGCAGCAATGAGAAATGTCAGCCCATGCTTCATTGAATGTATCCTAAGAACCAAATAAAATCATTGTCCTGAACTGGGAACGTTTTTAACAAAATCACCATTAATTCCTCACCAAATTCTAGATTTCTTGATTGTTGTGAATCGGGCTCGGAAACATGATTCCAACAGTACCAATTTTGTGCATTTTTGTTGAGAAATGCAAAAGTTATGGCCTTCTGAGTGCGGGTAGCTATTTTGGGTCTGCCAGGCATTTCTGTCATTTAACAGGATTAAAAATTTACTTCACTAGATCTGAATATGTTTCTTTTATTTTCATATATCTACCCTCATCAAAATTAAGGAATCCATTTATGGCGTAGAGGATGTCGTGCTCGTTCCATAAAGTCAAATTTTGTGAAAATCAGAACTTGGGGTCAAAAGTTATGGCTATTTGAAGTTCGGGGTTTGATTTGCAGTGTTTTCCTTACATGCGGCTATATCGGGTATTTCAGGACCTGTTGTCCGGATGTCCCTTGTGTGACTTGGGCCGAAAACCTCTGTTTCACCCGCATCACACCCGACTCCGCCTCAGTAAATCGGGCAAATTGGCCTTTCGAGAAACTCATGTCCCGCGCATACGTGTTGATTGGGCCATGAGTATCGTTAACTCCTGCTCCGCCCGCATCTCTTTTGTAGTCGGCTATTTCGGCCTTTCGGAGCTCGCGTGTACTGTGTCCCAACTGTCCCCGTGAACCGCACAGACAAAAACTTATGACTTTGCCAATTTGCTCTTGGATCGCGGCCATTTCTGAGTTTTCGTGTCCCAACCTGCCCCACGCGTGCACTGTGCATCCTAGGCCAAAATACCTGATTTACCCGCAATACATTGTCTGAAGCCAATTTTTTGGATTTTCTCAATTTTGTCTAACTCCTTGAATTTTTTCCTTGAATGGAGGGTTTAGAAAAGAGCCAAAGGGAGCTCCAAAACCTGAATTTTTCCCTCGAGCCATTTCAACCTGCTTGAGCCTGAAGAATTATGTAAGTTATCCAATTCACCTTGAGGGGTGAATTTGGGATAACAATACTATCAACCAAAAATTGCTACCGGCCAACACCATTATCAAATGATTTGCCAATCATTCGAAACTTGTTTCCTTCAAATTCGCCATCATTTTGAAAGTCATTTTCACAGACTCACTTAGCAATATATACGATTTTTTGGGGGGGGGTCTTAAAATTTACTCTGAACAAGATTTCATGTGGAGTTGATGCAAACAAGTGGGGTGTTTAAAAAGGAGACACATCACAACTCATTATGCACAAATTACGCATTAAATAACTCAAAAAAGAAAGAAACATGTATCGACATAAAGATCAAATAAACACAAATTTGGAATAGTAACACAATTTTGAGAATATTTTTCAAAGAAACAACATTAAACTTATCGTGAATGATTCATCATTTTACACAACATATGGACATGGAATATCTTCCATATGATACTTGAATCACTCTTAGGCAAAGTTATTTTACACCATTACTATGGTTATCATCCACATCATGATTTAGTGAGCATTAAGTTATCTTTAAAAAATCAACTCCCACACTAAGTCCCTAATTTTAATTTTTTTCCTAAGGAAATTAGATCTACTTATATATATCCATCCATGCCACCTCCTAAAACTCCTAATTCTACAAAATTCAATGAAGGATCAAATGACCCAACAACAAAACTAAACACAATTAGTCGCCCTTCTCCAAAACTTGTGCTTCAAACATTTAATTATTCTAAGTCCCCAACTCAAACATGATTGTGTAGACAATGTTTCACACTAAATGATTGTGCAACAAACCAAACATTATGCATAGGAATTGTTCACTCTAGGAATATTGTACAATGGATATGTGTAGTCAAAAACTTGCAACACTTTATTCCGTGGCTCATCAAGTAATTTGATTCTTCAATGTGCAACCCACATAGTACTCCAAATGCAAGAAAAATGTAAACATCATTGACTCTAAATGTTCAACTATTTCAGATTGATATAGGATTTCCTATGAACCAATATGTTCATGCATCATACACCTCGGGCAATTTCGGAAACTTGATCTCTTGCTCAAAGAATTATGTCACATTGTGCAACATCCATAGCACTTAGCTAACTTCCTTCTTCATTCTTCTTGCATTTTCACTTGACCAAATATTCATTGTACTCCTTATTGCATGTCTTCTTGATCCTAGTCTCTATTATCCCTTCCACCTCATCATGCTCCTTATTAGGAATTTTCCCCTTCAATCTGCTCCACCATCCTCGATTCAAGTCCGCCTTCACCTCCTTCTACTACATGATATGGATATATATCCTCCACATTAAAGATATTAGAGATATCAATTCTGTAGGAACTTGATCCCATAAGAGTTTTGTGCAAATTTCCTAATTATTGCAAATGGCCCTATCTTCTTCTACTTAAACTTATTATATGTTCCTTTCGGAAACCTTTCCTTCTATAAATGTGACATGACTATGTCTCTAATATGATATTCAAATTCCCTTTATTTCTCATATAATACGCATTGTTTGTATTGTGTATTCATCTTTTACTACTAATTGCACACTTTTTTATGTACATATTTCGTGTGTTCTACAAAATATCATGTTATAGCACTTCTATCTTCATTACATGGTAAGTCTCTAAATTATGCAACTCCTCTTGGGTTATTCCCATATATGATTTGGAATGGTATTTTCCCTGTACTCCTATCTACCAAGTTGTTGTAAGCAAATTTTTCTTGTGCTAAATCCAAATCCCAAGTTCTTGACCTATCTCCAACCAAACATCTAAGAAAATCTCCAAGGATTTTTGTTCACAACTTTGGTCTCTGTCTATAAATGTGTGGATGATATGTTGAACTGAATTGTAACTTTGTATCCAACTTCTTCCATAATGCTCCCATAAACGACCAACAAAATGTGTCTCTCTTTCGAGACACTATGATGCATAGTAATCCATGTAGTCTCACAATTTCTATCAAGAATATATTTGGTTTGTGCAATACATTTCTAGTATTTCTACAAAGCAATGGAATGTTCCATATTTGAAAACTTGTCCACCACTACAAAAATGGAATCAAAACCCCTATTTGTTATGGGTAAACCGGAAAAATATATACTTATGTCTCCCCAAGGCATCTCCAAAATGGAAAAGGTTGATACAACCCTGTGTTCAAAGATCTTCCTTTATCTAGCTATCAAATGCAACATTCTGTACAAATTTGTACCCATACACACCGATTCATGGCCACAAGTAATTCTCTCCTAATTTTTATAAGGTTTTTTCTAGGCCAAAGAGCCTTACCAATCCTTCCTAAGGTTTTTTATTTCACCAATGTTTTCCGCATTGACCTCTTTAGGATACATAATTTTTCTCATATGAATAGCAATTCCTTTTGCACAAAATAGCCCAACCAAGGTATCTTGTTGAAATTTGCATAACAAAATATTCCAAAATAGTTCATTCTCTTTGAGATTTTGTTTCGTAATAACAAAATATTGCATAACAACAACAAATAGCAACTAGCTTCATACTCTGTTACATCTCAATTAAAAACATTTAAGTCCTTTCATTAAGAATGGGACCCACTATTGAGATGAATACCCAATATTATCAACCTTCCATTTTGAACTACCCCACAATATTTTGGAGAAATGATTGATATTCTTATAAATAAAAGTGTCTTTGATTCAAGATAATATGTATTTACTTATTAGTTCATAGCAAAATCATAATAATCAATATTTGTAATAGACCCATACAATCCCATAGTCCATAAAATGAACTATTGTTAGGCTCCATTTAGAATTCTAACTTTTCCACATAAGTTAATTTGCACAAGATGAAATACTTCAACATATATGTCATCTAATCATATTTGTGACTTTAAGATGTCATTTCAATCATTCATGTTAAGGTCTTAAGGGAGGATATAGATTTAGAACCATTGGTTCTAAGCATATATGTTTCTTTACATTCACATATTCATTCTACCTTAAATTCATTATTAAGTTCAACTTCCTTAACAAGTTCATGTAGACAATAAATCATATTAGGAGAAAGATAAGGAGTGGCCTACTACTATTCATTAACATTGGAACACACATAAGTTATAAAGCTTAAGATAGATTTCATAGAATCCACTAAAATTACATCACTTTTGTCTTAAACCCCGAATATTTGAATATCATTTTAAGAAAATAATATGGTATTTAGAGTAACATGGGCAGACAAATCTACTCTTCTAAAAATAGTTAGGGTTGTAATGCCTCGAGATCAAAATGGTGCGTCAAACATGACTCAAATTTTAAAGTGGACAATAGTTTCTACCTATTACTATACAACTAACATACCAAGATCTAAGTAATGAACTTGCATCATATCTCATGTATTCCCAAATACCAATTTACTCACATCCTACAAGAGTATCTCGAAAAGTCAAATTTTGGTCAACATGACGTAGTCACACTAGTGTTCAAACGAGCCCAAGTGGCTATGAAATGGCCTTAGAAAAAGGTCATTAAAGACCGGATAGGAAATATATTGCTTCAAACCTATTCTCCTCTATGGTAAGAATGCATAGAAATAGAACGAACTAAAAATTGATAAGTGATGCTCATTTTAGAGCCATCTTTCTAAATCCATTTGGTGAAACTTAACAATTTGCACTTTAGAAATGTAAGCCGAGGTGGATCCAAAAATAAATGTGGAAAAAGTGTTTTCCAAGGGAATAAGATGAAACTAAATATGGTATGTAATTTCAATATGGAAATAAAGAGGTTTGAGGTGACAACACCTTATTTCTCAACCCGAGGTGTTAAAAACACGATGATTCTTAAACAATTTCACAACATCAAGCGATTACCTCCGCAACCATCTCTTCAAAGTGTCTCCAAAACCCACTTGAAAATGCATCAAATCATTGATTAGGTGAATCCTATTGACTATGCAAATATATCCAAGAACCAATAAAAGCATATTTATCTTAACATAAAACAATATTTCAATCATTTTTTGTTCATAGGTCTCTATGAAGCATTCTTGATTATTTATTAGTTGGAATTTCTCTATACCTATAACTCTCTTTGGAAAGTATATGCCCAAATTTTTTATCTACAAATTCTTTTAAAGATGGAAGATAAGAGGATGAAAGGAAACGTTGATGGAGAGAAATCCTACGGAAAAGAAGACTAGAGTTGCCAAAAAGAAAGAGAGCGTCTTGAATATTGTAAGGGAGAAGAACAAGGAAATTATCTAATTATACAATGGAAATGATGCTTACTCCTTGTATCATGGCCTAATTAAAAATCTAAATATTAAGCAATTGATGAATCATGGTGTCATGCTTAATAAGAATATTTGAATGACTGTCGAGCAAGCTATGGAATACGAGAAAGGGGTCCTAATGAAGGGCATTAAAGACGAGAAGCCTATGAAAATATGTGCAACTCCATTGACAACAATATTCAAGCCATAAGTGGCCCCAACCAATCTACCCCAAGCTTGACGCCTTAAAGGTGCTATAGCTCATTGGAATCTAGATTGTCCTCTTTGGAGCAAGCAACACCCATGCCATTCATGAAGACATCAAACAACTAAGCTTCAATCTCCTTCAATCAAATCAAGTCACACTTCTACAAAAATATTAGCTAAAGAGGAAACTATTAAGGGGAGAAAGTTATATGTTATTTGTGAGCCTGCATATTGATTCCACCAAGTTTGAAGACTCCCATCTTGTTGAGACCTTGATGGCCACAACTTTGGAAGTTGAAGGGCTAGCACTTTCCTTGTGGTTCTCTCAGATTGTGATGATGACATAGCCAAAGATAGTGATGGTGTTTAATTCTCTTGCTTTTTTCTTCAACACTTCTTAATTTTTGCTATGGTTATCTTTTGGCTACTTGCACTCTTGCTACTAACATCAACCGGCAGTTGTAATTTGTTTGTTGACTTAGTCTTTTTTTGGTATGTATTTTGATTTCCCAATTTACCAACCACTATAATTTGTGGACAAACTTGGGCTGAACATTAGTGTAAGCCTATCCCTCATTAATTATCAATAAAAAACGATTACATCAAAATTTCAAAAAAATTGCTTTGCTTAGACATCCCTACTGGCATACTTTGCAACTTGTATTATTTCTAGTTACATTGGTAGACAACAATAGGCTTTAATGAATCAAAACAATTGCGATTTGTGCAATAAATTACGGATTTAACCAAAAAAAAAAACAGATAACCATAAACATTTGGTGTAAATTTTGTGATTTGCCATTACACTTTTTCTAATTGTACAAGTTCCTATTAATGCTTCATGTTGATTATGGTTGCATCGCAACCTATATAAAGACATTGCTTATTATTGAGAAGAAATGCCACTAGTATAAAGAGCTAATTACTCTAATATAGAATTTTGCATACCAGTCCAAGTGCCAAACACACATTTTTAGAAACTAACTTTTTAAAAAAGTGGAATATATCTCGACAAAAAAATGACTATGCATGGCAAATTTATCTATGAGAAATGGAAGCATAACTACCGACATTTTTTCAAATATCTGGATTGCGAATAAATTATGAAAGTTAATTTAACCAATCCAGAATTTTTTGTGTCATCTTGACAATGTGTAAAGTCTATACGGCTGACTTGCAAGGTGGTGACCGATGAGGGCTAATAATCTTTTATATTAAAAATATTTATATTGATATTCAACCAGAATACAATAGAATCAATTCAGTTACATGTCCAAGATGTGTAGCCCATACAAAACAAACTACACACCATTTGTAACTGACAAATAAATCTCAAAGTACAAAACCAAAGAAATGACACTTTCCCAGGCTGTTATAGACTGCAAAAATTTAAGCCGCTAGTTATTTTAATTTGCTTCTGCTTATAATACATCTAAATGTTGGCAATTCAACTTGTTATTTCTTGAAGACATTCGGATCAAGTTATTATTATCATTCATCCACAATCACATGATTAGGACTAGGTGCTCCTGCAAGTGCTCACAATATTAAGGATGAATAGATCCACTGGAAGGGCACTAAATTACTTGCTCGAAGTGACATCCATCACAACATTCTCAATTAAATCTAAACTTCCATTGCTAAGTTCTATAAAATATTGGATGAGAACATGTTTAAAGTTTCAATTGTCTTGCGTCTTTAGAACTGCGAGTAACTGAGCTTGTAGGCTAATGAGATCAAAGTTAGGGCTGAAGAAGTTTTAACCATGTACATAAGAGATTTGTCCTACATACGTTCAATTATTAAATGGGGCGTATATGCACTTGTGTATGGCATTCATTTTATTCAATCTTTGGAACACCTCAGAAGCATATATAAGGTGTCCAAATACAAACTCTTGGCACACTCATATGTAAGTCAGGCCAAACTCCTCCCTTATGCTTTCCCAGGGTGTGGCAGAAATTCAATGTCAATTTGAACGTGAAGTTCATCACCTCTTCCAGTGGCTTCTGCAAATAGTTCTTCATCCTTCCAATGATTGTAAAAGTGATGTCCATAAAGTAGCAACTATCATTGACGCGTGTATAATGCCAGTGGTTCTGTTCTGAAGAGCAATATAAATAAGTTTTCTTTGTGTTAAGAATCTTGATTGTCCATGATTCCACTCTCCTTATACTTAACTTTTGTAATGAAGCAATTAGCAGAATTAGAGTTTGTTCCGGATATGCACTTGTGTATGTCATTTATTTTATTCAGTCTACCTTTGGAACACCTCAGAAGCACATATAAGGTGTCCCAATAACAACTCTTAGCTAAGTCAGAGACCAAACTCTTCCCTTATGCTTTCCCCAGGTGTGGCAGAAATTCAATGTCAATTTGAATGTGAAGTTCATCAGCTCTCCCAGTGGCTTCTGCAAATAGTCCTTCCTCCTAATAATTGGGAAAGTGAGGTCCCTAAAGTAGCAATTACCATCAACGTCATGTATGATGCCAGTGGTTATGTTCTGAAGAGCACTTTAAATAAGTTTTCTTCATCCTAAAAATCTTGATTGTCCATGATTCCACCGTCCTTGTACTTAATTTTTGTAATGAAGAAATTACCAGAAGAAGAGTTTGTTCCAGATATGTACTTGTGAATGTCATTTATTTTATTCAATCTACTTTTGGAATACCTCAGAAGCACATTTAAGGTGTCCAAATAAAACTCTAAGACCAAACTCCTCCCTTCTGCGTTCCCCAGGTGTGACAGAAATCCAATGTCAATTTGAATGTGAAGTTCATCAGCTCTCCCAGTGGCTTCTGCTTATAGTCCCTCCTTCCAATGATTGAGGAAAATGAGGTCCATAAAGTAACAATTATCATCACTGTCATGTATGATGCCGGTGGTTTTGTTCTGAAGAGCTCTATAAGTTTTTTTCGTACTAAGAATTTTGATTGTCCATGATTCCACTGTCCTTGTACTTACCTTTTTGTAACGAAGCAATGAGCAGAAGAAGAGTTTGTTCCAGATATCTCATAAACTGCAGTGTAATTCTGAAGGTCACTGCCCATATATGCATGCTATAGCAGCATCCAAACATTAGTTTCTATTCCAGGGACAAGGTCTGTGATAGCTGCAATAAATCCACTTCCCTTTCTCCCTTAGCCAAGGTTTATGATAGTTGCAATATTGAAAAACACCAGCTAAGCAAGGCATCACAAAACATGTACACAAATACTCCAGCAAGGATGATTCCCACCCAATAGAGCTTGGCAATGACTGCCACAGTCACAGACTCATGCATTTCACCTGTAAAATGTCCTCTGTAAAGCTTTAGCAGAGGTAAAAAGTTGAAAGCACGTCGTTTCAAATTTCACTGAGCCATAAAATAGCCTAGAATACCAGACTCTAGAGATTGATATGATGAGGTTTCTCAACCAGCCATGTTCATAAAATTTTCTACATGAGTTCAAAGTTGGGAGGCCAGGTGTTCTTTGTTGAAAGCTTTAATCCATCTATGTGAGATTGATGTAATGTAGATACTTCATCAACGAGAAGGATGGCACATGTTTATAACTTCATATCATATTAGAGTCTAAGCATTAATGGCATCACATCCATTCTGAGGAATGAGAATGTCCTTGAATCAAAAAGTTGACTGACTAAAGAAAATCCTTCATAGTCTTGACTCCTAATGTATAGTCATATGAGTGGTATGAATTCATAGCTAAACAAATGCAGTTTCTTCATGCCTGAGCACTGACACAAAGAGTTGTTATGATGTACTGTAATAACTCTGCATAAACCAGGCTTTTGCAGCCATTTGCCTCAAATAATTTCAACAATTTAATTCATTTAAACTATGGCATTTTTTCTGATACTTCAAACCTTCAACTTCAAACTTCGATCTTTTTAATAATTTTGATTGCTGTGATTAAAACATCTTTTCATACATATAAAAGATTTAATAATCCCGTGTAATAATGTATCTTGATTTGCTAGTGTGGATTGCGAACTTATGATTTATATATCAAATTTCAATGGATGATTTATAATTATATCGACTTCCATAATTTAAATTACATCATCAGAGGACAATCAATCAAGAATATGTAGCAAAGACCCCTTTGATCCACTCATTATTATTTTATCCTCCACAAAAGTAATCAGAGAAACACTTGACAATGCACAGTAGCCTTTACAAAGAAATCAAGTGATGAATCTCACCTTTCACACAGAGAGTACACTCTTAGTGAGATGCTGCTTGAGTTACCATCATAGAACCTGAAGAAACCCCCAATCCAGGTTTCACCAGAAAGATTAAATAAACAATTTACAGACAAAAAGAGATAATTAATTAAAGAAGCACACCTTCCATTAAGTTCAAAATATAGCACTACTTGGCCGCCTTTCATTCACAATCAAAAGCTTCAGAAGGCTGCTGACTTTACTCTTACAACGGGAGTCCCGTGTCAAGCAAATCACTGAGAAGGGGCATGGCTGTCGGCATGTCCAAGATATCAACCACAACGCTTTCCCCACCACATTGCGCCAAATTGAGCAATGCAGATGACGACATTCTCTTGAATCCTGACAGACTCCGAGTCTAACAGATCCAACAAAACCTGAGTTCCAACAAAGATATTAAGTCAAAAACTCTTGGGGCAAAGACTATGTTAGCTGTACTGCTTTTTCTTAAAAAGAGACCTCTCATGTAACCAGTTGTAAGATTGATGTAATTTTTCTGTTCCTTAAAAGTTAAAGGTCATATAAGATGCCTTTCTCCACAGATACAGAATAATCCAACTAATAAGAATTAGAAAATATGCTTCAGCAAAAATTGTGCAAAAACAAAAGGTGGGTCAACATTTTTGGGCCACTAACTGTTACCTATCATCAAGATGAGTGTTGGATGCAGATTATACATTAGACCTCCTTATACAGATAGCAACTTGGGATATGGATTACCAATATTCATACAGAATCTGAGAATTATCTAACTAAGGAGCTCTGATTTGTAATCAATAGTCGTCAGTCACTCTGACAAGTCATAAGCGGAGTCAAAGGCAACAAACTTTTCTGCACCGACTCGGCCAACTGGAGTCTCACAGGTTTAACAATTTTCGCTGGACTCACTGCAGAGTCATTTTGGACAAGTAATCGTTGTGGAATGCAAATTGGTGTTTCTTAGGGCAGACAACCTGAGTGTGTGTGATGGTTAAGGCATGTGTACTCCATAGTGGAGGTCACAGATTCGAATTTGGAGCGGGTAGGATTGTACACCACATTGAACAACATACAATGTTAATGAAAAACAATCCTCTTGTGCCCTTCCACAAGGGGGGTCTCATACACCAAATTGGCGGGAAACGCGGATCCATCTTCTCTAGGGTGTTATCTATGCAAGGGGCTCCAATTTATAATTCCATATTCATAATCACTTAGCCTAAGGGAAGGCTCGAAATATGGATCAGGATCTAAATTCTGTGGAAACATTTTTGAAACAAATTCTCCAATTATTGCGGATTGCAGAAACCTAAATAAACAAAGTTTTGTAAATGGGAGATTTGATACTTCCACACTCCATGATTATGAGAAACAGGCCTTCTGAGAAAATACTTAAAACTGTGTATAAAAGCTCATTGTGGATTACAGAAGTTTGAAGTCCTTAATATTATTTTTAAAATTAAAAGGAAAATAAAATATTTGTCTTCTGTGTATAATCTATATTCATGGATCACAAAGAATGGCGGGAAACATAGGTCCATCTTCTGTATCATGAAAACAAGTTTTCTAATTAATATGGATTGCGGCAGCTTCAAATCTCCAAAATTAATTATAAAAATTAGAAAGAGCAGAAAGGAAAAAAATACCTCAATTCCAAAAACCTTTCGAAACCCTTGCGCGCTCTCGCTGCAGCCTGCAACCTGCGCAAGGACTGCAGTGGCGTCCTCCACCAGCCCCGTCGACGCATTCATCACCAGCGCGAACAGCACCGGCACCAATCCCGCCGACACCATCTTGGCCCTATTTAAGGGATAAAGTGCGAGATGAAAGAGGGCTTTTAGTGCATCCTTGGTACACTTAGGGTTTCCCATACGGATCAGGTCCAACAGACCCCTAACAACCGACGCCTTGTCCCCAAAAATAGGCCTGTAATGTTCTACGACGTTGAGGCTGAAGATTGTGGCGGCCGCGTTCTGCTTCGCCTCAAGGCTCATCCCGGCCTTCAACGTGTGCGCGATGGCGTCCACTGCCCCGCGGCTGGACATAATTATTTCCCTGTTTGGGCCGTAAATCGACAAATTGAGAAGCGCCGTTATACAATTCTGCTACAGCTCTGCATTGGAGTAAAGGAGTTCTAAAAGGTTGGGCACCGCGCCGGCACCGGCGATGGAGATGCGGTAATCGTCGTCGCGTTTGGCGAGCAGCCTGAGCTCGCGGGCGGCGTCCTGTTGAGTTTTTTCTGATACGGATTTCAGCCTGTTGACCAGAGACTGCGCCGTCATGCGCTTCACTTCCATTAGTGTTCTACTTCTCAAGTAATTTCTGGTGTAAACAATTTTAGGTATCTCAGAGCATTTTTTAAAAATTTCTTTCCCCCGAATCTCTTATCTCGGAGCATTAAAATCGGCAATGATTTCTTTCATCATTGCGGATTTCTTTCATGATCTCTTATCTGAGAGCGTATTTATTTCAGAGGAATAAAGAGAATTGAAAATCCGGAATTCAACAGCAATGCCCACGTTCGAAGAAAAATTACAGTTTCGTGCAGCATTGAATAATCATACAACCGTGTCACCACGCCACATAGGAATGTGAAAGACGTTATCTAACCACATTCGTCAAAGTGAATCTGATTTGGCACCTATCCAGACCTTGATTTTCAAATTACATGTGCTTCAAAATTTATTGACGGCCTAGCGCGTTGAGGTGGCTATAAATTTCATTTTTTCCAGTATTTATTTTTTTAATGATTTTTTCACATATATACAAATAAGTTATATATTTTCACATATTTTATATATATTTATCCAATGACTATTAACTTCATGGTGAAGATGTTTGGCTCTAAGTTACCTGATGCACCATAATAAGGGATGAGGCCGGGATCGTGCCCTAGGTGAATTTGACGGAATGGATACCCCTCGGTCGTCCTTCACCGCTCGGCTTAAGGACTCGCCCACCTCGCGTGGGTGGGTATGGCGGTCTTAAAACCCTGCCAAATTCCAATCAAAAAAAAATTATAGAGTTTTAGAAATGTTCTCATTATTTACGGCCACCTAAATTTTTACTGGTATTTTGGTTAAAATCACAAAAATGGTCCACAACCTGTCAATTTTCAGGGCTTACCTATTCGCTTGACATGGTATACAAGTCCCACCTTGGAAGAATAATTCATTGAAGATTTATTCAACTATAACACAAGGGTCAAACTAGATTGATATCATTTATTAGTATATCAACTAAACACATGTTTGTTATTAGTAGTTGTATCAATTATTGTAAAGATATCTCCATGGAAATAAGTGTGGCTATACCTATGTAATTGTTGAATTGTGTCAAGTAATTAAAGATTGACTTTTTACGAAGTGATTAACATTAAATTGTTTTAAACATACAAAAGTGAGAGGAGACAGGTCAAAAGTCCAATGTTGAAAAATAGTAATTGTACACAAGTTGTCTAGGTGAAATATATAAAAGGTCAACCAACACAAACTTATTTATTTTATCAAAATTAAAAATAACAAGGCCATGATATGGCAAAACCCTGCCGAAGCTTTAGGTTTATGGGATGGACAACATAAGACAAAGGTTGCTTTACATGGGATTTGACATTGCAATGGTCATTGTGTTGTTCAGATGATTATTGAAACATATTTGTAACATGCAGTTTGAAAGTGCATGAGTGAAGGGTTTATGGGGCACCTTTTTGTAGTCAATTTACAAATACGAGTAAGAAATTTTTATTGTTTCTATAATTCTTGATTGTGTATGATAATATTTAAATTTATGCGTTTTTATATTTTTGTAAGATTATTGTGGAGTTTAGAACATTATTTGGATATAATAGGAGGATAATTTAGAATCATGAATTTTTTCAAAGGAAATTAAATATTAAGGTAAGAGAATGAAAAAAAAAACAAATATTTTTCCAAGAGAAGAAGCAAAAAACCCAATCTTTTTTGTTTGTTTTACAAGTGTATAGCCAAGTGTAATATACTTTGAAGGGTGTCACTTGTGTAAGAACAGATGTGGCATGCATTGCGATGTATCTGGAAATATTTTTTTTGTTTGTGCTTCATGGTTATGCCCGGTTTGTCTTTGTGGATGCTTCGTGAATACGCTTGCGCTAGGCTCGGGAGAGTGTCGAATTGTTCCTGTCATGCCAAGGTGCCAGAGGAGGACCGTGAGTTGTTTGGCAAAATTCGCCGACCTTGGCTACCTGCACGGAAGCCCATGGCATCAAAGGTCTATTTATTTAGAAAATGATTGTCAATGTTTTAGATTGTGACATGGAAAGTCACCTTCTTTTGTTCTGTCACTGCCCAATAGGTAGACAAAGGTTGAAGAATCACTGAAAACAAACAAAACCCATTATAAACAATTCAATGAAAGTACACAATTTTTGGGTAAACAAAAAAATTGTAACAATTTATGTGCAGAACTTAGGGCCATAGAATCGCACCTGCTTCGCTTGAATCTAGGGTTTTCCATCAGTTAACGAAAATGGAAAAGGGAACTTCATTCTTAAACCAATAAACACACTAGCCTCAAGCCACACAAAGGCGACAAAGGTTGCATCATACACAGTAAATGTATTAAATGCATGTCACGAGGACATCAAATTTTTGTTCAACAATAACAAATAAAGGGGTTCACCAATAGAATCTTGCCAAAATACAAAAATTAAAGCATGAAACTTTAGTTTTATCATGTTTAAATACACATGGCACAATGTAATTGGTAATGATGCAATTGACCAATTGTTAATGTGAAGACAGTATCCTTCCTTCACAGGATAATAAAATACCAATATTGTTTCGAGATAAAAAAATCTTTCCCATCGGAAATATTGTGTAAGCATTTCCTGTATTGCTGTTTATTTTAAATCAAAACAGTAAGGCAGATTACACTAAATAATGCAGGATAACATACTAACCTTAAGAGGAACCACCATGAAAACTTGGAAACCTCACGATTTAAGAGTGATTGGTAAAGCAGCGTCTCTTGGAAGACGGACAAGATCTCCTACAACAAGTGGAAAACACACATCAGGCTTGACATAAGCATTTGGAGAACCTGCAACTTAAATGGACATCTTACCTCCTTTATGAGAGTATACGACAGAATCAACATTCCAACTTAAAAAGTCTGCAATGTAAGGCTCGTAACGAGGACCCACGAGTATGTTATTGGGCTTAATGTCGCGATGCAGTCGTGGTGCACAACAATGCGCTCAGGCTTCCGTTGGGCATGAGAAGTTTAGTTGTTCGGTTTGAGTAATAGCCCAACAAAGTCTCACTATGTTTCTATGCCAGATCGAACCCGGACTCTTCACCTCCACTGCGAACAAGTCTCTTTTATGGACGTCCACAATTTTTTCACTGCTATAAAATCTCCGCTTTGTACACGACACCCGAGCAGCCCTTTTCTATGATCTTTGAACTGATCACCAGATTATCTATTATACTCAACTTGTGGAGCAGACTAGTGTCATCTGCCATGGCCAGCCGATTTCTGGGTCTGATTCATCTTCTTCGTGGGAGAAAACAACATGAGCGCAGTTACACTGAAGAGCATGCTTATGACGAGCTTCACTCCCAAGTCCTCTAAATGAGGACACTGGGTGACAATGCTCTCACGAAACCTGTATCCGGAAGGTGACCCGTGAGGTTATTGAACATACCAAATTTTCCAGCCTGCCCAGAACGCTGACAACATATTGTGACAGAGATCTATCGTAGCAAGCTTAGTAAGCTGCTAAAAGCACAAACAACTCAAAGCGATGTTAGTACATGAGAGGAGGAGGATACAAACAAATATGCTTTCAGATTGGAAAAAGCCTTCGAAGGAAGGCTATCTTGATGTCTCACAATTATTATCAGCTCCTTTTGGTTAAACAAATGTGTATCCTATGGTTTGACAAGAATTTACCTGACATTAAGCGAGCATCCTCCAACAGCCATCGCATGAAGACTTTATCAATTAAAAAAGACATAAAAGCTACTTTGCCATTAAGGTATGAGTTTTAATGTATTAAAATACAAGGATGTTTTTTGTACAACTACATTCGAGCTTAAAAAGGTAACCTGCATTGTTGAAAGCCATAGCGGAGCTTTGAAGAAACGAAATTGATGCGAGAGCGGAAAGAAGTCGCCGCTGTTGGAGGCGTGGAATTGCGGAGAGTGGCTACCGAAGATGTAAAGTTTAGAGCCGTGCGACCTCAAATATGGATCCACGACACTCGTACATACCCGGCCTAAACCCTGAGCTGCGCGCGTACACAGTCACTAAATACAGAAAAAGCAAAGAAAAGAGGAATTTGTCACAGATGAAGTCAATGAATAATGAAGGCATGGTCGCGGCCTCCTCGTTTTGATGTTGAAGCCAGATCCGAACACAAATACTTATTTAAGGGACTAGGTACCTAGGCCTGCATCCCTCACCTCTGCTTTCGTCTCGTCTCTTTCCGCACCAGTACCACCAAGAATAATGGCGATTGGTGAGAGCCGGGTTGTAGCCTTGTAGGTTAGTACCTAGGTAGGACGGAAACGTAGAACCTAGCCATTGCCACTGTTAGCCTTGGAGACCGAGATTTGGAGAGGATTCATCTACTAGCACTTGTTATCTCGCCGCACCAAATTCAGATTAAAAATGTATTAAATGAGTAACAGTGAATGCATTCAATGGGCACAAGGACATCCACTTTTCCCTTCTACAGTGCCAAATAAAGGGGATCACCAATAGCATCCTGCCACAACACAAAAATTAAAGTATAAAACTATAGTTCAGCCCATTTAAATACAAATGGCAAAATCGATTGAACAAAAGGCAAATAACTAATTGCTAAGGTGAAAGCAATATCCTAGCCTTGGCTAGGATAATAAAAAGTAACAATGCAACCCTTGGTTCTTAAAAATGGTTTCAAAAACATTCCGCAAACAAAATCATCATAAATCCATTCAGCACAAACATGTCTTCTCAAAATGAATGGTTAGAAACTTGATTTGACGTAAAATAACACAAAAACTATACATTTCGTACAATAAAAGTGGAGCTCCCATGGGAGCAGCTTCCTATTTACAAATTTAACGTGTGGAATGTTGATCAATTTGTCTTAGTAATTTACATATTGTTGTGTATATCATCACAGGGCCATGAGTCGTCTCTGGTCAAGCTGCAGGCGGAGCAGGTGATACGTGGGTCGGCTTAGATATTGCATTCGCAGTGATCTGTTGCAACTCAGATCTGTTCTCTGCGTCCGCCCTTCTCTCACTTGATCTCAAATCAAGGGATTCATCATTATATATCTCCCACCACTTGCTCACCAATTTCTTGATATCTTCTCTCTCCATATTTTCCTCTTTTCCAGTGAACCTCCACGGTTTCGAACCCTGCACATCCATCAATATAAAATCAATTATTTGCAGGAAAATTAATTGTTGAGACAGATTTGGGATGCAGAAAGGGAAAGAAAACTTACAGCTGCACAATAATGCGCGACTTTAACTCCTTCAATGTCTACATTCTCCGGATGACGCCATAACATTGCCAGAACCAGATTGTATGCCAACGGTACCGGTTTGTACATTTTCTGAAAATACATGTTCAAGAAATCCTGCCAACAAAGGGGATGCATGAATACCATGGTATTAATTGAAAATCAGTAGTTTGCAATGATAAACAAAGCAAAAAATATAATTTTACCTGCTCTGCAAACGGCGTTGGAGGGGTAGACATGAGAGTTTCCATCATATTGTGGAAGGTCAGTTTACTCGGCTCAAAAACTAACATTCCGGCATTGAAATACAGGGCAGGTCGCTGCTTCTCCATTTCTGCAGGCCAGCGGACCTTGTCAGGGCACTGCTGGCAGTACCCAATTTTATATTGCGGCGTGTGACTCCACGTCTTCTCACAGAAACAGTCCATGGCAGCGTACAAATACCCGTCGGGCGTGTCGAATAGATTATCAATGTTATCAAAGACTTGTATGTCTGCATCCAGATACACCATTTTGCTGTACTCCTCAAACTGCACATGATCCGCAATCTCAATTTGAACCCCTATCATTAACAATCAAAACAGAAAAAGGGGAAAAAAAAATGGTGGATGTATTACCTCCCAGATGCGCAATTTGGAGTAGTTGAGAACATAGTAAGCCATGGCAAACTGGACTTGATTCTCGGGAGGATTGATGGGCTGGATCTCGCGAACGATGCAACCCTGGTTACGCAATTGTAACCTGTGGTCATGAGGAACATCTGGTAAGACTACCACCACCAGGGGATACAAACTCTTCACCTTTCTCAATCCCTTGGCGAGACCCACAACGCCCTTCACATAGTCCCCACATCCAACAAGAAAAGTAACATAGGCTCTCCTTATTAAAAATGCATTAAATGAGTAACAGTGAATGCATTCAATGGGCACAAGGACATCCACTTTTCCCTTCTACAGTGCCAAATAAAGGGGATCACCAATAGCACCCTGCCACAACACAAAAATTGAAATATAAAACTATAGTTCAGCGCATTTAAATACAAATGGCAAAATCTAATTGAACAAAAGGCAAATAAGTAATTGCTAAGGTGAAAGCAATATCCTAGCCTTCGGCAGGATAATAACCTTTGATGTATAGATGTTTGGTAATGTTTGATGTGACCATTGAATACTTTTGATTTAGCTTTGGCTTCTCCTAACCTGGTTTGTAGTGCTTCAAAATTAAATATAGACTACTTATAATGTCTGCCTTTAATTTGTGAAAGATTAGGATAACTTTGCATATAACTTAATAAATATTTGTTAGAAGAGCTTTTGAAAATGCCAAATGAATAAATGAGTGTTAGACATTTTTCTTTTTCCTTTTAACCTTTCCAGAGGATATAATTTCACATTTAAGGCCAACCTAGAAACGGCTATTAGGATAGACTTATAAAAAAATTGACCGTTTAGAGACAAATGACACTAGGGCCCAAAAAGGTAAAAGGGAAGTGTGTGGTGCTTATGTCCAACCTGGACAATAGTGTCCAAGGAGGTCAATGATAGCAAGTAAAATTCTAATGTGGTCTGAGAGTAGAATATGTGTATAAGAGATGAAATAAGTCTTGTCGATGTTGAGCACCTGAATGAGAATAAAAAGTATTTGCACGCCTTAAGAAATAGTGCGATAGTTCATTTTAGCTTTATGCAAGCAAGTCATAACTGCATATACGCCAAATCAGTGTAACCAAGCACCTAATTATGACAATCACATGACTACACAGCCTAGAAGCCCACAGTTGTTTGTAGTCTGATCTTCTACCATCTACATGACATCCAATAGCAAGTCAAGAGATCCACTAACATAAAACATCTTCTTGCTAACATTTTTCTCTTCTTGAATGCCCTACCGTACAGCTTTTTGCCCTTGGCTTTCACATTGATGGCCCAAGCTCGTTGCAAGGAGCAAAGTCCAGTGGATCAACAGCCTTTGCACCCTGCCACATCATGGAGGCATCCTTTTGGACAGATCTACTTGCTGCTCTAGACAGCCAACCGACTCTGTTTCATACACTGATAAAATAGAACCTTATAACTAAATATTAGAACATTTAGATTACAATGTTTTCACTGAGTTTGACACACAACTAGCAAGGTCCAACACTCATTCTGCACTATTTATCTGCCATTTTCTCTACCTCATTACAATGGCCGGTACAACAGTATGGATGGGCAAGGAGTCATGCATTCCATGTCACTGCAGGGCTGGAAGGTGGCTTTCACACAACCGTGTCGGTGTAGTGCCAAACTTTCTAACAAGAAGGTAATACACAGATGTCAAAATCCAAATAAAACATTCCCGTTGTCAAATAAGATAAAGCACAGCTGTCTTTCCCATTTCTGCATACTGTTTCCAGCATAAGATTTAACTGCTGATACCCATTCAATTGTTGATCTCTCTTGAAACTACATTTCCACCATTCAATTATGTACAGCAGGCGAGTCCCTTTCATTGAAGCAGGGCCTTTCGGCATAAAAATAGGTCCCAGCCAAATAAAACACAGTAAAAAAGTTTTTTTCAAAGACAAAGTAAGAATTATTCAAAACACTTTAGCCCAAAACAAAGAGAGGACACATAGCACATTTGGATTGGACGTTGCAAAAGAGAGTATGTAGTTTAGTGAAAATCATATAACCTGCCTTGCACGAGATTAAAAAAGAACTTGTAGACAATTTCCAAAATGATGATGAGCATTCAAATGTCTACATAAGGTGGTACAAGATTGAAAAAAAAAACAAGAAACAGTTATGCCACACCTTGTTAAATGGTTCTATTAGTTCTTTGGAAAAAGGAGAAAAGAAGACATGTTAATGCATAAAGTTCAGATAACATATAAATATTAAACTCATACAAGCATAGCGAGCCACATTTAATAGTACTGGCTAGTTGTGAGAGCCGAGCCACATTTAATAGTACTGGCTAGTTGTGAGAGGAAGGTTCCTGCTAAAGCAGATGACATTTGCCACTTTATAAAGATGACACTTATGTACAAAATCTATTTAACTGTATAAGTCATCATCATCTTTATTATCTGCTGTAGCAAAAGCATCTGTCGCCCCAACTGCGGTACCAGCAGGTCTGTCTGGAAATCGAAATTCAGAACCAAAGCCTCGAGATTGCTGCAGTGTTTGTGCAAATGCTTGGTACTTGCGAATATCAGCATCACTCACACTTCTTCGGGCATATTTCATGGATTCCTCGAAATGAGCTGCTTTGATTTCAGACACCTCATCACTATCATCTTCATCCATTGCCTCAGGATTCTCACTTCTTTTCCTTTCACGTTCAATATCCTACAAAAAAATGCCCAAGGCAGATATTATGAACTGAAATACAGGCAGGCTAATAAAAGAAATATTCAGCTACATTGGGTGATGAGTGTCTAATGAAAAATCATAGAGACCTGAGATAGACTAACGCTCCACCACTAACAAAAACTGTCGTATGTATCATAAACAAATCTAATTCAGAAAAGAGGGCTATTAGCACTCTTATCGTTATTATTAAATCCCTTGAATACAGAACAGTGGATGCTCACCTTCTCAATATTTTCTCTAATAGCATACTTGCAAGCCCGTTGACAGATCTCTGTAATATCAGCTCCACTGAATCCTTGGGTATATCGAGCAAGTGCCATTAGGTCAACATCCTTTGAAACGGGTGACTTTCTCAGACAGGATTTGAAATTTTGGTATCGTGAGCTTTCATCAGGCAAAGGAATATAGATCAACTGATCAAGTCGACCAGGCCTTAACAGTGCAGGATCAATGATATCAGGCCTGTTTGTAGCCCCAATAATGAAAACAGTTTTCTTAGCTGTCATACCATCCATCTCAGTCAACAACTGATTAAGCACCCTGTCTGCTGCACCACCAGCATCCCCAACACTGCTGCCACGCTGCAAGCAATAAACCAGATATTACATTAAACCTGCTTGAAAAAGTTTGATCAAAAAGTCTGCACATGTAGCCACCCTCATCAAATTAAATTTTTAGTGTGAGAAAGCCACAAACCTGTGTGGCAATAGAATCAAGCTCGTCAAAGAACAGTACGCAAGGAGCTGAACCTCTAGCTTTGTCAAAAATTTCTCTTACATTAGCTTCACTCTCTCCAAACCACATTGTTAATAATTCTGGGCCTTTCACACTGATAAAATTGGCCTGACATTCATTAGCAATGGCTTTTGCAAGCAATGTCTTTCCACAACCTGGTGGCCCATAAAAGAGCACTCCTTTTGAAGGAGACATGCCAAATTTTTCAAATTTCTCAGGATGCTCCACTGGATATTGAACAGTCTAAATCAAACCCATAATGTATTTTGTTAGTTAATATCTGCTAGAAATGCAGGTTTTACTATATCAAAAGAATGTGAAGCAAACACGTAGTAGCGAACCCAAGTTCCACAACTTACCTCTTGAAGCTCCCTCTTGACATTTTCCAACCCGCCAATATCTTCCCAAGTGACATTTGGCACTTCAACAACCTGTCAAAAGTTTTGCCAAAATCCATGGGCAAATTAGCCACTACTTAAATCATCTGAAACAAACAGATGTAGAATACTAAATATTATGAGACCAACAGATTGAGAGTACCAATTAAACCCCTATTTAATCAATAATGAGAAAAGTGAGATACGGCCAGACATAGTTGTTAAGACTCACAGTTTCACGCAGAGCAGATGGATTACTGGAGCCCAATGCAGTCTGGAAATGCTCATTAGTGACAGCCATTGAATTAAGAATTTCAGCATCTATTGTCTCATCTTCCAAGTCAATGACATCCATTTTTTCCCTAATACATTGTAGTGCAGCCTCAGTACACAAAGCTGCAAGATCTGCTCCAACATATCCATGTGTATCTTTTGCAATCCTTTCAAGATCAACCTGTACCAAAAACACAAAATATTAAAACATGCAGTCAATATACAAGAATTGTTTGAATTGATATAAAAGTACGCAAATGGAAGTCAGGAGCTAGAAAACATACATCATCAGAGAGCTTCATATTCTTTGTATGGATGCGGAGCACTTCCAACCTGCCCACTTCATCTGGAACACCAATATCAATTTCTCTATCAAACCTTCCAAACCTTCTCAGAGCTGGATCAATACTGTTTGGTCGGTTTGTTGCTCCAATCACAATAACATGGGCACGAGATTTTAGCCCATCCATAAGTGTGAGAAGTTGAGAAACAATTCTTCTCTCAACTTCACCATGGGTTTTTTCCCTCTTGGGAGCTATGGAATCAATTTCATCAATAAATATAATGGAGGGGGCATTCTTCTCGGCCTCCTCAAAAGCCTTCCGAAGATTGCTTTCACTTTCTCCAGCCAACTTTGACATAATTTCAGGTCCATTGATACAGAAAAAGAACGCACCCGTCTCATTTGCAACTGCTCTGGCAATTAAACAACACAACACAATATTCCCCAGGGTCTGTCTCAATTACTTTGAACTCTATACTACGCATTCCACCTCTGACAAGGAAAAGATCTCCTTTTCTTACTGGACGATAAGCTTCCAAGAAATAGGCTGCAAATTATATTTCAGTACTTTAGGTTGACATATAAGCATCACAGCACCAACAAAGAGACCAAACAAATTTACAATTTTAACTTCACCAAACACAATAAACAGTGACAGTAAACTTATTAATTACACAAAATTAAGCAAGTTTCATAAGTTGCAGTATTTCAATTTTCTTTTATGGGCAGAGGGGCGTGCAACTAATGTACTTCAAATATACAGCATACAATTAAGAAACAGAAAATATTTCTGAGAAAATATGGCCATCTAAATTAATTAATTGAAAAAAAAGGATTGAACATTTGTAAAACCGATATAATTGTATAAAGTTATATTGATCCACTCAAAAACAAGAGTGGTATATCTCTAAGTTTTTTCAGATTATTCAGTCTGCAATGTGTTTCTAAATTGGGGAGAGAATCACAACATGGGAAACTGAAAAAACCAGTTGAATCACAATCTAGGAAATTAACAACTCCGTGAAACCAAGAAATAGGCTACAAGTTATATTTCAGAACTTCAGTTTCACATATAAACATTACAATGCTAATGAAGTGACCAAAACAATTTACAATTCTAAATTCACCAAACACAATAAGTAGTAACAGTAAAATTATTAAATACAAGATATTAAGCAAGTTTCATAAGTTGCATTACTTCGATTTACTTTTATGGGCAGAGGGGCGTGCAACTAATGTACTTCAAATGTACAGCATACAATAAAGAAATGGAAAA
This sequence comes from Taxus wallichiana var. yunnanensis, assembly GCA_018340775.1. Lineage (NCBI taxonomy): Eukaryota > Viridiplantae > Streptophyta > Pinopsida > Cupressales > Taxaceae > Taxus > Taxus wallichiana. Next base: position 718,044,529 of record CM031235.1, on the reverse strand, counting down.
TATTTCTAACAGAATATAGCCATCTGAATTGATTAATTGAAAAAAAATGCTCCAACATTTGTAAAACCAATACAATTCTATAAAGTTATATTGATCCACTCAAAAAAATTTGTGTTTTTTCATATTATTTTGTCTGCAATGTGTGTGTTTCTAAATTGGGGAGAGAACCACAACATGTGAAACTGAAAAAATCCGTGGAACCACAACCTAGGGAACTAACTCCATGAAACCAAAACATAGGTTCAGACAGACCACGGAGTTGTCATCGTTAATGGCTTCGTCCACCACCAGCCGATTCGCCGCCTTCTTTCGGTCTAAAATTGCAGTGCTGAAGTCTCTTTTGGTTCCCTTCCTGTAATCAAATCAACCATAACACACAATCTGCAAATTCAGGGATGGAAAAATACCCTAAACCATCTCATAAAAAAGGAGAGAACAAAAAGAAAAAAATAAACCAACCCATCTGAATAACCAGGAAAGGAAAAAACCAGAGGAGACTTACGGTTCTGATGATTCTCCCTTGTGAGCCATTGCTGCGAACCAGTCACGAAGAGCAAAAGTCAGAGAGATCTGTTGTGAAGCCAACGTAAACAAGAATGAATCCGAATGGGTAAACCACCTCGTCTATATATGTACTTATTTTCGCCCGAATTAGTTTTTATGTGCTTATTTTTGGTTATTTTTAGGCGCATTAAGTTTATACCCGTTAAATTGAAAATAGGATCTTATAAAAAAAAATCATCTCCACCTTCAGTCTTAAAACGCCAAAAAAATATTTAACAAGATCAAACCCTAACACTCGAAAATGAAAAATTACTCACGTTACGAGGGCACTGATCAAGTCGGCAGGGCGAGCGGCGGTGGAGCTGAGCTTGACCAGAATGGAGAGCAGCAAGTCATCCGGAAGGGCGTCAAAATGATTCGCTCGAGTTTGACGCTTGCTGTTCGTGCATTGCGAAGAACCAGTAGCAGAATCCTCACGTCCGCGTTTCGAATCCCGCCGACACACGCCTGAATCGAAGAAAATGTGTCCAAGGTATTCGATGTTGTATTCCTGCGGAGGGTTTTCAACCACGGTTCCAACGATGACGGTTGGAAGCGGATACTTTTTTTCTGTGATTTGCGGCAAACTGAAGCCAGCTCCCGTGCGTTTGCTTGTACAAGAAAACGCCTTCCTTCTGCAACGTTCTTCGAGACTCCATAGCCGTCCTGCAGGCAATGCCCCAGCTCTCTCAGAGTCCTTCACCTCCTGGCGCGCAGATGGAAATGAGAAATTACACAGCGTGTAAGAAAGAAACAGGCGTTTTCCTCGAGCCACTCAAAACTGTCAAAAGCGACCTAATCTGTACATGACAGTCAATGCATTAATGTTTCATAACTGCTACGTTTTTTCAATCAACAGTGCACATAAAGCCAACGACCAATCAAATGTTGCCAGAATAAAAAAATCAAAAGCTAAAACTATAGTCCAGCCTCATTTAAATACACATGTCACAATACGATTGGAAAAATGCAAATGTTTAATTGCAAAAGTGAAGACAATATCCATGCCTTCGGCAGGATAATAACATAAAATAAAATTATGTATTTAGATTTTAGTGATTAAATTTTATATGGAAGGGACGATTAGAGAAATTGATGGGATTGTGTTAAGGAACAAAAAGTCAACATAATTTAAAGCCATATTTTTAAGTCATTTTGAACGAGTGTGTAAAGAAATAATATAAATAAAATTAAGTACCCTCCTCAAATATGAAACAAAAAGAAGTAATTAAAAAAATGTTCACAACAATAAAACAAATAATTAACTAAAATGATGGTATAAGAATGGCATGACTAGATGTTAGTAGGTGATTGGGAATAATAATAAGGGAAATAATTTTGTCACCAAATTTAAATATTCATGCCCTCAACAATTATTAATTAAAATTGTGATGGGCTAATAAAACTTTTGTATCATATGTTTTTAAAATTGCATTGTATTATATGTTATTATTAAAATTGCATTTGTCCACCGACAATAAAGAGACAACTTAGAATTGATATGACATGATATTTAATGAGCATTAATAATATGTAGTATTACTTTTCTATAGGAGAATAAAGAGAAAAGTCTACCACCCAATCACATATTTGAAAATTGATATTTATAAATGAAAAAATAAACTATATTGTATAAAGTTATTGTCTAAATTATATGGAACTAAAACAATTTAATTTAATTGGGAAAGTAATTGAGAATACTATACTACCATCAAATAATGTGGTTGTAGAAAAAAAAAAAAGAAAAAAAGTAGATCTTAAAATCTTTGCAACCTTGATACTAGGTGGAACCAATTTTTAAAGCATTTTCTTTAATACAAATGATGTTGGTTGACATTCCCTTCTCTCTACAATAACATCCATATAATTGAAGATTAGAAAAACAATTATGATTTTGTTCCCATTGTTGATTTGTGTTTGACAATAAAAATAATTAAATTAAACATAAAAGTAATTAATGTATAAATGATATTTATTAATTATATTAAGATTATTATATAATAATAATAATAATTTTATATTTATAAAATTGAATACAATATTTCACATAAAATTTAAAAATTCTCATTTTATACAATAAAAACACAAAAGAGAAGAATCGATTTGATATTATTAATTGTTTTCATTGAATGCATACAAATAAATAAATTTCCCTAATTCATAATATAATTGAATTTTTATATATAAAATGTCAATTCCATTAATTATGTTAAAGAGTTTTCTCTATTGTGATTATAATTGGTTATATTTTGACGAATAAAAATTCAAGTCTATTTTTATTTGTTGAAGTATAATCAATTATAATAATAAAAAAGTCAAGACTATCAAACACAAGGGTTTGGGCTATTGGTGAGTTAAGTAGTTTGTAATCATCAATTTAAATTCTATATTTATGGAGTTCATGAGACACTTTGATTAGTGGCCATGGGGACATCTTGAGGTAGGGGTCAAACTTCCCCATGAGGGATCACTCGACAAATATTAAGGGCCCAAGACCACCCTCATTTCCCACTTTAAGATTGTGCTCCTCTCTACCGCTTTTTGTTCATAGCTCTAGTATAAAAATATATTTATTATCCAAAATTTTGGACTCAAGGGCTTTAATTATTGGTGAGTTACGAGAGTTTGTTATCATCAACCTAAGTTCCATTCTCATTAAGTCCATTAGACTCTTTCAATAAATGGTCGTGGGGCAACCTTGAGGTAGGGGTTGAACTTCTCCATGTGGACCAAATAGAACGCATCAAGGTGCTTTGAATATGGATCACTTAACAAACGTTAAGGACCTAAACCTATCCCCATGTCCCACTTTGAGAAGGCGCTCCTCCACCGCTTTGGTTCATAGCTCTAGTATAATAAAAGTGTTTACCATCCAAAATTTTAGGACTTGAGGTCTTGGGATATTGGTGAGTTAAAAGTAGTTTGTAATCATTAACCCAATTTTCATTCCTATTGATTCCATTAGATACTTTTAGTAAGTGGTCATAGGGATACTTTTTGTTAGGGTCGAACTTCTCCATGTGGACCAAGTGGAACAACAACGAGGTGCTCACCCATATGTCCCACATTTAAAAGGTGTTGATCCTGACTCCAGTTCATAGTTCTAATAAACTAAAATTACTTATCATCTAAAATTTTGCCAATGAGGTGTTGGTGAGTTGATGAAAGTGGTTTGGTTGTTTCCATCCTCACCTAGGTTCAAACCTCATAGGGTGTTATGTGGTTCTTTGTATGATGATGGTTGATGTTGGTCAATGATGTTGATGATGTTAATTATGTTGGTTATAACAGGGAGAGGGCCACTTTCAAAAACCCCAAGTTTACCCCTAAATCTTAAAAAAATCAAGCATATCCAATATAATTACTACAATGACCACATTATGAAGCATAGGGGTCTAATACCTTTAACCTTAATCTTTCATCTCACCTTCTAATCCATGATATTTTACATATTTTGATACAAATTATGGAGTTTTTCATTTGTCTTTTTAAGTCATGTGAAGAATAGTCATTTCAACCACATTGGATTAATGGCATATCACGAGAGTGAGGAGAGACGACATAATTGTGATGAGAGGAGAGGTCAATTCATTGATTGATGTTATTTTTACATATTAGTATACCCAATACATGAAATTACATTTTGCAAACTATGCTTGATGAAGCACTCACTTATTCCCTTGTTGTCATGGTATGTTAAATAAATGGTTTCTAGATTCTTCAACACATCCACACAACATGATATTATGCAAAAAAATGGATGGTCCATGTCCCCATCGTGTGTTGTATGGTTGAGTATGATTATGTAAATGTTGAGTAATGCAAAGGAGAGGAAGGTCCATGCCCCAAATGTTGTATTTGTCATCATTTATGAGTTGTGTAATGGAGAAGGAACAAAGTACTCATGCTCCCTATATTCTATTATGAATTGTGTCATATGTGTTTGAATCTGAAACTGAAGAAAAATCTAGCGTAAGTTCCTCGTGGTAGAAACATATGATAAGGTCAGGAACATTTGTATGATCATGACCTTTATGTATGGTCTTGAACCTATGTATTTTCTACCAAACCTTGATATTTAGAGTTGTTTTTTAGTACTTTTTCCCTATGAAAACATGTGTTTGAACCTATAATTATGTATGTAAGTGTAGAATATATTTTGGCAATGTCCCCTCTTTTGAGGCACATGTGATAAATAATTTAAGTGTGGGGATCAAAAGAATAGATGTGTGCCCATGCACTACTATATGTCTGAGAATTTGTAGGAGAGTGTAGAATGTTAAAGTGGTGGCCACCTTTGAGAACTTGTACTTGCAAAAGGGGTTGTGTATTGTGGCATACATGACATGCAAACAGACAAAAAATCATAGAAACAAGAGAAATAATAGTAGTTATCACAATATTACTACTAACAACGCATATGTAATAGAGATAATATAGAGAAAAAAATAACAATCAAGTGAGAAAACAAAAATAGTGGCATGTAGAGAAGATTCACATAAATTATTAGAGCCATAAACATGGTATACCCATGGTGTCAAAAGATAATCAAGGCACTTAGGTTGCATACAAGAGAAATAATGTCACACAGGAAGGTATATAGCCACAAACATGGGACACCCATAGTGTCACAAGACAAGTAAGGCACACATGATGCATGTACAATGCAACAAACAATTAGTAACACAAGTAAGTAAGCAACCATGTATAGAAAATAATGATGTCAACCAATGATAAGAGCAATAAGTAGTAAGAAAGCACATGAAACAATATATATCGGTTTTGCACAATACACGTGTGCTAGTCTTGTTAGTTTAAAAATAAATAGAATATACACAACATATGTAATTAAACATAGTGAGGAAGTAGGAAGGAACTAAAATGAAATAATGACACTTATATAATATGGAGGTATGCCCTAAGAGATGTAATGTAAGGAAACAAGCTAGCTATTATTAACACGTAACGATTTTTGTTTCCTACATCAAGCTCAATATACCTTGTGAACACATGTGTGTAATCGTGAAAGTATAAAGGATATGATATCAATCAAATTGTAGTGAAAAACAACGTATATAATGCTAAGTGCAAACAAATCAAGCTATGTACATAGGTCCTCATTTTTATTTTTACAAATATATTAATGAATATAACTATGTATGGGAGGGGTAAGTAAAAGAGTTACCCAATGAGAGCCTTGTGAGGAGGGAAAGATGATATGGAAGAAATCGGAGGTACGGGCCTCATTTGTGTTAAATAAGGATGCTCATATGCAAGTGGTATAGAAGTGGTAACATGTGCCATAGAAATATTGGGAAGAGAGCGAGGTGGACTAGGTCCACGAGAGGCAATGTGTCATGGATTAGATCTATGAGGAGTACGAGCAGAGTGAGAGCCACTAGAGATAGTGTAATAGAAGCCTTATGAAGAATCCTATAAAGGCAAGAACCACTTTGGGTATACCATGTGTGCAAGAAGGCTTGTTAGGAGACCTACGAGAACTAGATCGATATATAGAACATGTGTGCTAGAAGGCCTATCGAGAGACCAAGGAGGGCTATAACCATTAGATATAATGTGTGAAACATAAGGCCTATCAAGAGACCTAAGATTAGGAACTATAATAATATGATGAGGCAACATGGGAAAATGATCCTTAAAATGGAAAACTCGAATTTTGAAAACTTGCCTTTGGTGAATAAACTAAACACATTGGTTTCAAATAGAAGGGACAAACCTAAGAGCATGTAACCAAGGGAGACCTAAATGCATGTCACCTAAGCTAAGAGTGGAAGCCACTAGAAATGGGACCTGTGTAGTAATAGATCCAATAATGATAGGTAGAATAATATGTCCATAGGCAGAATTAGAATCATGTATGTGATGTGTTTTTAGAATGTGTGAAAGATTGAAGCAAATTGATAGTACATAGTTATTATTATATGGATCAATCAAAAACTATACACAAGGACGCGATTAATAGATGTGTGAATGTACAAAGTATCCTAAACAAGAATATCATCCATATCAAAGTCATAAAAAGTAATAACTGCTTTGTAAAAGGTGTCGTAGGGCCAACATTGCCAATCATTATAGCCAATGGGTGACCATAAGAAGGTAGAGGTGGTACCACATCATAATCATTATGCACTTCCAAAGAAGATTTTTAAGTGTCATGATTAGGCAGTGGATCATTAAATATTTTTACCTTTGGATTTTCATTAGTAGGCCTTGAGGATTCGGTGAGATCACCCCATTTAATTACATTTACATCAATAAGATCTTATATAACATGTTTGAGATTGATACATCGATTAGTGAGGTGACCAATGCATATATGATAGTCACAATAAAAATTGTCATCAAAACTCTTACTATGACACTTGCTCTCATCAACCTCAAGTGGAGGAGGGAGAGACACAAGATTACACTCAAGTAATTGCTTTAGCATAATGTGGGGAGCACATGGTAGATGTGTAAATTGCCTTTTTATAGGTTATAACTGTAGTGTAACATGTTAGGATATGACATTGATAGTGTTCTTATTAGTATCCTTTTCTTTGAATGTAGATTTTTTTGGGAACTTGACATTAGGTGCAGTAGAAGAGATGACAACATACTTCAACTTATTTATATGTAGTAACTTGGCCTCGTGTTCTTTTAGAGTATGGCATAGATGATCAAATGAGGGAAACTTATCGAAGATAATGGATTCTTGCAAGGGAGTAAGCAAGCTTTATGTGAAGAGATATTGAAGTTCACTATATCGCTAGAGTATTGTTCATTTTAGTAAGCATAGTTTTATAGCGTAAAACTTAGTTATTGATGATCCAAAAATGGATCTAGAAGTACCCAATTCTATGTATTCTCTTTTGAAACTTGCAAAGCACACCCTTAACATGTTCATTGTTCTAGAAAATGGTTGAGACAAGGTAATGGTGATCCAGACACCTTCGAATGACAAAAGAGGCCATTTGTTGTTCATTTTTTTGTGTTTTAATTGTGCGACAGTTCTGAGAACCACACGCTGCGATTACGGAATCACCGATCTTCACATAGTAGTGCTTGAGTGAATTTAAGTGTGGGAAAAGGAGAAAGTTTGAATTGTTCTTGTTTTGTTCATAAACAGTTGAGTTCTTCATTATTGAGGATTGTAAGCAAGTAATGTAAGTAGAGGGAGTTTTTTTTCCCAAATTGGGTTTCGGGAGCTTGAATCCTTCTTAGAGGTCATCAATTGGTATTGAACTTGTGTTGTATTGGAGATTTACATAGTTAAGGGAAGCAATTGCTTACCCAGCTGGAGTTTTTTTCCCAATTTGGGTTTCTCCAAGATAAAATTCTTGTCTCCTTGTCTTTCATCTCTCAATTTCAGTATAGTGTGAATGTTTCTTGCATAATATATTGATAACAAGAATTTTAGTTAGTTTTATCATTCATTATCACTAAGATAGGATTTGTTTATTATACAAAAGAAGCATTTTATAGATCAATTGACGTGTTCATTAGATATTTGGCATACTTTAAACATTTGAGCATAAGAAACTTTATCGCTAATGTTGATATAGAATTGTATAAGACCCTAATTTGCCAAAGTGGTGAAATATTGCACAAATTGTGTGCGTAAATCATATAGCCATCGTAAGTAAAAGTCCTTTAAAATTTTAAGGAAAAAAATTGTAAGTAAGATATTGTGAGATGCATAATCAAAGTAAGCCACATAGAATGAGTGAAGATGTTATACGGTGTCACTCTTGCCATCATAAATAAGAAGCTTAAGAGCAAAAAAACCAAGAGGCAAGGGATAAAAACCACTTATAGGGCAAGCAGGTTATGAATCGATTAAGTAGAATCCATAGAATGAATTCAAGTGTGGGAAAAGGAGAAAGTTTGAATTGTTCTTTTTTTTTATTCATGACAGGTTGAGTTCTTCATTATTGAGGATTGTAAGCAAGTAATGCAGAGTCTTTTTTTTTCCAAATTGGGTTTCGGGAGCTTGAATCCTTCTTGGAGGCCATCAATTAGTATTGAACTTGTGTTGTATTAGAGGGAGTTTTTTTTTCCAAATTGGGTTTCGGGGGCTTGAATGAGCGAAGATGTTATATGGTGTTGCTCTTGCCATCATAAATAGGAAGCTTAGGAGCAAAAAAACAAAGAGGCAAGGATAAAAATCCACTTATGGGGCAAAAGCGGGTTATGAAGCGATTGAGTAGAATCCATAGTATGAGAAGTAACAAATGTACCTTATTGGAACTACATCCTACATCCTTCCTTATAATCTCATTTATAGATTTTTAATGTAAGCATATTGTAAACTTGACCCTTGATCAAATATCTCACTTTCTATCAAACCCTAATTACCCTAGGATTTCATTTTTAGCTTTGTCTATGCTTTCCTTCTACGCCTTTTAGGCATAGAAATTGGCTTAATTATCAAACCATTAATATTTGAGCTTGTAAAGTATGAAGAAGGATTTTAAGGGCATGTGAGCTAGATGAAGAAGCATGTAAAGCACTATGATTGCAAGTGGGAACAACAATTGATGTACGAATAAACATAGAGACATTGTGTGTAAGCGACATTATGTGTCCCCATAGATGTAGGTACAATAAAAGTAGGAATAATAGATATTTGTGTATGAGATTGAGAAATATGCTTGAGTTGTTCTCGGGCCATACATATAGAAGGATGTCAATACGGGTGAGATTATTTATAAGAAATGTTCCATATGTTGTGTTTGATCCTTGGGACGGGCATGCGAATAATTTTAGAGTTAGCATGAGACACTTCACCTTATACGTGGTCGGTGATAATAGTCAAAACAAAGTTGTAAAAGATATCAACAATAAAATAAGAGCCGATAGTGGGGATTAGAGTGCCACAATGTGTCCCCACATAAGGGGAATAATATCACATAGTCGCATAAGATTGAAAACCCCTAGGCTTGAGACATCGATTGTAAAAGATCAGAGGATTAATCATGGTGATCTATAATATAAAGATACAAACAACAACAAAATACATGAGCATACAAAATGGAACCCTCGGGCAACTAGGGTTTGACGTAAAAATGTTCGATTCAAGATTCGGAGTTCATCAAAATGTTTACACCCTTTTTAACCTTAGTAGATTAAATATTATGGCCATACAACACTAAAAGGAGTGTAAGCTTGTACCTACGAGCTACTTAATTACAAAAGCATAGGCATGATTAGTCTAGTGTGGTTGTGTTCTAAAACCACTTTCCATACCTACACTTTTGTCATATATGTGCACAAATGATTTGCATATAATTACGTTATAATGACAGACGAAAAGAATGGGAGGCGTGAGTGTAATCTCGTGAGATGTCAATAAAAATGGTCGACCTTAAATTTGGCCATTATTTTATTGTTACATGGTAGTTTTTCTTCATATTAGAAAAATACTATTGAAAAATGTAATATCTTGGATATACGATATAGTTTAGAGCACAATTTTTATAAAGATATTTGTGAACACAATGTACTAATACAACTAAATTGAAATCCTATATTACAACATTAAAAAAAAAAAAGATCGATAAAATTGTTAATCAATATAACACCCTTTTAATAAACAAAATTATATAACAAATCTTTTAAAATACATAAACTACTTTTAAATTTCCTTTTAATTCTTATGAATAAATTTATTAAATCAATATTCACATTTTTAATTACATTTAAAAAAATGAACAATTAAGTAAACCACCATTTAAAATTACAAGAGACCACGTGATACTTCCAAATCAAACTTAAGAAATGCACATTAAAGAAAAGTCTTTAGCTAATCCCTTTGACGTACCCCGCCATCCCTTTGAGTGGACATTATAAACAAGTTTTTTAACCATCAAAAATCAAACCTAACGATTCCAATATAAACCAATGAAAATATTTTTTTAACCAAATACATTATTTTAAAAAAAACTTTAGAGCCACACTTTAATATTTTTCATTTGTCAACGGACCGTACTATGTTTGTGGTCCTACAAACATTTTTTTAATAGTGGACCATGCTCGTACTGGGAGACATTTTTAATGGAGAAGGTATGCACCTTTGGTGGCACATTAAATTATGCAAAATATGGTACTTCCAAGGACTATATTTTTACACCTTCTCTATCATTAAGAAGAACAAGTACTTCAAGGACTATATTTTTACACCTTCTCTATAAAAGTTAGATTGAGTTTCTTTCCATACATGTACTACATCCTCTTAATAACATACTTATGTTAGAATCCAAAATGTAGATGAGATATAATTTTTTTCGTAATAGAGGTGCATCCAAAGTCATAAATTATTTTACATATTTAATGTTGAAGGTTTTGAAACAACAACGAAGAAGACTTTATATTAATGTTTCATATCACACTCTATGATCCATCATCAAAATTGATTTTTTTGAGGAACTTATGTATGTATGTACGTATGTATATGCATACATATATATGTGTGTGTGTATTTGTACCCAGAGCATTCTCCATGTAAACAACACAACCCTTTTTATCTTAATTACCAAGGTTAAGCGTATCTATATACCTAATCCTACGACTATACTATTTAAATTGAGCAATGATTTGGACGAGATATTCTTTGCCCATAAATCTAATCAATCTGTCATATTCTTCTTTGAGGTAAAATCATCATAAATTTAGATCAATGTGATCACTTATTATTAACATCTATTTGATACTAACTATTTTGTTATAAATCATGTGATCAATTATCCTTATAATGCATAATAACAAAAGTATTACATGAATTATGTACTCAACCATATTTAAAGTTATCGCATGTAATGGCAAGATTTTATAAATTATATGGTGGCAATAATAACGATGATGTCAATGACGGAATGAGTGGTAGCAATGGTGATGACTTTTAATCCCATTTATACCAAATTGGTTTAAAGAACCTAAGAAAGTATATAAACGATTCATTTTGAATCCTCTTTGTAAAGTGAAATTTTATAGTTGTCTTTTCGATGTCAAAGTTCAAAATCTTTGGATTCTTCAACCCTAACAAAGTACGTTTTCAATTCTTGGACTCTTCCTAACTAAAGTTCTTAGGAAAAGAAATAACAAGTTAGAAACACATGAATATATAACATAAATAAACAAAAACCCAAAAATAGAAAAAACATTTCTGAGAAAAGTAAATGTTTAGCTCATGATTTGTCAAAAAAATATGGACCACTAAAAGCATGTTTACTTGTGTAAATAATTGATTGATGGGGGTTCAAATTTAAAATCAAATCACCAAATATTGTTTGGTTTTCCTTTATATGTCCATTTAGTTCATATTAAATTATATTTTTAGAAAACTGTCATCACGAATGCAAGAGTTATTACTATCATGCATAGACTAACTCCCTTATGCATAAACTAACTCCCCTATCCAATAAAACACGTGTGAAATGTTATAGTATAACACATCATGTAAAAGAGAATGCAACATAATCACTATATTATACATAAATCATTTGCATTAACATAAACTTTAAATACCTAAATTGATTCACGGTGGCAATTGCACATAAAGGGTGTGATGGAAACGCCGAAGGAGATGCATTGGAGAAGTTAAATTGGAGGGAGTGAAAAATCGAGGGAGGAGGATGTGCGTTGAAGAAGGGTTTTAAGGGAGGAGAAGTCAAAGGGTGGGGAAGATGATGGGAGGAAGAAAATAAAAACTCTTCTTCTTATGGCCAAGCACATATGAAACACGTTTCATTTGTGTCAATCATATGAAGGAGAAAGGGGTGAGGTCAAGATGTAAGGTACTCTAGAGATATCCAAAAAAGGAAGGCATTTTTGAAGAAGACTTTGAAGGGAAATTTGCATTATATTCTTGATTTCATGCACATGCTAATACTAAATATGAGTGATTGATATGTGGGTTTGTTTCTATTATTGTATAGTGAGCAACATGTTGTAGAATAAAATATTATCCCCTCGGGTGTTTTCACCCACAATGTTCATTGTTACATCTACAAAATCTTCTTTCCATTAAGTGTCAATGTTTTCCTATGTCTTGCTCTAAACTCTTATTATGGCCCAATTGGGAGGATGGTGGTGAAGGTATAAAAAGGGTGAAATGGAGTCATGAAACAAAAATAGATGCGGTGGAGATACTATCTCACAAGACAATTAGAGGACATCAATAAAATGCACATGATGTTGTGAATGAGCTCACAAACATTCCCACAGAAAAACATGAATGTTTGCACAATGCACAAGCCTAGTAGAGGAAGTAACATAGCTTGTGAAACTTAAACGTCGAACAACATGATGACCTATATAGAAATCCTTTGAAGGAGACCTAGGGTGTTGTTCATGACGATGAAGAAACAATATAAATATATATATATGTGAATGTAAGGAGTGGTAGAAAAATATTTCGAAGCAAAAATGTTTTTGTAGTTATATATGTAGCATTTAAATGGAGTGTAAGTAGCATCTAGAGGTGGTGACATCATGTGAAGCTCTCCTCATCAACGATTGTGATGGCATTGTTATTTGACAATCACAGATAAAAAAGGGACGTGTGGGTTGTTGTGGGTGGTAATGTCATTTTTTGTTAATTATAGGAAAGCGCTACATATTTTGGTGGGGATAGAACTTGAATGAGCATGTCGGAGCCACATCTTTTCAAACAAATATTATTTTCGAAATACAGTCTTTGTTATGGCAAGTCTCATCTCTAGTAGAGAGGGTGCACAACTTCATAGGAAAAGGACTCATAATGGCATCATTATACAAAACGATTTATGTCTGACCATTTTTAGATGTGCATCAATCACCTCCCTCCCTTATCCTCTTAGGTTATCGACCACATGTTTTGTATTGTTGTTGCCAACTTTGTGGTTTTGTTGACGTGGAGGATGACTCATAGCCTGCCATATAACTTTTGTTGATGTGATGATACGACCTATCAAAATGAAATTGTTTCCCTCCTCTTTATATTATTTGGAGAAGGTTGTGTATATCCCTAAACGAACATACATAATTTTCACGAGGAAGTATGAATTTGTCCGGAATTTAGCAAATGAAATGATAGATGAGAATCGAAGGAAAAGTCGCTAAGAAAGGTGATTCAAATGGCTCTGCAAGGTAGTGAAAATCAAGGCCGAGTCTAACATCACTAAAGTAAGGTCGGTGCCTCGGGTGGGGCTTCTCGCGTAGAGCACACACAACACGCATAAAATTATGGAATACACACATTATACAAACAAACAAGCTATCTATTGCGAAGACACCGCTACAGAAGAAAAGGTCGCTCTCACTATAGAATAATGAACAAAAGGATTTTGTTTCTCTAGTTCCTACCGATAAGCAATTTTTGTATAATATTATTAAGAGTTCCTAAGCTTTTAATTTAAGAAGAGGCTAAAATATTCATGAACTATTCATTCATGACATCGAAATCTAATTTACTAATTTTTTATATTGAAATGTATTATGTGACCAAATGGAAATGGTTAGGTATATTGGCCATAAATCTCTTTGAAAATCTTAGCGAGCCATTTAAATACTATATTCAAGAAATGATACAACATATACAGCTTGTTGATCTTGTAAAAATAACTATCATTAAGAACAACAATGTAACCGTATATTCATAATGATAATTACGATTTCAACTTATATTAATATTTATTTTAATATTTGATGAGACAATAAACCCATTAAAATATGATGCACTTGGATGATAGAACCATTGATATATACACAAATAGTATCTCAATTTAACTCACAAAGTCCAATTATTTGAATACATTTCAACGTTTGAATGTTAATTGTTACTCCTTTCATGGCTGCGAAGGCACATTTGCACGTGTTAGCTAATATTTTTTATTGCAAACATCTGTACGTGCACGTGTGCACACAAAGAAATGTGTGTGACCTAGTCCTGCCTTCGATTCAAACGGAAGAAAAATGCTCACCCCCAAAATCCTCGCGTCATACAGAAGAAGAAAATTCAGACGTCGTTGCAGAAGAAACCTCGGTTGAGGAAGTCAAGGTTCCTGCTACAGAGCTCCCTGAAACCCCTTCTTCTGCCCCAAATGTGTCTGTCACTGTTAACAATATTGTTGTTCGTCCTCGCCATGCCTCATGGTTTGTCCCTCCAACATATTCCTCATAAACCACACAAACTACCACCAATTGTCGCTCTGGAACATCTGCGGGTTCATCCTCAAAAAGGTGAAAGCAGACATGGGCTTTGCATTGTGAAAGATTTTGTTGTATGCCCCATCGTCGTACCTCTGCAGTGCATTTTCTCCGGCAAGGCGAACATTTGTCTGTCTACAGACGGACGTAAGCTACCTGAGCAGTCCCTCAGGGCTGCACCGAGCATGTTGGGGCTGCTCGTAATCCTTCATCTCAAAACAGGTGAAATTCAGAACAACATCATGTTTTATAAACAAACGAGCTATGGGAAGATAGTTGTCGGTTTTGTATGGTATTATAATATCCGGTGGTGAGCTCTGCAGCGTGAGATTTGGTGCCAATGGATTCCTGCAACTTTACCAGAAAGTATGGCTCCGGTGCCCCTGAAGACGCCCGCTGCAGCGGACAGAAGGTGGTAGACGTGGAAATTTACAGCAAGGTAAGATGATTAATCAGGGAATTTGACATTCACAAGAAATAATAAGATATACACACCACTGCAAATAATTGGAAAGGCAGAAATCAATTCTCATTCAAAGGGAAAAACTGGCAAAATCTGCTTCAGCACTCCTATGTCAAAAAAGTCCTCCTTTTGCTTTGTAATTGCACACAATATATAGCAAAATTATTCACCCATCCCATCCTAAAAATAGGCTAAAAATTGTACTCACCCATGCATGCTAATTTTACCCCTTTATCATGAATAAATAAAGGAATAAAAATAGACATGCTAATACAATGAGGCATTAATAGCCTTGATTACAAAAATACATCCAGTCAAACTGTAGTTGACTGATCTATTTTTAACAAAGTAAGATGAATAATTTGGCTAATAATAGCCTTTGCTTGTTGTGTAAGTCTCCTCCAATGTGCATGCAATCTTTGTCTTCTAGTGCTTGATGTGACACTTACAAATTGATCCACTTGTAGTGATAAATTTAGCACTTTAATCCTGCCCCTTGGATGCACATGCAAAAATAAATATCTAAATGTGAGAAAAATAACTCCTTTATCTGAAATACTTGGCAAAATAATTCACCCATGTATCCATCTTGATGGGGACCACCTTTGGTTCTGATGTTGACATTTGTTTCGTCTTCTTGTGATCACATGAAAAATTTCACTCATGTGCAAATGAAAATAATGCTTTTGTTTTTATACCTTAGCAAGAATTATTCAACTCCATTATGTGGGGACCACCTATTGGCATGTGCAAGAAAATAATTCCTTTGGTCTCCAACACTTAGCACAAAAATATTCACCCATGTGGGGACCACATGTCCATTAGAAGGGTGATTTGTCTTTGAGCTAGACCACATGTATATTGACCTTTCTTCCATTGCCACTTGTGCACTTTGCAAAAGTTCATCATTCTTTTCCACTTTGGATTATCTCCTTTGAAGGGTATGAGATATTTTACAAATATTAAGGTAAAGTTTTGCAAAGTTTAAGGTAAAGAAACTTTTGGCATCATTAGCCTCTCTCTGACTTGGCACATCTATCATTGTTTGAAAATTTGACTCCCTTCATATCGTTTGATCATCAACACCTTTTGATTAATTAAGCAAAATAAGGGGCCGTCCTTTTGCAAAACACGTGGATTAGACCATGGTGGAAGCATCATCATTCGGTTGTTATGATTAGCATGTGCAAATTCACAAGTCTAAAGTCAAGGAACTATAATCACTTGCTTTAATAAGTTGGCCCCTCCCCCACACGATGGGGGTGACCCTTCAAAAGATTTGTCGGTGGTTTGTAAAACCAACCCGAGTTAGGGTTTCGTCATTTGTTTGACACGTGCATGTTTCGACTGAACCATGGTTGAGTTGACTACATCGTGGGTTGGTTTTGATGAGTAAAATTTGTTTGAAACCTAATCATTTTGCGAAATTCACGAGCTCCCGAGATGGATAACTTGTTGAATTTTTTCTCACATTTGTCATGATTACTTGAGCTTGCTCGAGGAACTTTAGTTTCCATGATGAGATTTATGAGTGTATATCCGAATTTCTGCGATTTTTAACCTTTATGAGCTCACGAGAGGCTCACGGTAGTGAATCAGCGCCATCATGAAGATTTGGAGTTTGTTCCTTACGAATTCAAGCTCCTGAATTTTTGAGCATGAAGTTTTGCATTTTGTTAGGGCTCGACACGGAAGGTTTTGAGTATGCTTGACCCTACTTTATTTTGTGTTCCACGACCATGGTCATTCATGGAGATTTCTTTGAGCATTTTGTACTTAAGCCTCGATTTCTTGACAAATTCGCCATTACTTGACATTGAATTTGTTGAAGTTTTCGATCTTTGAGGTTGAGTTTTGACTCACCACTTTATTGTGGCCGCCACTTGAAGTGAAGTTAAACCTGCTTTGCTTTGCTCTTTCGTATGAGATGCTTGTACTGATTTCAATGGCCACGTGGGTTTTGAGTGTGTTGAGTTTTATCTAATGCGGATTGACTTACCTAGAGCTCGAAAATTCTTTGTTTTTAAACAACCCAAAATGGGTATTAATCCTTTGATCGAAAAGTATCGATTTGATTTTTTTTTGACACAGGTATTCTTGTTTAGCCTTGCATTCAATATTTTTGAGGGTTTCAATATTGCGTTCCATTTGGCAGTAAGTTCTGAGTATGGTGGCCATTATTGCAATGATTTGATCTTTGTTTCTTCTATTGCTTGACATTGAATTTGTTGAAGCTTTCGATGTTGGGGTTGGTATATCAAGCTTGGCCCATGGCTGAGTTTTCAATATGGCTTGAAATTTCATTGTAATTTGCTATGTCTTGCTTCAGATTTGCAAATTTCCTTATGTGGGTTTCCCTAAAAATGAGTTTTTTTGCATCTTTAAGCTTTATCCAAGTCTATCTATGGTATGGCCGCCATTGTAGAAAATTTGAGATCTGTGTTTCTCTACTTTTTGAATGTTTTCCTTGGCGTTTGGTGTGTAGAGTTTGTCACTTTGTATTAAAGACTGATAAGCTCTATTTTAGCAATGATTGTCTTGTAGATCTACTTGTGTTTACTTTATTACATCATCGAGCCGTAGGTTTACCTTACATCAGGGCTCTCTAATTGACCACTGATCTGCTCTGGAATGATTATTTATCATTGTCTTGGGCTCAATGATTTTGTTCTATTGTAGCTCAAGGGTTTCGTTTACATGGCCATCGTTCTTTACTCTTCTTTGAATTTTTAGACACATGTATGATAATATTTTCTCCCTAAGCTTGATGAGAGTTTATTCATATGAACAAAATTTTAGATTGCTCGTATCCCTTTCATAAACAAATTTGTCATGTTCCGGATCAAGTAGATAGTGAGGCCAAGATTGACAAGTCATAGAATATAATGAAGATCATCTCCCGAAGTTTTTCTTTTCAAATTTAAAATGAATGAAACTAATCCATGTGTTCTTTATGGTCCCGATAACCATGCAATTTTAGAAACACTGAAAGTTACGAAGAATAAAATTCTTGTTTGATGTTGAATGTATAAATGGTTGTAACTTTGCAATCAGTCTTGAAGCTTTTATCATGGACAATCTGAAATCTTTTAATTCTTTGTAATTGAATACACAAGGCCTTCTTTGGAACTTTGTACTTGATCTATATTTTTGCACTTTTAAAAGAGAGTGTGTATCTTGTACCTCTTCTTCGATTTGAAAAAGCATAAGTATACTCATGTGTTGGAAAATATAAATATTCTTGATTTAGTTTGCAACTTTATACTTATGTTTAATGGTTGTACCTTTTGTTCGATATATAGATTCATCATAATGGCAATGATGTCATCCCTAAAAGTTTGATCCTTGCTCTTTTGATATTTTCTTGTCATCCTGAGATAGTTTAATCTTCTGTTGTCTTATATAGATGTACTTTGATATGAAATTTGTACACGAAGATTTTTGTTAAATGAGAATGTACCTTTTCATTTTGTCATTTTGATGGAAAAATGTAATTTGTATCACTTTTTGCAGACTGTTATATTTGATGTTTATTGGCTTTACAATAGCTGTACTTACATCATTATTCTTTTATAGTATGTACTTTTGATCTGTATGATGCTGAGATGTTCTTGATTTTTGACTTAAAACACTCATTCTTTATACTATTCTAGAAATGAGGAATCCTTAGAATGTTGATCATTCATTTGAGCTCAAGGATTATGATGAATCACACAATTTGTGTTGTAACAAATCTCATGGCTGCAATGACTCTTTGCTTTACTATGATTCTTCCTTTTGAAATGGAAACTTGAATGTTGCATTTCTTGTACTTAACAAATGATCGTTTGCTTCTTTTTTAAATTTATTCGATTCTCAACTTATGATGTTATGTACTTGTACTTAATCTTTGCATGACCTTTAAAATTTGTTCGAGATGTACTTACAAATTTCTGTGAGTACCATATTTTCACTTTTGAATGCATGTTTTTCTGAAACTAGAAATATAAGCGATAAAATAAAACCTAAGCTCAACATTAACGACCATTTTTTTCTCATTTCCAGGTATCATGATGCAGTTTGTAGAGGAAAGTTTGGAATAACAATTCAGAAAGAAAAGAACACCTCCTCAAGGCAATGATGGGTTTCTTTTACCTCCTTAAATTTTCAGTTTCATAAGTATATGCATTCATTTTTCTTCAGTTATTTCTCATAGCTTGTGTGAGAAGATGTGCATAGTTATTCCTCATGAATAAATGAAATTATTTTTATGTAATGAGATGTATATTTTCCTTTCTATAATTTTCTTTATTTGTATGGATAATAAATGAACTTATACAACTCAAAACACTTAAATAATTCACTTAATCATGGAAATAAATTAAAATTGAATGTACCTTTTTGATGATCATTCGAAAATGCAACTGCGTGTAAACTGCGTACCTTGTCCTTAAAATATGTAACTTGTTTAGGTTTAAGAACATCATGTCTAGTACATCTGCCATTTTGCCTTCCTCAGGGCTTTATGATGGTCATTTATGGATGCTGCATAGTTTTGACAAGGGTAACAAATGGAATGATTGCATCTATGAGGCATGCCTTTCGTAACTACACCCAAGTTGTAGTTTTGATCCAAATGTGACTTCAAGACTATCCAAAACCAAACAATTAAAATTTGTATCTTATTCCGAGGTGGCTGACCTAAACATAGCCAAACTTGTAACCCGACCAATCTGAGAAAATTAAAAGTTTCGAGTTGACCTTTTTGCATGGGGTGCAAAAATGTTAACATTTATGTCGATCATGCAGGGAAAGCTGCCTGCTAGCTTGTAGACCAGTGCCTTGCTCTTGTCCATTGGGCATGGAGTTAAAGCATATAACCGAAAACTGCCTTTCCAAAAATAAACTAAAACTAGGAAAGGATTTGGTAAACCAGATCACGTGCACGAGTACACTTATTGAATTAAAAACATTGCAATGTTCATGAATTACACTTATTGAAAAGGGAATCCTAATTTACCCTATTCTAACCAGCTACAAATCAAGGCTAAACAAAGCTTGAAATAGGCAAAAAAATAGCTTCCTTTTCTCTAGAATCGAGGTAATGAATTCAACTTGCAAAACAAGTGACATGAAAACCGGAAAATGAGATGTGTACCTTGAATTTGTTCTAAAACTCAGCCCAAAACATGAAGAATCTTTCTAACTGATCTGTAAACTATTCTGAGGGGCTTTGGAACTGATTCTTGTGAATTTGATGCTCATTTTTAGGCTCTGATACAAGTATAAACTTTTGTATTGTTGTGGCTGTTATGAACCAACAAGATCTTGAATAGTACATGGCCTCTAAACAAGAGAAAACCTAATTTTCCTATCTTGTATTGAAACATGAACATCCTTTTCAATGACGAGCTCTTCCTGAAGTTGTTTTGAAGACTAGTCGAAAACCGATATGCCCCTATAAACTGCTATATATTCTCTCGACAATTTGAAATTTATCTAAAAAAATTTCAGCATCTTCAAGTTGTTGTAATTCATCAATCATAACATCGTGAAGATGATAAGATGGATGTTCTACTTCTTTAAACTATTTGAAAAGATTTTTAGTATATTCAAACTATTTTTTATCTTTTCTAAGCTTTTGATCCATTGTTGGTATTATTGATATTTCGCCGTACCTTCAAATTCTTCCATTTTATTGATATTTGCCATATTTCACGGACATTCATTTTCTTCCTCAATGAAAGATTCTTTGCTCTCGAATACTTGCAGTATCATATACAGTCCTTATGAATCACCTGCAAGTCCCTAATAATGTAACTATCTCCATACATGCAAAGACAATAAGGGTCTTCACACTTAATTGCTTAATCATGATCATTCTGAAACCAATCTTTCTCTTTTCTATCATCAACGATAAAAGCGATAAGCTACTGAACATGCTTGCTCATCCCTTAGATAAGCTGATTTATCTTCGAAACTGATATGCAGATTCTCTTTAGGTTCTATTAACTGGGGTGAATCAGTAGTTTGTAGGAGTATGGTTCCCTCGTGCACACTATTATCAGAATACGAAGACTGATGATCATCTTTAATCTGTTGAAAAATCAGACTGTACTTTTTGAATAGGTTGCTTCTCTAACTCTGGAATATGATCAAACTGAAATTTAGAAACCCATTGCTCTATGCTCTGCAAAAATTCCAATCTATTATTTTCTTCAGTTAACTACCCCTCCTGAATGATATTTTGATCCTCTCTTTCTTGGACTAGAAGTACGGGTAAAGGAGGAGGAGTGGGACTAATTTCAGCCTTAACTGGAAAATTTTGAACAAGGGGCTGGGGTACAAACTCTGTTTTTAGGACATCATCTGAACACCAACTTGGAAAATTTAATTTGGGTTCAACACATGATTGTGGGGTAGGAAAAGTAGGAATTAGAATAACATCTGACAATTTGAAAACTGATGAATGGGTTGCTCGAATGACAAGGGGAATATATAGGCACAAAATTCTGATGAACCTGATGCCTTCTATCTTTCACTGATAATGATTTCTCATATAGTTCCTTGATAACTAAAAATGATTGCTTAAGTTCATTAAGCTCGATCTCAAGATCTCTTTGCCTTTCACAATCAACATAACCCTCTACATAACTTTGACCTTGAACAACGTAATGATCATCATATTGATAATCATACTAATTTCCAAGGTTTGGGTCATAAGGATATTCATTTTGGTAGGGGTTATAGAACTGATCTGAAGGGAAAACTGGATAAAAGGGCTATTGGTTTGGCTGATAATATTGCTAAAAATGAGGGTTCATGGCTTCGGGACCTCATAAAATATTGAAACTATGAAAAATAAGTCTCACGCTAAAAATATATGATAACGACAAAATAAAAAATATGATTTTCTTGAGAAATTCTGAAAACTACAATTTGAAAAATTGATGATGTTTGAAAAATGATGTACTAATATGAAATTAGATTTACGGAGTTGCAGTAAGATGAGTTTTGATTTGAATCTTTAATCTCTAGAACACATCAATAGTTGTTCTTGTCCTGGTCCCACCAAGCGTGCCAAAAAAAGCTTATCTCTCGAAAGTGCACCCTGTAGAGAGATGACTGTAGGTGTTCTAATCTTGCTCTGGATCTCTCTCTTTCATAGATACAATGGAAACACCTCGATTATGTGGGTATACCTATTGTTGAGGTGAGTCTCAATATCAAGGCCGGTTCCTTTTTTATGTATCCTAAACTAATTTTAGGGGTTTTGAGGGTGAAAATATACTATAAATGAATTGAAAATTGGGGTGATACACCAAACTTGTTGAGGGCTTTGACTGAGTACATGCAAAATCAATTTGAGAATGGATTTTGAATGCACAAACCAATAGTTTTCAAAGCAGAATATTAAGGCAAAACACTTGGTGTGTTGAGGGAATGAATCACAACAATACAACAAGAAAACATGCACACTAATATTATGCAGAAATTACTAAATTTATAAAGAAGGTAAGATGATTAATCAAGGAATTTGACATTCACAAGAAATAATAAGATATACACACCACTGAAAATAATTAGAAAGGTAGAAATCAATTCTCATTCAAAGGACAAAACCGGCAAAATCTGCTTTAGCACTCCTATGTCCAAAAGTACTCCTATTGCTTTGCAATTGCACACAATATATAGCAAAAATATTCACCCATCCCATCCTAAAAATAGGCTAAAAATTGTACTCACCCATGCATGCTAATTTTACCCTTTATCATGAATAAATAATGGAATAAAAATATACATGCTAATATAACGAGGCATTAATAACTTTGATTACTAAAATACATTCAGTCAAACTATAGTTGACTGATCTATTTTTAACAAGGTAAGATGAATAATTTGGCTAATAATAGCCTTTTCTTGTTGTGTAAGTCTCCTCTAATGTGCATGCAATCTTTGTCTTCTAGTGCTTGATGTGACACTTTACAAAATGATTCACTTGTAGTGATAAAATTAGCACTTTAATCCTAACCCTTGGATGCACATGCAAAAATAACTCTCTAAATGTGAGAAAAATAACTTCTTTATCTGAAATACCTAGAAAAATAATTCACCCATGCATCCATCTTGATGGGGACCACCTTTAGTTATGATGTTGACATATATTTCATCTTTTGTGATCACTATATTTCATTTTTGGTTCTAAAGTCAAGGAACTATAATCACTTGCTTTAATAATTTGGCCCCTCCCCCACACGATGGGGGTGACCCTTCAAAAGCTTTGTCGGTGGTTTGTAAAACCAACCCGAGTTAGGGTTTTGTCATTTGTTTGACATGTGCATGTTTTGGTGAACCATGATTGAGTTGATTACACCGTGGGTTGGTTTTGATGAGTAAAATTTGTTTGAAACCTAATCATTTGGAAAATTCACGAACTCTCGAGCTAGGTAACTTCTATTGATTTTTTTGTCACGACCGCCATGATTAATTGAGCTTTCTATGAGGACCTCTAGTTTCCACAAAGTGAGCTTTATGAGTGTATATATGAATTTTCTGCAATTTTTAACCTTTCTAAGCTCTAAGAGGTTATGGTAGTGAATGGGTGCCATCATGAAGATTTGGAGTTCATTCCTTACAAATTCGAGCTCCTTGAAGTTTTGAGCATGAATTTTTACATTTTGTTGGGGCTCGACCTGGAAGGTTTTGAGTATGCTCAACCCTTGCTTTATTTTATATTCCACGACCATGGTTGTTCATGGAGATTGCTTTGAGAATTTTTACTTAAGCCTTTGATTTCTTCGACAAAGTCACCATTACTTGACACTGAATCTGTTGAAGTTTTTGATGATGGGGTTGAGTTTTGACTCACCACTTTCTTTATGGCCGCCGCTTTGAAGGTAAGAAACCGCTTTACTTTGATATTTCGTATGAGTTTCTTGTACTCTGATTTCAACGGCCACGTGGGTTTTGAGTTGTGTTGAGTTTTATCTAATTCTAAATTGACTTACCCCAGAGCTTGAAAATGCTTTGTTTTTGAAAACCCAAAATGGGTATTAATCCTTTGATAAAAAAGTATCAGATTTCTGATTTTTTTGACCTGGGTATTCTTGTTTAGCCTTGCATTCAATCTTTTTTAAGGGTTGCTATATTGCGTTCCATTTGGCAACAAGTTCCGAGTATGGTGGCCATTATTGCAATGATTTTATATCTATTTCTTCTATTGCTTGACACTGAATCTGTTGAATCTTTCGATGCTAGGGTTGGTATATCAAGCTTGGCTCATGTTTGAGTTTTTAATATGGCTTGAAATTTCATTGTAATTTGTTGTCTTGCTTCGGATATGCAAATTTCCTTATGTGGGTTTCCCTGAAATGATATTTTCGCATGCTAAGCTTTATCCAAGTCAATCTATGGTATTTGCCATTATCAGAGAAAATTTGAGATCTATGTTTCTCTACCTTTTGAATGTTTTCCTTGGCATTTGGTGTGTAGAGTTCGTCTCTTTGAATTCAAGACTAATAAGCTATGTTTTAGCAATGATTGTCTTGTAGATATGCTTGTGTTTACTTTATTACATCAGTGAGCCATAGGTTTACCTTACATTATGGCTCTCTAATTGACCATTGATCTGCTCTGTAATGATTATTTATCATTGTCCTGAGCTCAATAATTTTTTTCTATTGTAGCTCGAGGGTTCCGTTTACATGGCCGTCATTGTTGCTCTTCTTTGAATTTTTAGACACATGTATGATAATATTTTCTCCCTAAGCTTGATGGGAGTTTATTCCTGTGAACAAAATTTTAGATTGCTCATATCCCTTTCACAACTAGATTTGTCATGTTTCAGATCAAGTAGATGGTGAGGCCAAGATTGAACAAGTCATAGAATATAATGAAGATCATCTCCCAAGTTTTTCTTTTCTAATTTATAATGAATGAAACTAATCCATGTGTTTCCATGGTCCTGATAACCGTGTAATTTTTAGAAACTGAAAGATACTTGAAGAATAAAATCCTTCTTTGATGTTGAATGTATAAATGTTTGTAACTTTTGCAATCAGTCTTGAAGCTTTTATCATGGACAATCTGAAATATTTTAGCTATAGTAATTGAATACACAAGGCCTTCTTTGCAACTTTGTACTTGATCTATATTTTTGCACTTTTAAAACTGAGAGTGGGTATCTTGTACCTCTTCTTGTGATCTAAAAAAGCATTTGTATACTCCTGTGCTGGAAAATATAAATATTCTTGATTTACTTGCATGCTTTATACTTATGTCTGATGGTTGTACCTTTTTTTTATGATCTATAGCTTCATCATAATGGCAATGATGTCATCCCTAAAAGTTTCAATTCTTTATCTTTTGATATTCTCTTGTCATATCGAGATAATTTGAAATTATAATCTTCCTACCGTACTATATAGATGTACTTGCTTTGATATGAAATCATGACCAAGATTTTTGTTCAACAGAATGTACCTTTTCATTTTATCATTTTGATGGAAAACTATAATTTGCATTACTTTTTGCACCTGCTATATTTGATGTTTATTGGCTTTACAATAATTGTACTTACATCATTATTCTTTTATAGTCTTGTACTTTTTATCCGTATGATCTTTGAGATGTTCTTTATTTTCGACTTAAAACACTCATTTTTATACTATTATAGAAATGAGGAATCCTTATAATGTTGATCATTCATTTGAGCTCAAGGATTATGATGAATCACACAATCTGTGCTATAACAAATATCATGGCTGCAATGACTCTTTCTATACTGTGATGCTTCCTTTTGAAACGGAAACTTGAATGTTGCATTTCTTGTACTTAACAAATGATATTGCTTATTTTTGAAATCTATTCGATTCTCACTTATGATGTTTTGTACTTGTACTTAATGTTGCAACCTTTAAAATTTGTTCGAGATGTACTTACTGCAACTTTCCCGTGAGTAGTATATTTGCACTTTTGAATGCAATTTTTTTGAAACTAGAAATATAAGGAGTCAAAATAAAACCCCAAGCTCAATATTGATGAGCATTTTCTTCTCTTTTTCAGGTATCATGATGCGATTTACAAAGGATGGCTTGGAATAGCAATTTAGAAAGAAAAGAACACATCCTCAAGGAAATGACAGGTTTCTTTTACCTCCTTACATGTTTAGTTTCATAAGTATATGCATTCCTTTTTCTTTAGTTATTTCTCATGACTTGTGTGAGAAGATGTGCACAATTATTCCTCATGAATAAATGATTTTTTTTTGTGTAATGAGATGTATGTTTTCCTTTCGTACTTTTCTTCATTTGCATGGATAATAAATGAATTTATACAACTCAAAACACTTAAATAATTCACTTAATCATGGAAATAAATTAAAATTGAATGTACCTTTTTGATGATCGTTCAAAATGCAAAATGCTTGTAAAATTGTACTATTATCTAAAAATTCCATGGTCAAAAGATTCCTACATTTTCAAAACCTATTCAAAGTTGAATATTTGCCAAAAAGAAGGGACTTAGCCAAAACACAAAGGAAGCAGAGCAGGCTCGCAGATGATGCCAAGTGTCCAACCATCACAACTTCAAGAGTCAAATAAGGGAGCAAAGTCTCAGAAGCTTGCAGGGTTTCCACGTAGAACTAACTCAAAGGGTCCCACCTCAAAAGGGTTGTGACATTATATACGGTGTGGTCCCATACTCACTAGAGGAACAAACGGTGTGCCCACAGACGGTGCCGAGTGTCAGAACAACGAATTTCAAGAACCCTGAAGGGCATCATAAATCTTAAGGATGCGAGGGCTTCCCACATGGATCTCGCAACAAATAGACTTGAGTTCGAAGAGGAACCCAAAAGGGGTGATAAGCCATGTCTCACGTATGAGTGATTACGAGACTTATCTAAAAGATTTAATGCTCAAGAATGTTTCAAAATATATGAGGTGAAGGGTCGTCTGGATTGTCATTTCAACACCGAATTAATGCGTAGCCCCGTGTGAAGAATGCCAACTGCGAAGACTCAAGAAATTCATCTGCATTCAAAGGGTCATTTCTAGTGTAGCGACAAAATACACGCTGTTTGAGTCATGAGGCCGGAAACCAATGCACAAAAGATCAAAATATCTGGTTATGTAATAAAGATCCAAAGGGATGTTCCTCAAAAGGTGAGTCCATTTTAAAGGAGTTGGTTGTAGGATAGTAAAGATGCATTAAATAGGCATGGCTCTCACCTTTTAGAAGGGGCAGATAATGGAAAGTGTGAGAAAGATCTCTAGAAATATTTTCTTGTCACTTCGCTCCATTTTTCATAATTAAAAGCAATTGGAAAGGAGTGTAGGAGGGATTCTTATCTTCTCTTCCCCTCCTATATATATGCGGCAAAAGAGAGAAGAAGGGAGATATAAGTAGTTACAGAGAGAAGAATATAGATAGAAGTAGTTATAGAGAGAAGAAGATATATATAGATGTAGTTAGAGATAGTTTTGGGAATCAGTCAATTTTTCTTCTCTATTTCAAGTCCCTCTTTTGTAAAAGATAGAGGCTTGAAGCTCTAGCTTTCTTCCTAGGTTTTGTAACAACAAGCTTGCCTCTTTTCTAATGTAATACTATGCACAATTGTTGGAGTAATATATATGTCATGTGGTGTTTTTTGTTCATCATTCACATACCTTTATTGTCTTTGATCGCCTTTATTTTCACATAGAAACTGTGCATCTTCCAATGTTGTTGCTATCTTTTAAGCTATGCTTAAGTAGTTTGAAGTAGTGTTTCGCGTGAATCTTTTCTGGCTTGTGGTGGAATTTTGACCACCCTTTTTAGTTGTTCACTGTTGTCATTTTTCAAACAGTTGTGGTCTCAATTGATCTCTTAGAAGGCTCGTTTGGCGCATTGCCCCCTTTCAATTCATGTTTTGTTTTGTCTTTCTAAACCTCATCTCACGTTTCAGAGAAGGGCCAACTTCTTTAAAATCTAGAGGTCTCCTTATGGTGCACATCCCACTAACCTAAGGATTCCCATGACTCGATGGTCCGAGCTCCAAGGATGATCGTCAACATGTACCTTGTCCTTCAAACCTGTAACTTGTTTATAGTTTAAGAACATCATGTTTGGTACATGCTGTCATTTCTACCTTCCTTAGGGCTTTGCGATGGTCATTTATGGTTGTTGCATAGTTCTAACGAGGGTAACAAATGGAATGGCTACATCTATGAGGCATGACATTTTGTAACTACACCCAAGTTATAGTTTTGATCCAAATGTGACTTCTAAGAATGTCCAAAACCAAAAATTAAAATCTGTATCCTATTCCAAGGTGGTTGATTCTAACATAGCCAAACTTGTAGCCCAACCAATCTAAGAAACTTAAAAGTTTTGAGTTGACCTTTTTGCACAGGTGTGAAAAATGTCAACATGATCTAAGCAAGGCTATCCTGATTAGGGTTAGAATCAGAAGACTTAGATACATGCGACCACTTGACACAACCACCAACATGGGGAATCTCAACATTCATATCTTCTGAATTTCTAGGGTGAGAACATTCTTTGACTTTCGACGCTGAAAATGAATTCTAGCCTTTAGGCCACAAAGAAATCCCTTTGTTCTTTTTTTTTTATTCTGATTGAGTGACAATGGGAAAACCTCCTAAAGGTGCCTAGTTTGATGGCATAACCGACATCGAAAGGTCATGTTCTCATAGTCTAGAACTTGTATCCACTTGAAGCCATCATGGATTAACTCCAACTTGTCTGGAAGACCTTTGCTAAGATCCACCTCAATACAAATATGTGCATAAGTGAACAACCCTTACTTGGACCATTCATTATCCATCTTAATGAATCGACCAAGAGAATCACCAATAGCAGCACAAACCACATGGTGCCAAAAGGGGAGAGGAATATTGGGGAGACGAACCCGAATAATATTTTGAAACTACCATAGTAGAAGGATCAAAATCCAAAAACCATGGAGTAAGAAAAGGCAGCCCTACCCCAAAACCATGGACCCTCATTAAGAATCCATTGAAAATTTGTGGGAGAGAAGAAACAAAAATAAAAATCCCTTTGCACATGACTGCATCTCATAGTCACTGGTCCAAGTAGAAAAGATCCATTTGTGTAAATCTTCAATCCAGGGCCAAAAACCATTAAATCGATAAATAATTGTAGAATCTTGAAGGGTGAAAATAGATTCAGTTACCTCTGAACATGAAATAGTAACCATGAGAGTGACCTCTGCTTTTCAACAATGTATGACAACCCTACAATTGATGAATCCACGCCCCGGATTACACAACAACACCGCATTAGGAAATATTTATAAGCAAAAATTAGAGCCATGCGAAGTAGTTAGGATCAAAGCGGTAGATGGATGCAACCGTGAGGCCAGAGGCCTAAACACTCCTCCCCGCAATCCTTAGTCGACTCGTGAAAAACAGTTGTTGGTCTCTAGAAGCCAAAGTATTTATTTATTTTTCAATACTAAGAGAAACTTGTAGGTCTTTATTTATCCTTCTGAATTATGTTAACAAGTTTTTCACCCTTGACGACTCAATGTAGTGGTGTTGGACTTAGTCAAACGATGCTTATTTGGATGTTATGTTGAATATAGTCACATTTGATGAAGGGGTTATGGGTTTAGTGGCCCTAGTTCCCCAAGAATTAATGAAGGGGTGGTGGGAATAGTGTTCCTAGTTCCACAAGAATTGTGGGTGGAAGAGAGTAAATCACTTTTCCCTTTGAGTTTCTTCAACTCTTTTTGTAACTTTATAGGTTGATCATGTAACTATGGTCCTCAAACTCTCATACTGAATGATATATATAGTTTAATTTGTCTCATCATATTTTCCCTTTATTTTCTTCTCATGTTCGACCTCTTGAGTTTTATACTTTTCAACTTCTAACTCAAGCATGAAAGCCTTGGACGAAGTAGGTCCTAAATCTACCTTTGATTTATCTCCTTGTTCTTTTGGGTAGTTTGTAACTCCGTCTCTCATGTGTGCAACTGACCATTCTACTAAACCATAATGTTCTTTAATCTTACAACTTCCTTCTACACTTAATGCATCTTAAGTAATTGGAAGACAAGTCTACCTAGCTTATTTTTGAAGTTGTTTGGCCAATTTATTTTGATGTTTATCCATTTTCAACACCATCTCCTTCCTCTTCTCTTCATCCTTGTGGTCCATAATCATGTGCCACTTTGAGTTTATAGCCAAATAAATTAATTGATATGGTATGTCTTCAAAGTAATATTTCTCCACTGTAATGAGAGTTGATACTATATCTCTCTTCACCGCGGTGAAGTATACATCCCATCATTAGGTGATATGCTCAACATAGCAGTGGAATATCTCATACACATAAACAATCTATCTATTTATTGGTCTCCAAATGTTTGATTTGATGTTTGACATATACCTCAAACTTATCAAAAGTATGCAGTTTTATCTCATATACTCTTAGCTGGAAGTGAATGCTCTAGCTCATCTCTAATCTTTGTCTCATTAATAATCTAATCCTCAGCCTTATCTCTATGTACTCCAATATCTACATGAGAGTACTCATCTAATTTATTTTTCATTTTTTATTTCCAAGAAAGTTGGGAAATGACGTTAAAGTCCCTTAATGGGTTCAAAATTCATGTTCGAAAATTTTGAATAAGTAAAAGACTCATACATAATTGGTATAGTCCAAGAAAATATGTTTTTTGGAGTCCCATGAAAACTAGTGTGGATGGGTCTCTTATTTTTAAAGGGGTAACTAGACTACTATTAATATATAGTGTACCGATAAGGTTTGTTGAAGAGAACTTCACTAAAATTAGATGCGAGCAAAGAATAATCTCATCCTTAGAGTCTTCTGAATCTAACTCCTCATCATTATTTCTCCACTCATCCTTGTGATCATCTCCCATATCCTCCTCCTTATATACCTTACATCCATCTCTTGGTGAAGTTGTCCATTGTCAAAACATACTCTAAAATCTCTCATGTTTCATATGTATTTATTTATTTTTTTAATACATGAACCGACCTCCATCTCAAGTTCATTCAATCAATATACACTTCACTTCATATACATTTATTTTGCAAATGATTCCTTTTTTTTTTTCTTGTTGTAATACGGTCCATTTCATGAGGGTTTTTTTGGTGTGACATCAGAAAGGGTGATCCTCTCATCATAGGTGGATGCCTCGTACTTATATTCATAAATTTCTTAAGGGGTTGGTTAAGTGTCATACACCCAAAACATTCCATCTAAACAAAAATCCAGTAAACTAAACTCTCTTATAACTATGAAGAAAAATTATGTGTTCCTCCTCCAACTAAGGGAGTGCCTCATGGATATATTCATTAGTAAATATCTAACATATGGATCATACTCACATAAACTCATTTGTAACACCCACTTAACATGTCCATATTAGAGACAAGAGTTAAAATCAATTATGAAATAATCCTTCTAACATACCTATCATATGTGGAATTACCTATTGTGGTAAAATGAAATATGTGATTTCAATAATGAGTCTAAAACATACGAGTTATTGTAAACTTTTCAACCTACCATTCTTGATGTGCACAATTTTCATTACATGATCTTTTGTGTTTGGGTCAAATCTCTTCCTCAAGTGTAACTTCTCAATGTTTCCCATCTTTTAAAGTATTATTGTGATCCCATGATACTTCATCTTCATAGACTAAGTAAATTATTCTACCAAAAGTAAGAT
Source organism: Taxus wallichiana var. yunnanensis (assembly GCA_018340775.1). Taxonomy (NCBI): domain Eukaryota; kingdom Viridiplantae; phylum Streptophyta; class Pinopsida; order Cupressales; family Taxaceae; genus Taxus; species Taxus wallichiana. The sequence continues at coordinate 718,012,625 of CM031235.1, read as the reverse complement.
AAACTCGAACTACGTACAAAATGATAGATATGTTAAGGAATACGTAACTCTCCAATAAAATAAAATTATAAGAAAAATCCAAAATACAAGTTTCAAAAGCAACATCTCTAACATTCTAAACATTTTAATATATATATATATATATATATATATATATATATATATATATATATATGTTTAAAATATCTAAACTATTGTTTTAAATTAGTTTTTAAATAGTATATCGTATAATTTCATTGAACCAAATATACACTTAAATAAGCAATTACCTTTTATAAAGTGTCACCATCAAAATTAAAATAGTGCACATTAAAATTCCAAATCATTTTCAATTTAAAAATAAATTAAAAATTGCACATGAGTTGCAAAGAATGTTAGAATGGATGTCAATGTTCACTCATTAGTTATTTCCTAATCGAAATATGTCAATGCTTGAATTTGTTTTTCCTTTTGGAGATACAATTTGAAAGACTCCATTTTCATTGTGAAACAACTTTTCTTAGTTGTAAATCTAGCATGTGGTGAACTACTAATATAGAAATTAAAGTACGACTTTCATGTTTGAAATCCATTTAGATTTTTTTGGTTTTGTTACAATAAAGAGAAAAGTAAGTAAAAATATAACACGTGGCAAACCGTTAATTTTAAATTTCACTCTCCCTCTAGATTCACACTTTCACCCCTATTGAGTTTTCCAGCTTACTAAGCTTGCTCAATGGATCTCTCTTAGAATATGTTATATGGAAACCTCACCATTCTTGGTGGGCTGGAATTTTTGGTGTGTTTGAATGTATCATTCGATAAATTTATGGGTAACCTGCCATAAACAACTTTCTTCAGAGGATTTCCACCCAACATCCTCACCAACAACACGAGACTATACAAATCTTGTTTTAGTGAAGAAATCAATACAATAATGTGAGGAAGTCATTTACAGGACTCAAGGTGAAGCTCATCATAAGCATTCTCTTCAATGTAACTGTACTCATGTTGTTGGGAAGTTTCCTCTTGTTCAAGGCTTGGAGGGCACCCCATGAAAAAGATGGATCGAGCCACAAATTGGTTGGACATGTCGGATGCCATTGTTCCAGAACCAAGTGAGCCATGATAATATTCTACTCTTTTCCATTTCTAGTTATTAAAGAATCATTTTTCTAAATCTATCCTAGTATAAGAGTGTGGTTGCAAAATTCACATCAGATATAAAATTTCTAAAAATAATTTCATTAAAACAATGCCAAAAAAATGTCCACTACGATACAAACATTTTTTAGCAAATGATTACTCAAATATGGACACCTCAGGTATAATAAACCTAACAAATGCACTTGAGCTACAAGATATCCGGAAGGAATGCAAATGCAATGTTTTTATGGAAAATCATTGTCATGTAGCATGTAATATGAAACTATTTGGTAGTGCCACCATTTTTATATGAAGCCACATATCTTTAACCGTAAATGAGATAAAATACACAAACATATAGAAAGTTACATATATAATCTTGAATTTGCAATTGAAGCTCAAATGACACTCCTAACATAAACACAATACAATAAAATTAGTGGGTTCATATAAATGCATGTCTAACACCATTTTAAAAATAAAAGGCCACGTTTTTAATTTACAAAATCCTTAAAAATATACATTCTTTGTGTATGCCGACTAATGTCCATGCATACCCGATTCAGAGCCAAAGCTATCAATTGAACAAATAAAAATGTGAATATTTGCAAGGGAATCATATGAGAATAGGGAAAAATAGAGATGCTTCTTCTGTTGACACAAACTATGAGAAGGCCCTTCTTGCATTCAGAGGGGAAATCACAATGAATCTCTAAGATGTATCAAAAAATCCTTTCTATACCATGACAACTCTTCTTTTAGGGTATTTAATGAATATTTAAAAAGAGACAAGAAATGATTTGAACTAATGTGGAGGATCTCAAATCACTTTGGTTGTCTTCTAAAGACATCATAACCAAAAAGTTACTATATGAGGTCCTATCATTCACTCATACCAACAAGACATGGAGATTCTAGGTCTTTTTTTTGTTTGCTCACAATATGTTTGTTGACAATGAACCTTTTATGCAATATGTTGAAAGTCTCTCACTAAAATTTCAATTGGTTTCTTCCCCAAGAAATTGGTGGAAACTAAGCTGACTAGCTTATGACGGAAGATCATATCCATCATGTATGTTCACACAATAGGCAAAAAGTATTTTTCATCGTGTCACTGTTAGTTTTAATGGAATAGGTAACAACATAATGTGTTATTACCTATTCCGTAAAATCACCATTTGTAGTTTTTAAAAAAGAATAGGCACAATATTGTTTCATACATGAGTGTGTAACAGGATGGTGGGGCATGAGAAATGGGGTGTGTGGGTCACGGGTTCGAGGTTAGACAAGTGCAAGGATTAACTGGGATTGACTGAGATGGTCAATATTTTGCGCAGGTTCTCCTTGACTATGAACCTACATGATAGATAGGCATTGTGGCATATGACTAACTTATGGATGGAAATTGTGGGCTTATTGATGGCCATGTTGCAATAAAGATGGTGCTAAGATCTTCGTGTGGGACTAAACAACAATTTTTTTATATGGTGGGCTATTGGATAAGAATTTTTGCTACATTTACTAATTCTATTTGTAATTTAAATTCTCAAATTAGTACCATAGTTAGAGATTTCAAAATCAAATAATTACCATGGTTTGATGTTTTGAATAAGATTGAGAAACCTAAGAATGAAAAAATGAACCATAATAGTACTGCAATGGTGGATATGTTGAAAATAAATCTATCGATAGAGGTATTTAAAACACGACACGTTGAAAATTGTAATTTTCCATAGCCGTGAATTGAATAGAGTTAAATAAAACTTGAAATGGAATATCAGAATACATATTCCAAAAGAAACTAATTTAAATTACTTCCTGATTTTTGGATGTATGCTTATGGTAGACTTGGCATATGCACATTCTAGAGTGTGTGTGTGCTTGTTGACAATTATCTTTGCAGATGAACCATCAAAGTCATGGGATACCTTAGGGATGTGGGACGTGCCCCCTAAGATAACCTCTAGGTTTTATAGAAGCTGGCTCTTCTCTGTTGGTGCGAGGTAAGGGTTAGAGGAAAATAAAACAAAGTGCAAAACTAACTAAGGCGATACATCGAAACTTATTTTAAAAGGCACAAAGATAGATTCTAAAAATATTAGAATAGTCAAAGAGCGTTTAACATGGTCTACTATTTTTAAAAGTATCTTGAATTATCAAAGGTCGAGAAGGTGTAAAACATAATTATATGTAGATGATAGATGCATATAGAAAACCCAAGGGCATATAACATGATAGATATTCAACATTTATCTAAAAACTACCAACAATAATGGATGAAGGATGTAGAATATTGAGAGCTAAAATGCACAGAACAAGAGCCCTTTATTCATAGAGAAAATAATACATAAGGTCGATACAACATATATTACAACTTTCTTCTACAATAGAGCCTTGCTAAGGCTAGAAAACACAATAACTAAGCCTAAAATTCTCTTTCATAGTTCTGGTGTCTTTCTCTTTTCTATTCCCCCCTTTTTTTCATTTCTAGATTAGAACATTCATTTATAGACCCCCTTGGCTATCGTTTCATTGTTTAGAATCGTGGCTTTCTCTTTCTATTCCCCCTTTTTTCATTTCTAGATTAGAACATTCATTTATAGACCCCCTTGGCTCTCGTTTCATTGTTTAGAATCAGATCTTCCACCACCACCATTTAATTTTCCTATAAAACATTTCATCATTTGGGCAAGATCTCAACTTCCTGTCTATGATATTTATGATCACCTTTAATTCATCCAACTCCCAAGCCTTGCACTCCTTTGGTTAGTGATGATTCTTCCCTACCACGTGGAGGTCATGTGCTTAGTTTGAGGGCCTTTCTTAGGGCTTTGTCTCCAAACTTACGTCTAGGTGATGGGTGGACAAGGTCTCTGTGCAAGTTTGAGAATGTTCCTTTTCTCTCTTTATTTGAAATTACACTCGGGCAACACGTGGAGACCCTGTACATTTTTTGTATCTTTGACTTTTTAATCCGCCTGGGTAACTTTATCATGCCTGAGACACATGGGTGGTGTGGTGCAAGTTTGAGAACATTCCTTTCTCTACATTATGCCCCGAGTGCACCAAAGGGACGTGGATATCTTCCACATTTAGCTCCATACTTAGCCAAATTTAGCTCAAACAAAAAAATGAAAAGAACTAGGGTGGGGTGAGAAAAGACGGTGCATTTGGTAAAAGAGCCTCACTGAAAAAAAAACCTCTACAGCTTATTGATTGAATCACCAAGGGACTCCGTGTTAGTCATGGAAGGATTCGACAATCCTCTCTGGCCTCAAAATTCAAAATGTGGCTTATGAAATGCCACTCAGAGTTATTGTAAAGCATCTCGATATCAAGCCATTCCACCTCTATAGGGTAGGTTCTTCACTGCAAGGCCTAGAAATCTCAATCCAACTCGATTATCTCCTTGTGAGAAAAGGTTTGGAGACTCTGCACTACTACGTGCAAACAGAACTCCAACTGTACGATTGGGTTCAGGATGGCTTCCACCTCGGTGACACTGGAGCTCTCTTTTAAAGACTGAAATATAGTCTTATCTTGTCATTTGGCGATCAAGAGCTGCTAAATTTGGTCCTTTGATAGGATTGTGGAGTCATTAGGGAAGGGGGAGGGGAAGCCTAATTGAACCAATTCATTGATACTCGATTCCACTCTTTGATCCCCTATTAGAGTTGGGTCAGGAGATTTTGACATTTGATGGATGCTTTGTTATAGCTCAAGATCTCATTGATCTTCGCAACAATCATCTGCTTGTCTGTGATTCCGGCCCCTTGTAGGGCGGAGTCGGAAGAATCATAAAGTTTTGAATCAATAATAGTGATTCAGGGACCTTGGTGAATATGGCACTACTAATGGTGGAGGCTGTGGTTTCCACATTTGAGCATAACCCTTGTGCATCATATATAAATCCCAATGCAGGGGCTAGATTAATTGCCACGGTGGAAATTAAGTTACAACAAAAGTCATATAGCTCCTGCACCAATGTTACAATTCCCCTTTCTAGGGTTTTTGTCCCAATCTATGGGTTAAGTCCTTGACCGCATCCTTGGATGATTTCAACCTTGTTTGAGGCTGCCCTTCTCTACTTCGATGGCATACAACTTAGCCTAGAGCATAGCCACCTCTACCTTTCTTAAATCAACCTCATGTTGGAGGGCTCCTTTCTCTTGTGAGAGTGAATTGGTCGAGGATTTGAACGTGGTGAGTTTATCTTCTATATTCTTAGGTTCCACCTGAGAAGCTGTAAGGACTTCTCATGATGGAGCTTTATTCAAATCCTTAGGGAGTTGTTCGATCTCCTTGCCTTTGCCTTAAATATCAACTTATTGGCTGGACATAGTTTTTTTCTACCCGACGGAGGCTAGTTTGTACCTTTTTGAGCTAGTTTATGAGCTTGAGTTAGTTTTTCGTGACTAAACAACAATTTTATTGATTAGTTCAACCTTATCCCGAGGCCAGAAATCAGTAAGGTTGACCAGTGACATCATTGATAGAATGGTCATCGGGTTGCATCTCGCTATGTGGGTTTGGACACTGGGGGACTAAACATGTGATGGCCCGGGGAACTTTGTTGATGGTCATATAATGACCGTATCTGCTTTGTCACTCATGCCGACATTTATTTCTTCTTTTTGCTTTTCCCTCGCTATCTCGGTCCGCTTCAACTTAACTTAAAAATTCCAAGGGAGAAGGGACAACCTCACTTGCGAATGGGAACCCGAGTGGTAGACCATATGGGATTATAACAGGTGGTTGAGGCTGTGAGGTTACCAAAGCTGAAGAAGGGCTGTCACCACAGAGGGGGAGAACATTGGGATGGTGTGGGGTAGTTGAGGTAAAAGGGAGGCTCTAGGAGGAGGGAGTGTCTGGGATGGGGTGAATGATAAGGGGATACCCCCTAAAGGGGAAAATGGTGGTGGAGGAGGAGATTGAAAGGGAGCCCCGGGAGGAGGGAGAGGGGAGAAGATGTAAGGGTCTTGACCAAATTTAAATTTTGTGTGGGGGGCTCAACACCGATTCCTCCACTAGTGTTGCGCCCTCGGGAGGCGATGTGAGTTGCGGTGCGGGTGTCCTAACCGAAGGATCTTGCTGAGAAGTGGAGGGCGTGGGTTGTTCTAGAAATTACTTGTTGAGAGGGCATGGAAGACTCTGTGGTATTTCTCATAGGCTGCTCCTTGGTGAGTGTCACTGTCTCCTCACTCTCTACGTCGGACCCATGATCCGCATCCCAAAACTCCTCCCATTGTTTATCACTAGATACACCCTCAAAATTGAGGGTGGTTTTTCGATCTCCTGCCTATACTTCCAATAGGCTTCATTTTTTCTATGCTCCAGTCCTTGTTACACTAGGGCCACTTTGAGTCCTCGTGTCATTATGAGGGTGAGGTCATACCTATGATGGACTGGGTGGAATGACTCCCACTCTGGAATTAGATTGTCACTGAGTTCGACGAACATGTCGGGTGACTCTGCCCAAGGGGACCGCATGTCTTCAAAAAAGTTCTTGGAATCGTGCTAGCAGGAGTCTGAAACTTTATTTTGAATTAAAGTGGAGGCTATTGTCCCATCTAGGTCATACCTCCACGATTCCCTGGATTAAGGAGAAGTCGTAGGAAGCTAACTTTTACGTGATAAAATGATCCATCTTGCATTTAATTATAGTAATTCCTCCCTTGCTCAAGGGGACATCAAAGAGTGCCTTATTTTTTCGACCAAAGCCAAATTTAACATCCAAGAGTACTAACTGCCTTGTTATCTCTAGACCCACCACCCGTGTTGTGAGGACCCTTGAGAGCATAAAGGATTCATCTCAAAAATTATGCATTGAATCATATAATTTCTTGCCTCGAAAAAATAATCCCAAGGGTGCAAGATATTTGTGAGGATAGGACCGAACATAGCTATTCATTCTATTGTTGACCCCTTCTAGGTCAAATTCGCAGGAGGGGCTCCACAAAAGAGTTAAAAATTCATATATGTTCGACGAGTGGGACAACACATGAGTCCAAGCGGACACTGGAATGATCTTTTGGGGGTCTACCTTTGCATCCCATAGTGTTAGAGCCATGTACTAGTTGAGGTATTGGGCATTCGATATAAAATGAGGTGGAAAAATATGAGGAATACCTAAAGGTAGAGCTTACTAGGAACATGGTTAACTACTCACAAATAGACTCCGAAATGACTTTGGAAAATTTGAAATGGTACATCCGCTCTTTCTTCACGGGCCTCATTCGAGCAGGGGTTAGTATTTGCAAATCATGGACATTTCTATTCGAATCTTGGCCAAAATGAATGTTAACATGGAGCAGGTGTCTTGAGAATCGCCATTAGTGACTTCAGGGGAATGGGGAATCTGCGATTCCCAAACTACCTGAATCTATGTCTTAACTCCTTATCGAGGAATGAAGATTTTTTCTAGCATTGAGCCCAGACATTTTAGAGCTTGGCCATGTTATAGAAACTGACCGCTGGGTCATAGACTAGGCCAACATGTCTCTAATAGCTTGAGGTGTGATTACCACCTTTATGCTTCTACCTTGGATGACATTGGTGTCGGTATTGAAACAACTCATTTTTGCTCTTGATTCTTGAGCCAAAAGACTCAGAATTCCCAGGTTAAGAAACCTGGCATGGGATGCCTCCTCGAGCTTTGGGATTTTTGTTGAGAATAGGGTCAAAGACATTGTCAAAAAAGTATAAAACTATGGAAGGGTCACTGAATTGTGATCCCCCATCAAGGAACCTCAACCTTGGGTGAAGAGGGTGTGGGGCGCAGGTTTCCCTACATAAGAATTTTCTTGTGGTGTAGAGCTGGAAGTCACCATGGTAGATTTCAGGACTAGGAGAAGGCTATGATTTTTGTCTACTCGAAACTCGAGAGGTGGGTGGAAAACTCTTAGCATTTGAAATGAATTTGTTGGATGCCCCAACTTGTCTTAAATAACCGCCTTAACTTATGTAGAGTAATGGCTCGTGCATATATAGAGTCACATCATATAACAACCCTTTTTTATTTAATGACCCTAAGTGTTGGAATTTATGTTTTCCAAGAGATTTTGCGTTAATTATTCAATCTTTTCCCTAAATATCTTAGAAAGACGTTGGATCATTAACTTTAGGGAAAATTAGGAAGATGCACTTCCTCCAAAACTTCAAAAAGAGGCAAGGGTGTCCCGCGAGGGACACGTGTCTGAGACATTTATTGAAAGGGAAAAACAAACAAGGAAAAAGGTGAGGAAAATAAAAAGCTATATATATCATACAATACTTCAAACAAAGAAACTCGATGGAAAGGATTTTAAGTGGATCCCGTTTATCCGAATCGCTAAGGGGTCACCTTCCATGGTCTTAAGTTTGAAAGCATTGTGTTGCTTGCATGCACTGATTTTGAAGGGTCCTGTCCATAAGGGGTCAAACTTTCTGTGATTTCCAGGCTTGACAACCCTTACATCCCATTTCAAAACCATAGTACCAACTCATAATTATGATTCCGACATTTTTTTGATTGAAATAGGTTTTCACCACCTACTGGCGGCTGATCATGGCTTCATGAGTGGCCTCTGCTTCTCTTAGAGATATACTAGCTAGGTGAGTCTTACTTACATTGCCCAGCATTTTCCTCTATCTAATTTGTTTTAATAGTTGTAATGTAGGGATTTCTAGGGTAATCGACATCACAACACTTTTCCCGTAAACTATCTCATATGATGAGGCTTTTAGGATCTGTTTAGGTGTGATTCGATCATCCCATAAGGTTGTTTTGACGTGTTCATGCCACAACCTCTTATGCTCATTTCCCATCCTTTTACGAGCCTGATCATATTTTTGTTAGTGGATTCTGCTAGACCATTTCCTTATGGGTAATAATTGGAGGATGTTTTCAGATAGATCCCATGCCTTACAACGAAGTCAGATACTTTTCCCCAAAAAGGTCGTAACATTATCCGATATAATAGTGTAGGGGTCCAAGCGGGTAGTGATATCCTGTAGGAGTCTTAGGTTCACGTTCTTGGTGGCCTCTTTTAGTGGAAATGCTTCCGACCATCGGGTGAAGTAACGGTCTGATGAGGATCCATTTTTGCTCGGCACTCAAGTCGGGTTGACCATACCGATGAATTCTAGACCCCATTGTGCAAATGGTTCCTCAATTAGGATGGGGTTAAGAGGTAATTCCACATTCCTCCGAAATCTCATATAAACTTGACAAATCATACATCTATTTATTTCCACTGATGAGGCCTAGTGAACATGCTTGGCCAAAAGTACCCTACTTGCAAGATTTTTATAGTTATGGTTTGGGTATAAAAATGGCCTCCCAAGCTCCCATGGTGCAACTCGTGTAAGATCCTTTCAACTTCTTCATTCTCCAAGCACCTGAGCAGGATCTTGTTAAAGTTTCTTTTGAAAAGGAAATCATCAATCATGGTGAAATTGGATCCCTGTTGCCTATAGTACCTTCTCTTTTTGAGAGGGAGGTGGCTTGGGTATTTCCATGTCTGCATGAAGCGTATCCTATATGAGACCCAACTATTAGAGTTCTTTATCTTGGATATAGAGTATCTTCTTAGGCTCATCATTAGTCGGGGGCATGGGGTCTTGTGTAAGATATTGGTATAGGCCCCTTCCCATACTATCTTTGTAGGCTTTATCTCAATGTCATATTCAAAGATATTAGTGATCCAGTTAGCTCTTTTATCTGTTATCTCACCCTCTATTATATATTCCTTGATGCTAGAGTGTGCCACCATAACCTTGATTCTACTATGGATGACAAGGTTCCTGAATTTCTTTAGACCCTTGACTATAGCACAAGCTTGTATTTCTACAAAGTTATACCTGGTTTTATAGTCATGGAGACTTTTTTGAGAAGAAGGCGACCAAATGTTCCTCTCTCCGTGTGTCAACACAGATGCTACGCTGTACTCACTCCCGTATACGTACATGATGAAATCCTTTGAGAAGTCAGGGTTGCGTAGTACCAGGGTGGATGCGATAACCCCCTTACTTACCTCATAGGCATTATGACCTTCAGTGGTCCATTTAAAGCTAAGGTCCTTCTTGAGCATTAGCGTGATCAAGTAGATTGTCCCGGAAAATTCTGAAATGAACTTGCTGACAAAATTGATCTTTCCTAAGAAAGATTGGACTGCTTTCTTATTAATTGGTAAGGGTAGTCCCAAGATGGATTCAACTCTTTTTGGATCAATAGAGATTCCTTCCTTTGAAACAATGTGTCCCAAGAGTTTTCCCTGGGGTACTTTGAAAATACATTTCCTTGGGTTCAGGGAGATCTTGAATTCTTGGCACTTCTCGAATATGGCTTCTAAGGTGTCAAAATGATCCTCCGCCATCTTGGTAAATATCGTGAGATCATCTAGGTATATAAGAATTACCTTATTGATCAACACTCGAACATGGCATCCATGGATCTTTGAAAGGTAGCTCCAATGTTTATGAGTCCAAATGGCATTTTCACGTATGCGAAGGTTCCCCACTTTGTTGTGAAAGTGGTCTTATGTTGGTCTCCTTTCGTGAGCCATATCTAGTTATAGCCTTGAAAAACCATCCAGCAGAGAGAATCTCTTTGAGCCTGCAATTGTTTATAATATCTGCTCCATGGAGGGTAAGGGATAATAATCCTTAAGGGACACTCTATTTAGGTCTTGGAAATCTACACAGTTGAATTTCACCATTTTTCTTCCTTACCAGAACTAGGTTAGAAACCCATGTGTGCTTGATAGGGAAGATTATTTTGGCCTCTAGGATCTTTCTAAGTTCCTTGGCCATGACGGATTCTATCTTTGGGTTGACGGGTGCTACTATCGGTGTATCATCTTAGTTCCTTCTTCGAGGTTAATGGTGTGTTGGATGATATCCTTGTTGTAACCATGTAGGTCATCGTACGTCCAAGCCATCACTTTTTCATACTTATGGCATAGAGCCACAAGTATTTCCCTTTCCCTTTGGGTGACTAATCTCCCGATTTTTAGCTTCCTCCCATTAGTCACTTCTAGCTCGATGTAATCCTCCTTAACCACTGTGAACCTCCTTCGATCTGAATTAACATTGTTAGAATAAAAAAGGCTCTCTAGTGTTATTAACCCTTTTGGAAGTTTTTTTGTCTTCAATTGAATAATTTGATCTCCATAAGCTTCTTCAATTTTGGGTTGGAGTTGGTTTGCAAACTGGTCAGATTGTTGGAGGAAGTGTACAATCTTCGGTCATTGTTAAAAACCTGCCAATGATCAATGTTATAGGTATAGACTGGGTGGATGATCAATTTTATTGTACTTTCATTCACTATCAAGTCCTAGATCGGGTTGAATTGTGACCCAATTAAAGCCATCTTATCAGCCTCCATATTTTGGTCTCGAGGAATAACCTTGATATTAAAGGCTTCAAAATCTTCGATGGGATCCACACCTTGTGTCGATAAGACCTCATTCTTGGATTATTTGTGGTGACGATGTTCCTTACTTATGTCACCAACAACTCTAAGTCGTCAAATACTCTCACTTGTTTGATTCCCTCCTTTCGTGCCATGGAAAACCATGTACTAAGGCTACATAATTTGCTTGATTGCTGGTGTAGGTGAACTGGAAGTGAAACACCTAAAGTATCTTCTTTCCACTTGGGGACAATAAGCATATCCCAGCTCTTGAGCCATTTTTTCTTTTAGCTCCATCGAAATGCAGGGTCCATATATAGTAATCTCTGATGGGACTCCCTTCTCTTCTATCCTCTTCTTTTACCACCTTTGGAATCGTGGAGTCTTCATCAAAGATGACGTAAGTGCCCAAAACAGTTGAATCAAAGTTCCCAAATGGATCACTAGGGGGAGGTTGGCTAAATAATTGTCGCTTTGAAGGTTACCATCCTTTAAATATGATTCCTCTTTCTCGGTGATCATGGTGTGGGAAGCCTCAAATCCTGAGATCTCTTGGCCCATTATATGTTCCTTCGCACGAGGTTCCGATAATACCTTTATCTTAGACCCATACTTGGTCTGTAGAATTAGATGAGACCAATCAAGAGACATGTAGTCTCCTATCTTTGTCGTGAAATCACAAGATAGACATAGTCCGAAGACTGGCGGAACATCAATTACTACTATATCCTGTGGAATGATTATGTTCAGACATGAATAAAACTACAATGAGAGTCCTTGATAGCTCCTATGGTTTGGACTGATTTTCCATCCAATTGCATGAATCCTTTCCTTACGGGCTCATATTTAATTCCCAAGGCGTTTGCAATTGCTTTGGGCATGAACCTAATACTTTTTCTAGAGTCTATCATGGAGTTATGAAATAATTTCTTACCTATTATAAGAGTCATAAAAAAGGGGTTGGGCCTTCGTTTACTTACTTCTCCCTTCTAATTTAACAACATTGCCTCTGTTGGGGCCCAAATCATTTTTACTTGTTCCTTCTATTTCCGGTGGATGTTGTGTTGTCATTTGATCACAGTTCTTCTTGAAGTAACTCATTTTTCTCTGGAATGCCCAGAAGATCCCACAAGGATGCGTTAGCTGATGCTTTATTCAGTTGGTGGACCACGTTTATCGATCCAAGAAATTATGTCTTGGACAATGACTAGTGTTTCATTCCTTTGACTATGAGATGGAGGGCAACCTGATTCTGGACAGTTCTTGGGGCTTCTTTTAAAACCGTTGGCAGTGAGACTATAATGGTTAGAGGATATTTTTGCATCCCGTTAGTCATAGTTGGAATAGGAGTGGACGTCTCTATCATCCTTTTTTGAAGTGAGTGTTGTAATTAAATTGAACTGGTTTAGAAGAAGATACCTCATTTAATACAAATTCCTCCCCTTCTACCCATGAGAAAAGTGCTTTTTCTGGTGTGATCTCCACTTCTTGCTCCAGGACATCCCTTGAATCTGTGTAACAAGGGCCACATTTTGGACTCTTACAGATTGGTAAGGTCCTGATGTGTTAACATCGTAGCCTTCCCTTGCTCTTTGTTTGGCTACCTTTTTCTATAAATTTCCTTGGGGACAATCTCTTGGCATGTGAGGAATATTACAAGGGAAGCACCATGCGTTGGGGTCTTCTGCCAAATTGTTTTTCTCAAGTACCATTTCCCTTCCGCTATTGGGTGGGATGGTTTGAAGTGGTGTTGGCACCGGGACAAGTTGGTTAGACGATTGCATAGATGTCACACCTCTAGGTATTCTGATGTTGTGGGGGATAAGTATGCCTGCCACTCGATAGCTTTGATAATTTTGTCTTGGGTAAGCGCTCTAATTCCTTTTAAGATTTATTATCTCATTAGAGAAGTTTCTGAGGATATTTTTTACTTCCTCCATCTTGGGAGAAGATGATGCCGACGATGTAGTGGACATAGACACTAGATGAGAGGATGGGTAATTATATATGGACGAAGGGATTGGGTAGAGCTTCGAGACCTGTGTTTGTGGAAGGGGAGCTATTTTGGGGTATATTGGAAAAGGGGCTCTCGGGGGAAGCTTATCGACATATATTAAATTGTTCTTGGCTTCGATCACAATATCATATGCTTGTGGTAAATATTCCCCTCCTAACGATTGAATCATCACAGAAATATCGAATTCAGATCCTTCAAGTAAAAAATAATAGCCATACCTGTAGGCGGCCTTGCTAGAACAGGAATCCTTTACCACATTTTGTGAAATCTAGTGTTAAAATCAGTCATAAGTTCTTGTGAACCCTTCTTGATGTTGATGAGCTGTTGTAGGAGCAAAGATCTATCTCCTTTCTCACTGAATCTTCTTACCAAGACATTCTCGATTGGTCCAATGTGCTCGATAGAATTAGGATTTAGGACCTAGTACCAATCCGAGCCTTCACCTTAAGGGAAGAAACTAGTAACCACAAGGTAATGTCCTATTCCCTAATATAATTTACTACACATATCTCGTAATGTCCTGGAGGTGTTCCTCCAGAGTTTTGAAGTTTTCTCCGCTTAATTTGGGTAGTGCCTTTAGCGTATTTTCTAGAATAGGATTCCACACCGTCGGGGTATTGGTAAGATGAGTGGACTCCCTTGATTCCATGAAACAAACTGTCTTGAAGGCTGAGGTGGTTGGTGGGCCATTAAGATAGGTTTGAGGATTCTAGTTGATTATAAGAAGGGCCTACCTGGTGGAGGTGTTGAGAGAGTCTAGTTCAGAGGAGATAGAGACCTCTGAATCTATCTACCTCTTTAGTTCCTCGATGGGGTTAACTATAGTTATTCAAATGCATCTTCTTCTCTTGTTCCCGATCTTGTTCACATCTGTCTTGTTAACTAGAGAGGACCAAACTTAGTATTGTTGAAATCAATAGATTTTCGACAATGGAGTCTTTAGATGTGTATCTGCATTCGAGTCCCAGCAGGTGTGCCAAGAAAACTGTTGATGATTATCTTTGTAGATGAACCATCAAAGTCATGGGATACCTTAGGGATGTGGGACATTCCCCTAAGATAACCTCCATGTTTTATAGAAGCTAGCTCTTCTCTTTTGGTGCGAGGTAAGGGTTAGAGGAAAATAAAACAAAATGCAAAACTAACTAAGGTGATACACCAAAACTTATTTTAAAAGGCACAAAGATAGATTCTGAAAATCTGTTAGAATAGTCGAAGATCATTTATCATGGTCTACTATTTTTAGAATTATCTTGAACTATCAAAGGCCGAGAAGGTGTAAAACATAATTATATCTAGATGATATATGCATATAGAAAACCCAAGGGCATATAACACGATAGATATTCAACATTTATCTAAAAACTACCAGCAATAATGGATGAAGGACACAAACTATTGAGAGCTAAAATGCATAGAACAAGAGCCCTTTATTCATAGAGAAAATAATACATAAGGCCAATATGACACAAATTACAACTTTCTTCTACAATAGAGCCTTGCTAAGGCTAGCAAACACAATAACTATGCCTAAAATTCTCTTTCAAAGTGTAGATCAAGAATTTCGCGCTTGTTACCTGTCCAAGTTAATGCACCAAACTAAACACAGAAACCCTGAAAAACTCCAATAAAATCGATACCTGATGGATTAGATCCGAAGATGTAGACGGATGAGGAAGCCGATGTAGACAAGACGGGCGCACACGAGCAATTCGCACAATAGATCCGAATAACCTGCAAAACACCGATGCTTGACAGAAAAAGACCACGTTAAAAGATATTTAAGTGGACTGCCCGAGAAGCGGGTCCGAGAAGCGATAAGCTTCCTCGGCGGATGTCAGTCCACGTTTTCAATTAAGAAAAGAAGCATACATGATAAAAGATGTAAATAAAGACTAGATTTTCTCGATTGCAAGAATAAGAATCTAAACACAAGCATGCAAAAAGTACTGAAAACAGGAACTATGAAATAAATGCCTGGATTTGTGTCACCGTATCCTTTACCTATCTGCAGAGAAATCGGCGCGCCGATCGGGTAGAATCGGCGCCGATTGAGATTGGTCGGCGCCGATTGAGTAGATCGGCGCCGATCGGATAAGATCGGGCCGATCGGAGACAGATCAATCAATCGTGGATCGTGTGACAAGATTCGGGAATCGAAGGTGAATGTGGTTTCTTGGATGCTTGCCAAGTTGGCGAGATACCTGGAATAGAGTCACCGATGATGATAGATGGCCGTGATGTGAGGGACGAGTAACGGTGCTCCTCTCGTGGATTGATTTGGACAGATCATCGCCCTAACGAGACAATTGATGCTAAAAAGATCTCTCTTTCTCACACCCTGTATCTCTCTCGCTCTCTGTTCGTGCGTAAGTGCTTCCTTTTTTCGCCTGTTCGTGATCTCTTTTCGGTCTCTTTCGGTCTCTTCGGTCCCTAGAACTGAGTTCTGGACTTGCTTTTATAATCGGCGCCGCTCCTAGAAAATCGGCGCCGACCATATGGGTCGGCGCCGATCGCGGAAAAGACTCCCGAGATGGCCAAATTGATTGATTCGAGAAAGATAAGACTTATCCCGACTACGGGAAAATATCCCGCTTATGGAAGATTAAAAATAGATGCGATACATAGATAGAATAAATTTGGGGTGGATAAGTGATTAAGATGCATGGGAAGAAGCGTAATTAAATATTTAATATTTAATCACTCATGGGCAAGATATGATGGGATGAATTAAATTTAGAGTAAGTGATTAAATCACAAATTGGATAATATCCCAAGGGGATAGTTGGTGACGTAAACGTGCCCCAGGTTACCTAAGCAGGTAAACGAATGAGAGGGACACTAAATTGGGTAACCAAATTTAAGTGTCTACATTTTGCCCCTTTTTGTCAAGTAACTTGCGATAAGCAAGGTTATGAGACAAAAACAAAGGGATGGAAGAAGGGAAGAATTTGTGATGATGTGATCCCCCTCAAACTAGGGATGGGATGGATGATAGAACAGACGATCCCGAGTTTGAAAGAGGTAGATGAAAACGCAGGATGCCCCAGTCGGATGTCTGGAGTAGATCTGATCATTGATGACACACAAAAATAAATAAAAAGGCAGCAACCTAAGGAACTCACATTGGTAGGGAAAACTAGCCGGTCTCCTCATGAGACGACGTTAGTGCCTACAGACCCATGAGTGTAAGGAGAACTGCAAAACAGTCAGCATCTAAAGAGAGACACATTGGTAGGGACACCAGACGGCCTGCAGCAGCGCAGACGTTAGTGCCTGCTGCACCGCGTAACTCTAAGCGGCCAAACAAAAAGCGAGTGCTCCACGCAAAGGGAACAAACCCGAAATAGACAAGGATATCTAAAAGATGCGTCAAAAGGCAAAATTCAGCACATCACAATGATCAGATAGACCAATAAGCCAAGCATCAACACTGTGGCAAAAAGATATGGAAAATCTACACCAAACTAATCGGCGACGATAAAAAACGGGCGTTGCCAGATAGATGGCTTGATCGAAGCCACCCATTTTGTATAAACACACATGTATATATAGATTCGATCACGTTATTTGTCATATAATTGTACTCATGCGTTTAATTTTGGATATACATGGATAGATGGATATAGATATAGACTGATAGAGGATAAAATAGATGTGATTGGATAGGTATAGACTGATAGATGATAGAAATAGATGTGATTAGATAGATTGATATGTGGATAAAATAGATGTGATTGGATAGATATAGACTGATAGATGATAGAAATATATGTGATGTGGATATAACTTTGATAGATAGATATAATGTACCTTGGATGTACATGTGTTCAAATGTTTGGATTAGATATGGATAGATATAATGTACCTTGGATGTACATTTTGGTGGATAGATTGATGGATGTGATATATAGACTAGATATAATGTACCTTAGATGTACATATTTTAACTATTTTGATGGATAAATAGATAGATGTGTTCGATGTATAGATAGATGTAATTTTAATGAGAAATGAATAAAGATAGATGTCTTGATAGATAAGAGGAATTTTGATAGAAGATAAATTGTGATTGAATTAACATGTGAAATGTCAATTTAACAGGATGCAAGAGCCAAAGATGAAAGCGGAAACAACCGTGACTTAGAAGAGAAGACACTCGGAAAAGAAGGGAAATGATAAGTCGGACTTCCAACCGACCATAGATAAAATCCAGATAAGAAACCGAAAGACCAAGCATACAAGGCCCTATATAAGATTAAAATAAACCTGACACTAACTAGTCGTGAAACCGCATCTAGGATAGAAACGGAAAGAAAGAAAGTAAGTATCTTGTCGGAACTTACAGGGGAGTAATACATGTCCATAGTGGGAAAATAGGATTCTCCATATGATCGACAAAAGGTCCTAAATCTCAGCTTCATGATTTTGACAGAAAAGCAAACTGATCAATGCGGGAAGTTTGCTTGATATGGAAAGACTGATCGATGCGGGAAGTCTTTCAGTGATGCTAACAAGTGTATAAACTGACTGGAAGGCTGATTGATTACAAGAAGCCTTGAATATTTCTTTGAGAAACAGCCGTCCTTCAAGGGAGCGGTCTGTATTTTGAATTTGAATGATAGCCATCCTTCGAGGGTATGGTCTATATTTTTAGAATTTTTGATTCACTTGATCATATATGGATAGCTGTCCTTCGAGGGATCAGTCTATCTTTTTGGATAGCATCTTTTTCTTTTCTTTCTCTCTCTTTTTTTTTTTTTTTTTTTTTGAAGCTTTTTGGAAGAAGCTGAGTTTAGACCTAGATAGATCAGATGAAGGGGAAGAGAACATAGAAGAACATGTACTCATGCCCCGAGCAGATCCGATTAAGATAAGTACTTGGGACAGATGAAGTGGTGATTAAGGTATTCCTACCATGAGGAGGAACATATCCAAAAGAAACGTGCAATGAGTAGAGCCGCGATACTCATATTTAAGGTAAACGAGGCAATAAGCGGAGAACCACACAATTTCGAATCACCACGAAAGTAGATGACTGGTTATTAGGACGGATGAAAGATCTGAGTTGCGACTAGATTTGTGTAAGATAGATTTTAACAATAGAAGGGCCATAAATGCAAAGCATTAAGAGGTTCCGCTTCAGGTACACCATCCATAGAAGATAAACGATAAGCCCCAGACCCATATTTATGAGTGATAATGTAGGGGCCCATCCAGTTGGGAGCAAACTTACCACGTTGACTCCTTTCGAGTGTAGTGGCATTTTGATTTTCCTTAAGAACAAGGTCACCAATTTTGAAGTCACGGTGTTGCAAGTGCTTGTAAGCACGTTTGACACGCTCAAGATAGACTTGATGATGCTCAAGAGCGTTAAGACGCCGCTCATCTAATAATTCAAGTTGTGCTAGACGATTTTGACGATAATCCTCATCGGAGACAAATTCTCTGAGAGAAACACGGAGAGATGGGATTTGGACTTCCAAAGGAAGGACAGCCTCAGATCCATAGACGAGAGAGAAAGGAGTAGCACCAGTAGGGGTACGAATGCTAGTCCGATAAGCCCAAAGAGCAAAAGGGATATGTAAATGCCAATCCCTGCCAGCTCGACTAGTTACCTTTGCGAGGATACTACGCAAAGTTTTATTGGACGCTTCGGCTTGACCATTAGCTTGAGGATAGTATGGAGAAGAAAAACTGAGCTTGATATTGAAAGCGTTGCAGAGATTTTGCAAATCGGCGTTCTTGAAGGATTTACCATTATCTGTGATTAGCTTGTGTGGAACGCCAAAGCGACAAATGATGTGTTGATAGACGAAATCAACTATGGGCTTAGCCTTTGTTGAAGAAAGAGGGATAGCTTCTACCCACTTAGTAAAGTACTCAAAGTGCGTGAATGATAGAATGATGACGCGTTGAAGAACGGGATTGATAAGACCAATAAGATCAAGACCCCATGTGAAAAAGGCCACAAATCCGCCGCAGGTTGCAAAGCCTGACTAGGGATGTGCGTGAGATTGGAATGTTGCTGACACTTGACGCACTTCTTAGTGTATTCACAACAATCTTGATTAAGAGAAGGCCAATAATATCCCAAACGTAAAATACGCACAAATGTTTAAGCCACTAAAATGTCCACCACAGATACCGTCATGGACCTCCCGGATAGCTTTAGATGATTCATGGGTTTTGAGGCATCAAGCAAAATACCATCAAAGCCGCGTTTGTAAAGAATCCCGCCAGGATAGTATAGAGATAGCGCGCTAGACAAAAGACCTTCTACCATGGAAGTCGATTTGGAGGAAGGATCGAATGAGATAGATAATCAACAACTGGCCTGATACCACTCATCCCGAGTATGGGTTGGATAAGCATGGATCAAGATAGTTGCCTAAGATAAGATGGTTGATCTAATCGCAGACAACCACATAAAGACGCGAGTCTTCGGTAAAAGGCTGGATAAGGGAGGCTAAAGAGGCCATGGTATCCGCGAATCGATTTGCAGTACGAGGAATGGCTTGGATAGTGAACTTATCGAAAGATTGGAGTTGGGCAAGAACGATGTCACGATATTTTTGAAGGATATCATTCTTGCATTGATAGACACCCGTGACCTGATTAACGATGAGTTCAGAATCACCGAAGATGTCAATATGACGAGCGCCGAGATTAATGGCATTTCAAGACCTAAGACAAGAGCTTCAGACTCAGCCATATTATGGTGCACTCAAAGTTCAATTTGTGTGCAATCGGGATAGGCGTATTCCCAAGGAGGAATCATCACGAAACCCGCACCTCCCTTGCGGGCATTTGGATCCATCAAAGAAAAGCTTTACTTTAAATGGAGATAGACCAAAATCAATTTGTTGGATATACTCATCGGGAATCGAGCAAGGGGGTCTCTGAGTGTCCTAAGAGGAGCATCACTAATTGATCCGCAATAACCCGACCCTTGATAGCCTTTTATGGGATAAACTCGAGGTCAAACTCACCATAAGCATAAGCCAACGAGTGATGCGATCATTGTGATAAGGTTTTGCATGGATTGTCTTGAGGGGATTGACACTTGTGACAATATAAGTTTTGTGATTAAGGAGATAATGACGAAGCTTAGAAGTTGCGAAGAAGAGAGCGCAACATAGTTTTTCAGCTTCGGAGTAACGTGTCTCATACTCATGGAGGGTGCGACTGATGTAATAGACAGCTTGTTCTTTACCACAAGTGTTCCGATGCGAGATCATGGCTCCCAGAGCATGGTCAGTCACAGAGATATAAAGATAGAAAGGCTCCCCCTCGCGTGGAGGTGTAAGCACGGGTGGAGAAAGAAGATAAGCTTTGAGATCATCAAAGGCCTTTTGGCAATGCTCATCCCATTCGAAATGAACATTCTTACGGAGAAGATGGTGAAAAGGTTGACAACGGTCCGACAATCGGGAGATAAAACGACGCACCGATCAAGACGCCCTCGAGACTCTGGAGTTGCTTCAAGTTAGACGGAGGAGGCATCTCAAGGATAGCTTTTATTTTTGATGGGTCGACTTCAATACCCCTGATGGAAATGATAAAACCTAAAAGTTTACCAGTGAGAACGCCAAACACGCACTTAGCTGGATTTAGACGAAGACAGAAGCGGATAAGCCTCTCAAAGAGAGGTGCAAGGATGAAAAGATGATCTTGACGACGCTTGGACTTGCCGAGGAGATCGTCAACATAATCCTCCACAGTTTTGTGTAAGAGATCATGGAAGATGTATGTCATTGCTCGTTGATAGGTTGCTCCCGCGTTCTTAAGGCCAAAAGGCATGACACGATAACAAAAGGTCCCCCAAGGAGTTATGAAGGAAGTCTTATGTTGGTCTTCTGGTGCGATGAGGATTTGATTATATCCAGAGAAACCATCCATAAGAGAAAGCATCTCATGACCCGCAGTTAAGTCTACGAGTTGGTCGATATTAGGAAGAGGAAAATCATCCTTTGGACAGGCAAGATTAAGATCCCGGAAGTCGGTACAAATTCGAATCTTCCCAAGAGCCTTGAAGTTACATCGGTACTACATCGACACCCATTGCGGATAATCGATGGGTTGGATGAAGTTAGCCGAGAGCAAGCGCTGTAACTCTTCTTTGACAAGTTAAGGGCTACTCTAGGGTGCATTTTACGCAATTTTTGCTTAACCGGTTTGATGTTGGGAAGGGTAACGATATGTGGACCACAATATCGGGATCGAGTCCTGGCATATCCTCGTATGACCAAGCAAAGGCTTGACGATGTTTGGAAAGAAAAGCGGTAAAGTCCCCTAATTCCTGTGGATTAAGGGATTGGCCGACCTTAATGATGCGAGGGTCTTCAGAAGTCCCTATATTAAGGTCGATAGTGGCTTCGTTGAGAAGGGTAGACGTGTCAGAAGGAATAGTCTTGGGAAGATATGAATCCTCTGCCCCTAGATAGGTGAGGACAGAATCATCATCCGCACAGTGGATAGTGTTGATAGTGGGAGAGTCGTCTCCAACTATTTCAGGGAAGATTAATGGTATAGAAGCGGACCGATTGTTAGTCTCGTAGGCTAACGGCCCTAAGGAAATGGTATTGATAAAAAAAAAAAAGTTAGGTGGGATGGAAATATCATCGTCCACATCAAGTGATGCTTCTGATTTAGTGGGGGAAGGTGGTTCTTCAGTAGGAAGAGGCTCATCAAGAATAGTGACAGTGGCCTTTGAAAGAGGTTTAAATCCTAAACCAAATTTCTGATGTGGCATGAGAGTAGGAATGGACTTGAGGTCATGTATACCTTGTTCATATTTTCCGAGGCCAAAACCTTTCCACGCGCATCGATATAGATAAGTTTTTGCAAACGTGGGATTCTGTAGATAATCAAACCCTGTTAGGTAAGGTTTGGCTCTAGGAGGAGAATCCGGGTGATAATGAGGCGTATCAAGACCATCAGTAGATGAAATTGGTCCGTTGATCAAGGCACCAATGGTGACGATGCGACCGAGACCGGTTGATATTCAAAGTTGTTTGTCTCGGTCTACCATACTCATTAGGTTTGAGATGGGCATCAAAAGAAAAGAGAGGAAGCTCTCCTAGTGAGAAACGCTGCAATGTCTCTTCTAGATTTTGTAAATCCGTAGTTTGTCGAGTGTATAGAAGAAGATGAGGCCCCGTCAGAGAACATGGATTTTCTTTTAAAGGGGCGATCTTGTGGTCATGTTGCATTGTGCGGAAGGAAAAGGATCTCCGGATGAGTATATATTTTGCCCTCATATTGATATTTTAAGCATCGATGGAGGGTGGATGGGACACAATGCATCGCTTGCGAATCCAGGAGCGCCCAAGGATCATATTATAGTGGAATTTTCTTCGACAATGTAGAAGAGTTCATGAAGCAGCCTTCTTACCTACTCGAATGGGTAAGACCACGCTTCCTAGAGTATTCGCTAGCTGATCGTTAAATGATCGAAGGGCTTAAAGGCGGGAGACACTACATTCTTTGGTAACTTAAGTTGCTCAAACGTGTGCGAGGAGATGACGTTGAGTGCAGCTCCACTATCGATCATGACACGTTTTAAGGTAGTGTTATTGATTTGGACTGTGATAAAGAGGGGAGCCTCCAAATCCTCTGAAGAAAGAGGAGGAACTTCCGAATCCTCGAAAGAAATGGCGGTTGATGGTCCATTCAGTCCAACAACCAACTCGAAGGGCTGGGGCTCATCGGAATTTACTGCGATGCGACGCAGATTATCGATTAGAGCCTGGCGATGTTGTGGAGAGGATTGGATGAGGTCAAAAAGAGACATTTTGACCGGAGCCTGGGTGAGTTGTTTCATAACACTCTCCTCAACAGACACGGGAACTTGAGCCCGAGGTGCAGCACGAATAGAGACCTTAGGTCGTGGGGCTAATGAGGAAGGAGAAACGCCTTCAGGGGCTGCAGAAATGACAACCCGTGGTCGAGATGCTGAAGATGAAGATGGGTTATCATAGTGTTGGGTTCTAGTGGCGATATGGATTGTGTCAATTTGAGAAGGTGGAAGATCAAGTGGAGTGGAACCACCAGAGATCTGAGTGGATTGTTGGGGCTCAAATGAGGCTAAGGTGACAGGAGGTACTTGTTCCTCCTCCTCCAGCAAAAGGTCACTTTCTTCTAGAAGGTTCTTGACAACGGCTTGAAGAGCCTTACATCCCTCAGTATCATGACCCGGAGTACGGTGGTAAGCACAAATCAGATCAGAGTTAAACCAGGTAGGTTTGACTCCTTTAGGGTTATAAGGTTTAATCGGAGGAAGGGTTATGGATGAAGATTGGATAAGTTGATGAAGGATTTCGGTATAGAATCCGGTAGATGAAGAGGAGGATAGAGATGATGAAGATGGTTCTTTCACATTAACCGACTGCCGAGGTAAGAGGACTTGCATGTTAGGTTTAACAGTTTGTTTAGGAATCCTCTTATTTGTCTGGACATTTGGAGGAGCAGTCTTGGGCACTTGAGATGGGAGCAAGTGAGACATGATTGACTTTGGTGGAGGAGGAGCCCCTAAAATAGATTTTGAAGATGATGGATATGTGACAAATTTTGCGGTCTTTGGAGGCAAAGGGGGTTGCTTGGTCGAATGTACTGATGATTTAGATAATGTCGGTTTAGAAGAGGAAGAAGCTCTCAAAGTAAGTGTAGTCAGAGGAACATAGGGTGCCTTGGTTTTTGGTAATGAAGATGATGATCCTGATAGAAGAGGTGACGTCTTTTTAGTAGGTAGGTCTATTTTTCGGAGTATTGGTGAGGAATGTGTTGTAGAAGAAGACGATGGTTTTGATAAGTGTGTAGAAGAAAACGCCTTCTCAGCGGGCAAATCCAATCGTTTATGAGGCGTGGAGAGAGATTTTTGTGGAAGAGCACCAAGAGTCTTGATGGTCCGAAATATGGGCTTCCCTTTTTCAGGGATGGTGACAACTTCAACGGCATAAGGTGATTGTAACCTTTTCGGAGGAAGCAAATGGGGAGATACTGATGGTATAATGTTAGATTTTGGTTGTCTCGGTTTAGGTTCAGAACCGAAAGATAGATGTTGGTGCTACTTCTTTTGATTTTTCCTTAATAGGTGAAGTAACATTAGTGATGGAAGAAGTAAGTGATGAAGAAGTTCCTTGCGAAGGGACCACTTTTGGTGTAGTGATCATGGGTGGAACTACCGTAGGAAAAGAGATAGGAAGAGTCAAAGTCGAAGACACTTCCGTCGAAGTCGGCACGATTATAGGTATGTTCACCAAGGGCATAGTTGTAGCGGGAATGGGAGCAACAGAAGTAGATGTGTCTGTAGTGGAAACTCGAAGGAATGTAATTGCCTCGAGCATTGAAAGGATGTCTGATGATGAGACAGATGAGGAAGACACTGTCTCGGGTATGGATGGGAGATCGGACAAAGGAGCGGAGAGAGATGACTCCGTGCTTAGCAATGTAGGAATATTCAAAGGTGGGTTATCTGAAGATGGAGGAATTCCAGTGATTGGTGGAGTGGAAGAGGGTTCTGATTCGATTGCTGCGTTTGTAGATGACGTGGTTTCAGAAGCGGATTCTTCAGTAGAAATGAAGTTGATAGTGTGGGTGTTTGGTTTTTGAGATTCCGAAGAATTATGATTTGGGGCATGATTGGGGAAGGGTTGTTTAAAAACATCAAGCGCCTGATTTGGGGGAGCATTTGGGTTATCTAGAATGAGCTCGCCTTTGTCAATGAATTTTTGGACAAGATTTTTGAAAGTCTGACATCGTTCGATGTCATGACCTTCGTTCCGTGATAATGACACAAATCGCTTTCCCTATACCGTAACGGGCGTTCTCGCTTTCATCAATATCCTAATGGGTGGAAGTTCGATCATGCGAACTTCCAACATTTTTCTAAGATGGAGGTATATGATTCCCCAATGGAGCGAAGGATCGAGATGATGAAGCCCTTTTCGAAAGCGATGAAGGGTCTCTTCGTGGTGGTTGATTAGAGTACTATCGGTTCTTGATGTTTTTAATACGATAGATTGGTGGACCCTTGATTCTTATCTTTAGGAGGGAAAGAATTTGGTTTGGTGAACCGAGAGAAATCTGGTTTAGATTTGGAGCGAAGTTTTAGCTTTCCTTGTTCAATGGCACGAGATTCGAGTTTGCATGCCATCGTGAAGGCTTCTTCGAAGGTATGAAAAGTTTGGATCCTTAACGTGGAAGAAATGTGATTAGCACAAGATCGAAGTGAACAACTCGATTTGTTGGGATTGAGGAAGGGAGAAAGACAATTGGTTGATTATCCCTCTCCAACGAGCGACAAAGTCTGCAATAGACTCATCATCGAATTGGCGAATGTTGTAAAGATCTGTAATTGAGATCTTATGCGCAATATTTATTGAAAAGTTTTCAACAAACATCTGGGCCAATTGAGAGAAAGAAAATAAGGAATGTTGAGGAATATTATTATACACCCAAAGCGGGACCGCTAGAGACATAGGAAAGGTATGAGCATGAGTTCCCGATCTCGGACTATGAGGTAGCAAGCATGTTTGAATGCTCGCAGATGTTGTTGGGGGTCTTCCCGACTATGAAATTTTGAGAATTTGGGAAGTTCCCATTGGGGAGGATAAGGCTTAAAAGCCACCGAAGGATGAATGGGTTCATTGCACACTTCTTCAAAGGAGTATGAAGGACGGGCTCCTTTTGTGGAGGCTTCCAAGTCTGCAATTTTCTTGAAGAGAATTTGAACTACGTCGGATTGGGGAGGAGGCACATAAGAAGCAGATGGTGGATGTTGGTGAGGTGTCAATGGGGGATTTATCTGTTGATTGGTGGGGTGGTAAGAGGAATAACCAGGGGTTCTGGGTGACACTTGGTGGGGTATTTGTTGTGAAGTAGCTTGCGTATAGGTAGGCTGTGAGATAATGAGTGGATGAGAAAATGAGGGTTGGGTGACGGGTGGAGCTTGTGATTGGTGGACTCCTATGTTTGTTGATTGGATCGGGACAGATTGAGGAACGTGGGTGTTGGTTGGATTGGACATGTTGGGGAACAAGACCTGAAAGGGGCCTTCTACTACCGGGTTAGGTATTAAGGGTGCCGATGTTAGCTGATGGGCGAAGGTCACAGTTGCTGGAATATTAGAAGAAAAACCCCCTAGAGGATGAGAAGTAGGAGCCAACTGACTATTCGGAGGGGGTTGGCTCATGAAGTGATACTGACCTTGGGACACGATGGAGGGCATAGACGAATTGACGGCAATGTGTGGGTGTGCAGACGCATTCATTATAAATGCCTAAGGCGTAAGACCTCTTAAATGGGTCAGTGGAATATTCGAGGTAACTGCGGTGTTAGGGATAGGTAAGACTAATTGAGAACTAGTCGACATGGTAGGTGGAAGAGAAAAGGGAGGCATAGGGGCCTCGCCCTTCTCCGTGGCTCGAGGCAAGAGAGATGGTGCAAACTGCTCTAAAAGGCCTGGGATGATCCACGAGGATAATCGACACTTGTCGGATTGGTGGGTCTTGGCCGATATTTGGATCGACTTGTGTACTAGGTAGTCCATGAGGGCTATTGGATTGCGACGAGGAAAGCCTCGAAATTCGTGGATCCCCGCGAGGAACATACTCCGAGCCGATGATATCTGAGGGACTAGGAGAAGCCGGACGTGATGGAGGCGCTTTGGTTTGATAAGGGATTATACGACCATGACGGGGAACCAACTAACAAATGGTCCCGAGGAAGATTGAGGGGTGCCAAACATCCACGCCGGTGGTGATTTCGGAGGAAGAAGGAACCTGTTGGGCCATTTTCCTAGATTGTGACCGGGTGATAACCGTCATAAACAAGCAAGAAAGAAGATTGTCCTAACTAATGCACAAACAATTCAAGCAGCGCAAGTGATTATCTCCTTTAAATTTTGATGCTTTTAAAAAAAAGAAAATGTTAGGGAAGGCTTTTTAGAACAGGAACTACTCAGATAGCCAAACTAAGGATGGTTTGGGTAATGTTTGGTGAGGAGTCCCGAAGGCACTTCAGTAAAAGACCAGTACGTGGCTCGACATAGGGCCTACCCCCGCACTTCACACACCGCTGCGATAAGGGAGTCGGGTGCTTTGCCAATATATACCAAAATCTTTCGTGAATTTATAGCGCGGCCCGAGTACCGCGTAGGCTCTTCCTCTTGGATATCACTTCCAAGTAGGCGAGGCCAGGGAAGGAGTTTTGTTTAGATGCTTTATACCTAGTGATTTTGGCTTTGTGTGCAAGGGTGAAAAATAAAAATCAAATAGTGTCACTACCGATTTTGATCAATTTTTCCAGCCTATTTAAAACTAGGTGAAAAGCATGTAGCAATGACAAAGGAAAATGTTCTTTTTAAGCACTTAAAAATGAAGTGTTTGATTTCGATGAAAACAAGCCAAACAGATTCTTTCCCCAAATGCGATTAGGTTCTTTTTAAGCACCAAAATCGAAGTGTTTGATGTGATAGCAACCAACAAAGAAATCCTAAAAAGGAGAAAACACCGAAAAGAGGAATACCTCGTAGATTTAGCTCTCCAAGGTGTGTGGACTTCAAAAGCGCGTTGTTGAGCTCTTCCCGAACAATCCCACGAACAAGCAAAGTGCTCCGCAAGAAAAGATCAAGCAAACAACAAACAAGATCCGAAAGATATATCCAGATAATGGTGAAATGAAAAATTTCTATTTTAAGGAAATAGAAAAATTTCAAGATAATGATTCCGCATACTAAAAGCAAGATTGAAATGATGAAAAGAAATGCTCAAATAGACCTGATAGAAATCGTTGAAGAAAAGGAACAAAGTTCAAAACTAGGAAAGAAATGAACTTACCAATAAGGGACTTTGGTTGGTCCCACCGGCGTGCTGTAATGTAGATCAAGAATTTCGCGCTTGTTACCTGTCCAAGTTAATGCACCAAACTAAACACAAAAACCCTGAAAAACTCCAATAAAATCGATACCTGATGGATAAGATCCAAAGATGTAGACGGATGAGGAAGCCGATGTAGACAAGACGGGCGACACGAGCACACGCACAATAGATCCGAATAATCTGCAAAACACCGATGCTTGACAGAAAAAGACCACGTTAAAAGATATTTAAGTGGACTGCCCGAGAAGCGGGTCCGAGAAGCGATAAGCTTCCTCGGCGGATGTCAGTCCACGTTTTCAATTAAGAAAAGAAGCATACATGATAAAAGATGTAAATAAAGACTAGATTTTTTCGATGCGGTAGTAATAAGAATCTAAACAAGCAGCATGTAAAGTACAGTAAAACAGGAACTATGAAATAAATGTGGATTTGTGTCACCGTATCCTTTTACCTATCTCTCAGAGAAATCGCGGCCGATCGGGTAGAATCGCGCCGATCGAGATTGGTCGGTGTCGATTGAGTAGATCGGCGCCGACCGGATAAGATCGGCGCCGACCGGAGAGATCAATCAATCAGTGGATCGTGCGACAAGATTCGGGAATGGAAGGTGAATGTGGTTCATTGGATGCACCGGTTGGCGAGATACTGAACAGAGTCACCGTGATGATAGATGGTCGTGACAGGACAGTAACGGTGCTCCTCTCGGGGATTGATTCGGACAGATCCGTCCTAACTCGAGACAATCGATGCTAAAAAGATCTCTCTTCTCACACCCGTATCTCTCTCGCTCTCTGTTCGTGCGTAAGTGCTTCCTTTTTTCGCCTGTTCGTGATCTCTTTTCGGTCTCTTCGGTCTCTTCGGTCCCTTCGGTCCCTTCGGTCCCTAGAACTGAGTTCTGGACTTGCTTTTATAATCGGCGCCGCTCCTAGAAAATCGGCGCGAATTACACATATGGGTCGGCGCCGATCGCGGAAAAGACTCCCGAGATGGCCAAATTGATTGATTCGAGAAAGATAAGACTTATCCCGACTACGGGAAAATATCCCGCTTATGGAAGATTAAAAATAGATGCGATACATAGATAGAATAAATTTGGGGTGGATAAGTGATTAAGATGCATGGGAAGAAGCGTAATTAAATATTTAATATTTAATCACTCATGGGCAAGATATGATGGGATGAATTAAATTTAGAGTAAGTGATTAAATCACAAATTGGATAATATCCCAAGGGGATAGTTGGTGACGTAAACGTGCCCCAAAGTGTTACCTAAGCAGTAAACGACGAGAGGGACACTAAATCGGGTAACCAAATTTAAGTGTCTACCCTCTGGCTCTTGTTTCAATGTCTAGAATTAGATCTTCCATTCAACATTCTTTTTCCTCCAAAATCTTTCATTTTTTGGGCAAGATCTCAACTGCCTGTCTTGTGATATTTATGATTGCCTTTAATTCATCCAACTCCTAAGCCTTGTACTCCTTTGGTTGGTGATGATTCTTCCCTACCACGTGGAGGTCACACGCTTAGTTTGAGGGCCTTTCTTGGGGCTTTGTCTCCAAACCTGTGCCTAGGTGATGCATGGACGGTCCTATACAAGTTTGAGAACGTTCCTTTTCTCTATTTATTTGAAATTACGCTCGGGTAACACATGGAGACCCTGTGCGTTTTTACTGTATCTTTGAATTTTTAATCCACCTAGGTAACTTTATCATGCCTGAGACACATGGGTGGTGCGGTGTAAATTTGAGAACATTCCTTTCTCCGCATTATGCCCCGAGTGTGCCAAAGGGACACATGGATATCTTTCGCATTCAACTCCATACTTAGTTGAATTTGGGATAAAAAAACTAGGGCCAAGGTGACAAAAGAAAGTGGCTGGTAAAAAAGAGCCTCACACAAAAAAACCTCTATATGCACTATGTAATGCAATGCATTCCCGACTATGTTTTTGAACTCTATTGGGTTTTTTTATATAGCTTTTGTGTGGCGGTTGGGGAGGGTTATAGAAGTCAATGCAATCAATGTTAATAGATGAAGAAATCAATACAAGGAAACCACACCAGGTTGTAAGGGATGTCAAAGATGAATTTATGACTAACTACTGTGCAAATCATTAGAAATCAAGACAAACATGTGCAATGTTTCTATGTAAATGCCATACTAAAAATTACAAAATTGAATCTCAAGTGTTGTTCTTGAAATATTTAGAAGACAAAACATGTGCACATGTATCCACTACACCAAGAACTTGCCTAAATGTTTTTAGACGAGCATTAAAGATATAGATATTCTCCCTTAATACTCAAAAAAATTCAAAACAAAGGATACCACTCGAGTAGAACCCTTATTAGGGTAATAGTTCATGAAGCGAAGATGCCACCTCAGAAGACAACTATAGGACCGAGATAGTTCCACAAGATTTTTTTGAGTGTAAATATAGTAAAAATAATGTAACAACTACTCCCCAAAAAGGAGAACAATGAAGAGTCTAGAAAGAGGGGGACATAGTTGTAGAAACACCCATAATTCAACTATATGTGCCAATAAAAGACTACATATGTTGTATAATGTGCTCTTACCGCCAACTAGACCAAATATGTTAAAATTTTTAGTCTTTATTTTTTTGCATTATTATACATACTTTTACTATGAAGGAAATGGAAGTTTATTTGATTGAAAACAAAAACAAGGACACATACTTTGTTTCCAAGATTATTGGATTCGATCAATCGTGGGAAATACTCGTAATATCGACATGCCATGTATCGATAAAGTGATTCCAAAATCAAAGAAAAACTATGGTTTAAATCATACAACATAAGTGTGTTTTTATGATGAAGTAGTTATGGTGATATTCTAATAAAATAAAAATGAATCTTACATGGTTAGGTATGTCCCATAAGACCACATCTCTTCGAGGTATTTTGTAAAACAATCGACTCGCCTTGTGTACGGATTCACATTTTACATGCATTTCTATTATACAGTAAATTCAACTACATCTAATAGAAATCCACTTCCATTATGTTGTGATGGTTATCCATGCCCTACATTAAATCTCCCATTTTGACAAACCGGTCGGTCATAATATTAAAGTCTTGTTTATGAAATAAATAGAAAAATAAATTATCATAAATAAATATGCAATTTAACTCTTATTTGACAATGATTCCCATATAGAGGCAATGAAAATTAGTCTCATTGTAAAAGCTTATTAATATTGAACCAAAAACAAATTTTTTATTACAATATATTAATAATATAGTAGTTGTATTTTTTTAATAAATGTGATTAGCTCAATAGTTACAATGATGATCGTATCACATTTTGTAATGTGGAAAATATGAGTATACAAAAAATATACATGGTTTGAACTCAAGGTCAAGCCTGAAAGTCTTTGTTATGGTGGAGCCTTACAATCCTTCCCAATGCATAGGTAATGCTTTAGGCAAGTTGTGGAATTTATGAGGTATAGACACCCTCAAAAGGGTGATTAGAAATTGTGGCAATGGTAAGGGCCTTAGCTTACTAACAATCCACCAAATGATGATAGACACACAAATAAATGCTCAGACGGGAAGTGACACACAAATATGATAATGACTTATGGGCAGAAGGAGAAATGAAGATGTTTGAGAGGAGATTAAGGAAACCCGCATTCCGAGATGGCACAAAGCATGCAAGGGTGTGAGAAAAGGTAATCACTATCCTATGTAGGAGAAAATGTATCAAGCCCAATTGACAAACATGTGCAAAGTAGAAAACCATGACTCCAAGAAGCTTGCAAATAAAGAAAATTTGAGAGAGATACTATGGGAGACATGCTTACAATGAAAGGAGACACAAAATTGTGGGAATTTAAAGATGGAGTGATAACATGGGAAATGTAATTGAGGTGACAATGAGATCAGTAAAATGTTATTAACATTAGTGTACATGTGGAAAATAAGTAAACTGCATAGTTGACATGGTGATCAGATGGCTCCCAAACACATAATGGTCTTCAAGACTTAATGGATGAGCTCACGCCATCAATGATAGTTGTATGAAGTGAAAGCCCACAATAATATACGACTATTGGTGTTAATATTTGGGTTTTAAGTGGGTCTCGACTAAAAGACAAATGAAAGAAATGCATGGGGATGTTGGCAATTATGAGCATATTGGATTTTCTTATTAAATGAGATACTTACCTATGTATGTCTTGCTTAATTTTAAATCGCTTTCGTTGTAATTGTGTAAACTTACATAAAAGAAAAAAGACAAAAGGGATGAAAGAGTGAGAAGGATTTATTCCAAGTATTTATTATTACTCGAATGTAAATACAATGTTTCTATAGAAATGCAATAAATTTGATAAGTTTAAATATTATTAATAAGATGTTTATTGAATAAGATCTCAATGTAAGGGACTTTAATTCCTCACACAACCAATCTAAAAACATATTTTTGTCATTGCCAGAAATGTCAAATACTAGACTAATATTTATAAAATCAAAACATATAGACACATATTTATAATCCCAAAATCTCAAAAAAAAAAAAGAAAAAGAAGAAACGTATATAAATATTGTTTAAAAAAACATTAAAGACATAGAGACCACATATGACTATGGGACAATGTTTAAAGTCAAATGCATCAATGGTGGTAACTTTTGGAGTGGCATCCAACATAAATAAAAATATGGTTTTGCATAAAAATAAAACAATTCCAAATCTGAAAGGAACGATAACAGATCGTACTCAAGCTAAGAACACAGATGCTAATCAAACACCAATATCAATAAGATTAAAGCAATTCGCTGTAATAACTTTATACAAAACCTTTGCAAACAAATGAGCGTAAAGCAATATCATATATTATTATGGAACTCAATGCAATATATCGAGAATGGGCCTTGCTTATATAGGTAAGGAATACAATCTAAGAACTAGCTTTGAGGTCAGAGATCAAGCCATAAATCAAGGAAATAACTAGTCATCAAAGAACTAGTCAAGACCATAGATTTAGGAGAGAACTAGACATCAAGGATCTAGTCAATACCATAGATCAAGGAAAGAACTATACCTAACAACTAGCTAATATCTCCTAATATCTAAATAAGATAAAAGAAATATCCACACACATAAGTGGGTGAGGATAAATACAATAAAGGTAAATAAAGTACCTAGTGAACATGAGCTAAGGTAAATACCTACTCTAACATCAAACTAAGTAATAATTCTAATAAAGTCATGCGTTAAAATAATAATAAAACATTTAGATGGTAGTACAACATACCATGCCATGAATTTGAATGGAAAACTTTGACATTTTACAAAATCTAACCCAACCGCCTAATATAATAAACATACCCCAAAACTCTTTAAATACTGCAAAGACACATATCTATATATATTTCTTTAATCAGATAGATATTATATTTTATACATTATTAAATTGATAAATAACTTAGTCATATTTTCTATTTGATTAATAATCAAAATAAATAAAATTTATAAAAAGGGTCCTAAACTCTATCATAAGATAATATATTATTTTTAATTGATTTTACAAATTATTAAATAAAAACTTAAAATGATGGTCAAATGGATGTCAAATTTAATATACAAAATAATATTATACATGGTCACACTATTAAATCTATAAACATAAATACTAGCAATTGCACTTCAAATGCAAGCAACGCCGAAAGGCATATAATTGTAATATTTCTATGGATTTGCTTTATTTGTAATATGTGATATGAAACATCTAACATGGTGGCATCATTTTACCCTCATCCTTTGCAACCACATGAGACTTGAATGAATACCCTACATAAATATCTACTACATTTCAGGCCGTGGTTCCAAACCCACCAATGCTTCCCTAGATTTTCCCTAGGCTTCTCCCAAAATCCAATTTATGTGTGATCATAGTGAGAAAATTTCTAAAAGCATCGTAGACATGTTTTGCTAGATGAATGGCTAGGGATCCAACCCCATCAATTATTCCCACAATTAACACGAAGTCCTTTATAGAAATTATGCGGTTAATAGAACAAGAGGAAAACTGATGAGAATGGAAGGATGCAACTAAGCTTAAAAGCCTAAGAGAAGGTAAACATGATATATGCATATAGATATATGTTTTGAAGATGAGGATGGAGGTATTTTGAATGCAAGTTCCTCTCTTCGTTATTTCTCATAGATACATGCAAAGCTTTAGACATGTGATTGCAGTGCTAAAATGTAAATGCAAGAGACACATGAAAGTATACATCCAACAATTCACATACATTTCTATTAAATTTAGGTTTTTCACATTGAAGAAGATTAACATGGATGAATGGTCACCAATTTCACAACCTTCCCAAACCATTGTAAATCAACCTAAATAACACATGTGTTCATAAGTTTCAGTACACTTAAAACCTATACACAAATAAAATTAGAAAGATAGACTTCTGAAAAATGAAAGAAAAAACCAGAAACGTAAAGTCGTGCATCTTTTAACAAAGGCGCACAACTCGCCATAGTAGATTTATCAAATAATTCTCTTCCTCTCATTAAAACCCAATTTATGCACATCCGAAAATCATCAGAATCCATGAGACCACATCTTTCGTGAAATTTGTCAAACAATTCACATGCTTCCAAATTTTGGAAATTTTTGCACAAGGTGAGAGTATGTTAGAAAAGGAAACCGATTACAAAGTTGAATTTCTCGGTGGGTGTTCGAGGCTTTATCCATTTTTCAATTGGATTCAACTCCAGATTGTTCATATTGTGATGATAAGAAACACGTATAATTTTGTTTGAGAAGAATAAGGAGTTATGCTGATAAAGAAAAGATAGATTCTGAGGAATGTGAGACGGCTATACAAAACATGAAAATTTGGCGTTCCAAGTGGCATATGGAATTTTGTTTTGGTTTTCATCAACCCCTCGGCCCCTGGGTTTTTAAGGACTTTCTGATTTTACTTTCTCATACTCTAAGAATTTGAATTTGAACTAAAACTCATAAACTCCAAATAAATATTATAGATCTATTAGTGGCACAAATCAATCCTCAACCCTTTCAAAAGGATATATTTAAACCCAAAGCACTTGACCACACTTCCCGTTGTGCTTGCCCCTCGATGAAATTTTGGCAAAGAAGACATGAATTTATACCCTAGCAGTTTATCACACTTCCGCCGTGCTCACCCCTCATGAAATTTTGGCAAAGAAGATATAAACCGTGGGTTCAAAAAAACTTTTGGGTCTGCAAGTGCACAATTTCCTCACCATTAGACCAACCGAGGTGTACAAATTGATAGAAAGAAAAGTCTCTAAATTTGACGATAAAAGCTCTTGTCGAAAAGGCTTGATACTTTCGAAATGAGTCTCTTAATAAGATACCTCTTGGGCATAACAAAGATATTGAGCTAATCATACAAAAGTTAAAATTATATATATATATATATATATATATATATATATATATATATATATATATAATTTTTTTATTTTTCCTTAAAATGATAAAATTAAAAGATTAATGTATGTATATACCACATTCATTAATAATTTTATTACATTCTCTATATATTTTCAATTGGTGTATGACAAACAAATGTTCTAGAATAAAATGGTGCCAAACTCTACCATATGGCCAAAAGATTACTATTTATTGCTTAATTTTTGAATGGTGGTCAAATGAATGTTAAATTTAATCTCAAAATAAAACTTTCACGACCACACCATTATATCACATTCCTTTCTATCATTGCAGAATGCCCAACGAGATAATAAAACTATCATGATCATACTATTAGATCACATTCCTTGCTATTATTGTAGAATACCTATATACATAATTAACCATAATGTAGTATTTTTTCATTTGATTGGATTGTATGTGGTGTATGTTTTTGTTGATTGAAAAGTGCATTTTTATTATTAGTACACAATATTATAATAATCGCTAAAAAAAACATGGGTGGAATGGAATCATTTCAAAATATAAAACAAACTAAATTATATAATGCTCGAGAAAGTGTAATCACTTCATATTAAAGTTTGTGATTATTATATATGAATAATAACTTCTTTTCAATCTAAAAAATTATAAAAATAAAATCCTTAGAGAAAAAACACCATAAAACAAGGCACCTAAAAAACAATCACCAACATAGTAGATGACATGTTGGAACAATTTTCATTGATGTCAAAGGAAGAAGAAGGAGATAATAGATTGATTGGAGTCATTAATGTCAAAGGATGTTGCAAGTTTTATTTGACAGAGCATAGTGTTGTTTGTCACTCAGAAGAGTCTCATACTATCACTTAATCTCATTCTGTAATGCCTGGAGTTTGTCCAAAGTCTATTCGAATGCTTCAGAGTTTGTCCGAAGATTGTGGTTTGTCTTAGTATGGGATCAATAGTTTTGGATGAATGTTGTAATGCATCCTTAAAAGTTTGTTTGATCACTTCGCAGTCCTATCCAAGTCCGTTCTATTTGTTTTTGGAGTGTGAACTAAATGATTTAGATTACCTTTTTATGCAATTCTGATATCAAGAACCACCATCCACCTATTCAACACACTCAAGGAAAACATGCAAAACAGTCATGCACACAATTTTCTCTTTAAGTAATCCTCTTGAAACCTTCACAATTATTCTCATCCGGATGGCACTGATAGATTAGTTACATTTTACAATTTATAGTCTTTCATTAATGTCTAACCGAATGATCAGCCCCTAGATCCTTTGGTCATATGAGTGACCTTAATCTGAACACCAAGTTGCTAAGATTAA
Source organism: Taxus wallichiana var. yunnanensis (assembly GCA_018340775.1). NCBI lineage: Eukaryota > Viridiplantae > Streptophyta > Pinopsida > Cupressales > Taxaceae > Taxus > Taxus wallichiana. The sequence goes on along the minus strand of CM031235.1, from coordinate 717,975,423 downwards.
GGACCAAGTCCTTGAATTTTATACTTAGATTATAATTTCTAGACCTAAGAAGGACCTAAGGAGCACTAGAAATGACCTCAAAATGCTTATAAATTCCTCAAAGAAATAAAAATGGTCCTCCAATTTGAACTAGTATTTTGGAGGGAAAAGTACAAGATTCAAAATTTGAAAAGTCCAAGCT
>CM031235.1:717949976-717975142 GCA_018340775.1 Taxus wallichiana var. yunnanensis | reverse complement strand
CAATACTTCGTTCAGTTACACATTACTTAGCGAGTAGGGAAGGAGTTTTGTTTAGATCTTTATACTATTGATTTTGGCTTTGTGTGAGGGTGAAAAATAAAAAATCAAATAGTGTCTCTTAGGTGCAGTCAATTTTTTCGACCTATTTAAAACTAGGTGAAAAGCATGGCGATAATGAAATGTTCTTTTAAGCACTTAAAATGAAGTGTTTGATTTGGAAAACAAGCTGACAATTCTTTTCCCAAATGTAATTATAAGTTCTTTTAAACACGAAAATCGAAGTGTTTGGATGTGATAAGCGGTAAACGAAGCAATCTAAAAAGGAGAAAGCACTAGTAAAGAGGGCATTACACAGCTAGAATTTGGCTCTCCGAGGTGTGTGGACTTAAGCGCGTTGTTGAGCTCTTCCTCGAAACGATCCCACGAAACAAAAAGCGAGTGCTCATGTAGCGAAAGAGTTAAGCGAAAGCAACCAAACAAAATCCGAGAAAGATATATCTAGGATAATGGTGAAATGAAAAATTTCTATTTTAAGGAAATAGAAAAATTTCAAGATAATGATTCAGCCGTAAAAAGAAAGCGAGATTGAAATGATGAAAAGAAATGCTCAAATGAGCTGATAGAAATCGGTGAAAAAAAAGGAACAAAGTTCAAAACGGAAAGAAAATGAACTTACCAATAAAGAGGGACTTTGGTTGGTCCCCGTCAGTGCGTGCCCGAATGTGAGATCGAGAATTTCGGCGCTTGTTACATCGAGTTAATGCACCAAACTAAACACGAAAACCACTGAAAAACTCCCGATAAAATCGATGCACGATGGATTAGATCCCGAAGATGTGACGGACGAGGAAGCGGGTGTAGGCAGAAATGAAGTAGCACGAGCAGCTGTCGCGTGCGATAGATCCGAATTTGCTGCTGAGCTCATAGTGCTTGAGAAAAGACCCGCGTTAAAAGATATTTAAGTGGTACGTAGAACGCGGGTCGAGAAGCGATAGCTTCCTCGGCGGATGTCGATCCACGTTTTGATTAAGAAAAGAAGCATCGTGATAAAAATGTGAAATAAAGACTAGATTTTACGATTGCAGGTAATAAGAATCTAAACATGAGACAGAAAGTCAATGAGAAAGCAGAGGGAGGCTATGAAATAAATCTTTGGTTGTGTCACTGTATCCTTTTACATATGCAGGGAGAAATCAGTGCGATTGGCCCAGGTAGAATCGGTGTCGTTGAGATTGATCAGTGTAATGGTCAATGAGTAGAGATCAGCATCATTTGGATAAGATCGGCGTCGGCCCCAGAGCGAATCAATCCAATGTCGGGGAGGCGTGCAGCAAAGGTCGGGTGGAAGGTGAATGTGGTTTCTTTGGATCTGCAAAGAAGTTGGCGAGATCTTTGGAGCAGAGTCACCCCAGGATGATAGATGGCAGTGACGAGAGACGAGTAGCAGTGCTCTCTCGGGATTGATTTGGACGAGGATCTGTCCCCTGTCCCAGGAACAGTTGATTCTTTAAAAAGATCTCTCTTTCTCACACCACAATATCTCTCTCGCTCTACATTCATTACGTAAGTGCTTCCTTTTTTACTTGTTTTCGTGATCTCTTTCGGTCTCTTCGGTCTCTTCGGTCCCTTATTTGGTCCCTTCGGTCCACTAGAAGCGAGTTACCCGGACTTGCTTTATAATCGCGCCGCTCCTAGAAAATCGGCGCCGACCATGTAGATCGGCGGCCGATCGCGGAAAGACTCAGAGATGTGTCTTTCTCTTTTCTATTCCCCCTTTTTTTGTTTCTAGATCGAACATTCCTTTATAGACCCTCTTGGCTCTTGTTTGATATGTCTAGAATTAGATCTTCCATTCCCACATTCTTTTTTTTCTCCTCCAAAATCTTTCATTTTTTGGGCAAGATCTCAAGTGCTTATCTGTGATATTTAGGATTGCCTTTAATTCATCCAACTCCTAAGCCTTGTGCTCCTTTGGTTGGTGATGATTCTTCCCTACCACGTGGAGGTCACACGCTTAGTTTGAGGGCCTTTCTTGGGGCTTTGTCTCCAGGCACATTGCCTAGGTGATGCGTGGACGGTCTATACAAGTTCGAGAATGTTCCTTTTCTCTATTTATTTGAAATTACGCTTGGGTAACACATGGAGACCCTGTGCGTTTTTATTGTATCTTTGAATTTTTAATCCACCTAGGTAACTTTATCATGCCTGAGACACATGGGTGGTGCGGTGCAAGTTTGAGAACATTCCTTTCTCCGCATTATGCCTCAAGTGTGCCAAAGGGACACATGGATATCTTTCGCATTCAACTCCATACTTAGTTGAATTTGGGATAAAAAAAAAAAAAAGCTAGGGCCAAGGTGACAAAAAAAGTGGCAGGTAAAAGAGCCTCACACAAAAAAAAACCTCTATATGTACTATGTAATGCAATGCATTCTGACTATGTTTTTGAACTCTATTGGGTTTTTATATAGCTTTGGTGTGGCGGTTGGGAGGCTTATAGAAGTCAATGTAATCGATGTGAATAGTGAAGAAATCAATACAAGGAAACCACACCAGGTTGTAAGGGATGTCAAAGATGAATTTATGAGTAACTACTATGCAAATCATTAGAAATCAAGACAAACATGTCAATGTTTCTATCTAAATGTCATACTAAAAATCACAAAATTGAATCTCAAGTGTTGTTCTTGAAATATTCTAAAGAAAAAACATGTGCACATGTATCTACTACACCAAGAACTTGCCTAAATATTTTTATACGAGCATTAAAGATATAGATATTCTCCTTAATAATCAAAAATTCAAAACAAAGGATACCCTTGAGTAGAACCCTTATTAGGGTAATAGTTCATGAACCGAAGATGCCACCTTAGAAGACAAGTATAGGACCGAGATAGTTCCACAAGATTTTTTTGAGTGTAAATATAGTAAAAATAATGTATATGACTACTCCCCAAAAAGGAGAACAATGAAGAGTCTAGAAAGAGGGGGACATAGTTGTAGAAACACCCATAATTCAACTATATGTGCCAATAAAGACTACATATGTTGTATAATGTGCTCTTCTTTTATGCCAAGTAGTAGACCAAATATGTTAAAATTTTAGTCTTTTATTTTTTTTTTTTTGCATTATTATACATACTTTTACTATGAAGGAAATGGAAGTTTATTTGATTGAAAACAAAAACAAGGACACATACTTTGTTTCCAAGATTATTGGATTCGAGATCAATCGTGTGGGAAATACTCGAACATTGACATGCCATGTATTGTGAGTGATTCCAAAATCAAAGAAAAACCATGGTTTAAATCATACAACATAAGTGTGTGTTTATGATGAAGTAGTTATGGTGATATCTTTAATAAAATAAAAATGAATCTTACATGGTTAGGTATGTCCCATAAGACCACATCTCTTTGAGGTATTTTGTAAAACAATTGACTGCCTTGTGTACGGATTCACATTTTACATGCATTTCTATTATACGATTTTACAGACTACATCTAATAGAAATCCACTTCCATTATGTTGTGATGGTTATCCATGCCCTACATTAAATCTCCCATTTTGACAAACCGGTTAGGTCATAATATTAAAGTCTTGTTTATGAAATAAATAGAAAAATAAATTATTATAAATAAATATGCAATTTAACTCTTATTTGACAATGATTCCCATATAGAGGCAATGAAAATTAGTCTCATTGTAAAAGCTCATTAATATTGAACCAAAAAACAAATTTTTATTACAATATATTAATAATATAGTAGTTGTATTTTTTTAATAAATGTGATTAGCTCAATAGTTCTGATGATGATCGTATCACATTTTGTAATGTGGAAAATATGAGTATACCAAAAATATACATGGTTTGAACTCAAGGTTGAAGCTTCCGAAAGTCTTTGTTATGGTGGAGCCCACATCCTTCCCAATGCATAGGTAATGCTTTGGGCAAGTTGTGGAATTTATGAGGTATAGACACCCTAAAAAGGGTGATTAGAAATTGTGGCAATGGTAAGGGCCTTAGCTTACTAACTATGAATCCACCAAATGATGATAGACACACAAATAAATGCTTGTATACGGGAAGTGACACACAAATATGATAATGACTTATGGGTAGAAGGAGAAATGAAGATGTTTGAGAGGAGATTAAGGAAACTTGCATTACGAGATGGCACAAAGCATGCGGGTGTGAGAAAAGGTAATCACTATCCTATGTAGGGAGAAAATGTATCAAGCCCGATTGACAAACATGTGCAGAAGTAGAAAACCATGACTCCAGAAGCTTGCAAATAAAGAAAATTTGAGAGAGATCTTATGGGAGACATGCTTACAATGAAAGGAGACACAAAATTGTGGGAATTTAAAGATGGAGTGATAACATGGGAAATGTAATTGAGGTGACAATGAGATCGTAAAATGTTATTAACATTAGTGTACATGTGGAAAATAAGTAAAGCTGCATAGTTGACATGGTGATCGAGATGGCTCCCAAACACATAATGGTCTTGCACTTAATGGATGAGCTCAGCCATCAATGATAGTTGTATGAAGTAAAAGCCCACATAATATACGACTATTGGTGTTAATATTTGGGTTTTAAGTGGGTCTCAAACTAAAACACAAATGAAAGAAATGCATGGGGATGTTGGCGATTATGAGCATATTGGATTTTCTTATTAAATGAGATACTTACCTATATATGTCTTGTTTAATATTAAATTGATTTCGTTGTAATTGTGTAAACTTACATAAAAGAAAAAAAGACAAAAGGGACAAAAGAGTGAGAAGGATTTATTCCAAGTATTTATTATTACTCAAATGTAAATACAATGTTTCTATAGAAATGCAATAAATTTGATAAGTTTAAATATTATTAATAAGATGTTTATTGAATAAGATCTCAATGTAAGGGACTTTAATTCCTCACACAACCAATCTAAAAACATATTTTTGTCATTGCAAATGTCAAATACTAGACTAATATTTATAAAATCAAAACATATAGACACATATTTATAATCCCAAAATCTCAAAAAAAAAAAGAAAAAGAAGAAACGTATATAAATATTGTTTTAAAAAAACATTAAAGACATAGAGACCACATATGACTATAGACAATGTTTAAAGTCAAATGCATTGAATGGTGGTAACTTTTTGGAGTGGCATCCAACATAAATAAAAATATGGTTTTGCGTAAAAATAAAACAATTCCAAATCTGAAAGGAGCGATAACCGGATCGTACCAAGCTAAGAACACAGATGCTAATCAAACACCACGATCGATAAGATTAAAGCAATTCGCGAATAACTTTACACAAAACCTTTGCAAACAAATGAGCAGCAATATCATATATTATTATGGAACTCAATGCACGATACATTGAGAATGGGCGCTAACATATAGGTAAGGAATAACAATCTAAGAACTAGTCAAGGTCGTAGATCAAGCCATAAATCAAGGAAATAACTAGTCATCGAAGAACTAGTCAAGACCATAGATTTAGGAGAGAACTAGACATCAAGGATCTAGTCAATACCATAGATCGAGGAAAGAACTATACCTAACAACTAGATAATATCTCTAATATCTAAATAAGATAAAAGAAATATCCACACACATAAGTGGGTGAGGATAAATACAATAAAGGTAAATAAAGTACCTGGGTGAACATGAGCTAAGGTAAATACCTACTCTAACATCAAACTAAGTAATAATTCTAATAAAGTCATGCGTTAAAATAATAATAAAACATTTAGATGGTAGTCTGACATACCATGCCATGAATTTGAATGGAAAACTTTGACATTTTACAAAATCTAACCCAACCAGTCTAATATAATAAACATACCCCAAAAACTCTTTAAATACCAATACACATATCTATATATATTTCTTTGAATTGTATAGATATTATATTTTATACATTATTAAATTGATAAATAACTTAGTCATATTTTCTATTGATTAATAATCAAAATAAATACAAATTTATAAAAAGGGTCCTAAACTCTATCATAAGATAATATATTATTTTTTATTGACTTTTACAAATTATTAAATAAAAACTTAAAATGATGGTCAAATGGATGTCAAATTTATTATACAAAATAATATTATACATGGTCACACTATTAAATCTATAAACATAAATACTAGTAATTGCACTTCAAATGCAAGCAACGCTAAAAGGCATATAATTGTAATATTTCTATGGATTTGCTTTATTTGTAATATGTGATATGAAACATCTAACATGGTGGCATCATTTTACCCTCATCCTTTGCAACCACATGAGACTTGAATGAATACCCTACATAAATATCTACTACATTTCAGGCCGTGGTTCCAAACCCACCAATGCTTCGCTAGATTTTCCCTAGGCTTCTCCCAAAATCCAATTTATGTGTGATCATAGTGAGAAAATTTCTAAAAGCATCGTAGACATGTTTTGCTAGATGAATGGCTAGGGATCCAACCCCATCAATTATTCCCACAATTAACACGCCGTCCTTTATAGAAATTTATGCGGTTAATAGAACAAGAGGAAAACTGATGAGAATGGAAGGATGCAACTAAGCTTAAAAGCCTAAGAGAAGGTAAACATGATATATGCATATAGATATATGTTTTGAAGATGAGGATGGAGGTATTTTGAATGCAAGTTCCTCTTTTCGTTATTTTTCACATATACATGCAAAGCTTTAGATATGTGATTGTAGTGCTAAAATGTAAATGCAAGAGACACATGAAAGTCTACATCCAACACTTCACATACATTTCTATCAAATTTGAGTTTTCACATTGAAGAAGATTAACATGGCTGGATGGTCACCAATTTCAAAACGTTCCCAAACCATTGTAAATCAACCTAAATAACACATGTGTTCATAAGTTTTGTACACCTCAAAACCTATACACAAATAAAATTAGAAAGATATATTTGTGAAAAATGAAAGAAAAAAAAAAAACGTAAAGTCGCATCTTTTAACAAAGGCGACAACTCTGCCATAGTAGATTTATCAAATAATGCTCGTCCTCTCATTAAAACCCAATTTGTGCACATCAGAAAATCATTGCGATCCATGAGACCACATCTTTCGGAAATTTGTCAAACAATTCACATGCTTCCAAATTTTGGAAATTTTTGCACAAGGTGAGAGTATGTTAGAAAAGGAAAAATGATTACGGGTTGAATTTCTCGGTGGGTGTTTGACAGTTTTATCCATTTTTCAGTTGGATTCACCTTTGCCTAGATTGTTATTGTGATGATAAGAAACACGTATAATTTTGTTTGAGAAGAATAAGGAGTTATGCTTTGATAAAGAAAAGATAGATTCGAGGAATGTGAGACAGGCTTTATACAAAACATGAAAATTTGGCGTTCCAAGTGGCATATGGAATTTTGTTTTGGTTTTCATCAACCCTCGCCCCTGGGTTTTTAAGGACTTTCTGATTTTACTTTCTCATACTCTAAGAATTTGAATTTGAACTAAAACTCATAAACTCCAAATAAATATTTTAGATCTATTAGGGCCTGAAATTGAATCCTCACCCTTTAAAAGGATATATTTAAACCCTAGCACTTGACCACACTTCTGTTGTGCTTGCCCTGATGAAATTTTGTCAAAGAAGACATGAATTTAAACCTAGCAGCTTTATCACACTTCCCGCCGTGGTCACCCCTCATGAAATTTTGGCAAAGAAGATATAAACGTGGTTCAAAAAAACTTTTGGGTGCCGCAAGTGCACAATTTCCTCACCATTAGACCAACCGAGGTGTCTGATTGATAGAAAGAAAAGTCTCTAAATTTGACGATAAAAGCTCTTGTCGAAAAGGCTTGATACTTTCGAAATGAGTCTCTTAATAAGATACCTCTTGGGCATATACAAAGATATTGAGCTAATCATACAAAAGTTAAAATTATATATATATATATATATATATATATATATATATATATATACAATTTTTATTTTTCCTTAAAATGATAAAAATTAAAAAGATTAATGTATGTATATACCACATTCATTAATAATTTTATTACATTCTCTATATATTTTCAATTGGTGTATGACAAACAAATGTTCTAGAATAAAATGGTGCCAAACTCTACCATATGGCCAAAAGATTACTATTTATTGCTTAATTTTTGAATGGTGGTCAAATGAATGTTAAATTTAATCTCAAAAATAAAACTTTCACGACCACACCATTATATCACATTCCTTTCATCATTGCGAGAATGCCCAACGAGATAATAAAACTATCATGATCATCTTATTAGATCACATTCCTTGCTATTATTGTAGAATACCTATATACATAATTAACCATAATGTAGTATTTTTTCATTTGATTGGATTGTATGTGGTCATATGTTTTTTTGTTGATTGAAAAGTGCATTTTTATTATTAGTACACAATATTATAATAATCGTCGGAAAAAACATTGGGTGGAATGGAATCATTTCAAAATATTAAACAAACTAAATTATATAATGCTCAAAAAGTGTAATCACTTCATATTAAAGTTTGTGATTATTATATACGAATAATAACTTCTTTTCAATCTAAAAAATTATAAAAATAAAATCCTTAGAGTAAAAACACCATAAAACAAGGCACCTAAAAAAATCACCAATATAGTAGATGACATGTTGGAACAATTTTCATTGATGTCAAAGGAAGAAGAAGGAGATAATAAATTGATTGGAGTCATTAATGTCAAAGGATGTTGCATGTTTTATTTGTGAGCATAGTGTTGTTTGTCACTTGAGTCTCATACTATCACTTGATCTCATTGTAATGCTCTGGAGTTTGTCCAAAGTCTATTCGAATGCTTGAGTTTGTCGAAGATTGTGGTTTGTCTTAGTATGGGATCAATAGTTTTGGATGAATGTTGTAATGCATCCTTAAAAGTTTGTTTGATCACTTGATCTGTCTGAAGTCTTTTCTATTTGTTTCGAGTGTGAACTAAATGATTTAGATTACCTTTTATGCAATTCGATATCAAGAACCACCATCCACCTATTCAACACACTCAAGGAAAACATGCAAAGCAGTCATGCACACAATTTTCTCTTTAAGTAATCCTCTTGAAACCTTCACAATTATTATTCTCGAGTGACCTTTAATCAACACCAAGTTGCTAAGATTAAGGACCAAGTCCTTGAATTTTATACTTAGATTATAATTTCTAGACCTAAGAAGGACCTAAGGAGCACTAGAAATGACCTCAAAATGCTTATAAATTCCTCAAAAATAAAAATGGTCCTCCAATTTGAACTAGTATTTTGGAGGAAAAGTACAAGATTCAAAATTTGAAAAGTCCAAGCTCTAACTAAGCACACCTAAAGGAATAACAAGTACTTATTAACCCTACGGACTCACCTCCAAGACAAAATTGATGACATCATGTCATATTCACGAGAGATGGAGATGATGCTCCTGCATCAAAATTATATGACGCAATGGGTGAAGAAGCACCCACTAAGGATTGTACTATTGTTACAACTACACACTTCCTATGGGAGAATATTATTAGTAGGTATGGTTATCCATTGATCCTTACCAAGTGATAGGGGAACCTATTTCTTGAACGAAACAATTAGAATATTGTCAGCTAAAATTATGGTATTTCATCATAAGACAACTACCTATCCCTCACAGAAAATGGAACTACAATGGATTTCAACAAAATCTTGGGAAAACATAAAAAATATTGATATGGGAAAAAATATTGGGATTATAAAGTGTCGGATGTCTTATGGGAATATATGACCACATATAAGCGATTAAACAAACAAGGCAACACCCTTTCGATTGGTGTTTGGTGCATAGGCGATTTTCTGTGGAGTTCATGCTACCCTCGCTAGGTATTGTGCATGGTAGAGGCCTTGATGATAAAAAAATAGTGGAAGAATTTATTGACGAATAATGTAGTTGGACAAAAAGTGCATAGTCGTGTAATGGAGTTAGAGGATAGAGAAGGTGCGACAAAAATCCTAGCATCATAGGCATATTAGGAACAAGACTTTCACCATTGGTAGATTGGTGTTCCTTTATGATTCTAAGTTTGCTTGCCACCCAGGGAAGATTAGATTTGATTGGTTATGGCTGTTTAGATTTGATTGATTCTAAGTTTGCGTGCCACCCAAGCAAGTGATTATCTATCTATGTAAGACATGATGCCTGCAGAGGACTCCACATTATTTTAGTTGTGGGGTAGAAGGAAAAAATGGACAAAGGAAAAATGTGTGAAATTATTAGGCGTGTGAGAATATGTGTTCTATAGGAATTATTTGTATGCTTGATAAGGGGTACTCATATGAAAAATTGGTAAATGAGTAGCGAGTAGTATACCACGAGGTAGGTGCGTGGAGGAGAACTACTTGGTAAGTGGCACATAGGAAGAGTAGGTGTGACGCAGGAGGCTCACACAAAGGGGTTCTACAATATGAGAAGTAGTAGCACACAATAAGTGAAAGATCCCCAAACCCCTTTTTCCTAATTTTTTTGTTTTTTTATAGATTGCTCAGGCTTGGAACTATACTGGTAATGTCAAAAGAAACCATAGAACACCATTCTCATACTGCACCAACAAATTAAATAAAACAAACCCTGCAAGCCAGATAAATACAAAAAATGTGCCTAGGGTTTAAACAGGAAAATTTCTTCACAAATAATTCAGCCGTGAATTTAATATTGATTTATAATGGCAAATATTTATGGAAAAACAACCAGAAGTCTACAAATGGATTGATAACAAAATATTGCCCAAAACCCTGCCATAATTTATTCAAACCAAATTGATTTGATATATATTTGTGGTTGGAAGATACAATAATAAACTAGCATAAAAATACCTCAAATACTACATAAAACAATTGTAGAATAAGTCACCCCACTCTAGAAGTTGTCTGAATGCTCACTGCTGCAATTTATTTCTCCTTCTGATCTTTTCTTTGGAATGATAAATAACTTGTGAATACAATGAAGTTCCCTAAATAGAAACTCCTCTCACTTCTCTTGGGGTTTCGTCCACAAGAGGAATAATCCAGAGGGTTTTCGTCCTTGGATTTTGTCTGCAAAGCTTCAAAGCCAACTGTCATCGGGAAGAAAATAATAATAATAATCTAGAATGCCCTGCACAAGTCGCACTTTTCCCTTATAAGCCAAAAACCCCTTCCAAAATGCAAGTCACACTTTTCCAAAGGAATATAATTTATTTTTAATTAATTTTCTCCATTCCCAAGGCAAGTCATAGTTTTGGCTTATTTAATCACATCCTAAAAGCAAGTCACACTTTTTGCCTAGGAAAGCACATTAAATAATTTATTAATTTATTCCCATGTACTTTCCTAAGTCAAAGTCACTTATTAAGTCTATTAATTCATTATATGTGCTTTTAATGATAATTTATTTTATTTTAAGCACAATATAATAAAATTAATAAACTTAAGTCACCCTTGAACTCACCCTTTGGCCATCGGGTAGACAAAAAGGGCCAAAGGTCTTCGATCAAACTATTTAAGAAAGAGGGACATTACAGTCCTCCCTTCCCGAGATTGCTTATCCCCAAGTAACTACAAGGCTGGATGCTTTATAATATAGACTCACCTTCCCATGTAGCATCCTCTATTGACAACTCTTTCCACCTCACCAGGAACTCCTGAATAATTCTATTCCTCAATCTCCTCTCTCGGCTATCCAAGATCTCCTCTGGCACTAAATCCAACCTCCCTTCCTCATCCAAAGGTGGTAACTCTACAAAAGAAATAATGTGCTGCCCCAAATATTTTTTAAAGCAAGATACATGAAAGACATTGTGTATCTTACTCTCAGAAGGTAATTCCAGCTCATATGCTACCTCACCAACTCTCCTCAGCACCCTGTATGGTCCATAGAATCGTGGTTTGAGCTTTTCAACTCCAATTTTATTGAAAGTTCTATGTCTATATGACTGAAGACGTAGAAATACCATGTCTCCTACCTCAAATTCCCTCTCTACCCTGTGCCTATTTGCATACATCTTCTGCTAATTTTGGGCCCACTGAATATTATCCTTAAGTACCTTAAGGATGTCTTGACTATCTTGTAAACTCTCTTGAGCCTTGGGAGCTCTACTGTCCCCAAAATCCAAATCAACAAAAGATCTTGCATCATATCCATACAATGCTCGGAATGGATTCATACCAATAGACATATGGTAAGTAGTGTTATAACAATACTCACATAAATATAACCACTTTACCCATGCCTCTTCTTTGTCTGCAACATAGTTATGTAGATAACCCTCTATCCACTTGTTCACAATCTCCATTTGCCCATCAATTTGAGGGTGATAACTAGTGCTCGAGTCAACTCAGTGTGAACCAAATGGAAAAGTTCCTAGCAAAATATTCTCAAAAACCTACTATCCCGATTAGTGATGATGTTCTTTGAAGTCCATGCAACCTGAATACCTAACGAAAGAACAAATCAGCCACATGTGGTGCCTTAAATCTGGTAGGGATGGAAAAAAAGTGTGCATATTTTGTCAACCAGTCAACTACCGCATAAATGTGATCATTCCCTTACACTATGGGAAGACTTGTAATGAAATCCATCGAAATACTCTCCCACTTCTGCTCCGGAATCGGCAATGGTTGTAACAAACCTCTTGGGAAAAGCATGCTTTGACTTGTTCTGATTGACAAGTCATACACTCACGAACATGGCACAAGACATCATCCTTGATACCCTTCCAAGAGAATCTCTCTCTAATCTACCTGTATGTTTTAAAGTACCCTGGATGTCCTACAAGTGGTGCATCATGGAAGGCATGCATAATCTTCTCCTTAAGCTCAAATTCAGGAACTAGGTAAATTCTTCCCTTATACAAAATCAAATCAGCTATTACCTTATATCGGCCATCCTAAATTTTTCCATCCATAATGTCACATGCCCACGTATTTTTGGAATACTCAACTAACAGTTGAGATTTCCAATCTGCTGAAATCTCACTCAAAGAACACAAGGTAATGAGATGGGGTTTCCTGGAAAGTGCATCAGCCACTATATTCTTCGTCCCCTTGACATACTCAATGTCAAAATCATATGCCTAGATTCTGCTGACCCATTTTTGTTGCCTCTCATTGAGCTCCTTCTGTTCCAGGAAATATTTCAGGCTGTTGTGGTTGGTCCTCACCACAAATTTCCCACCTACTAAGTATTGTCTAAAATTTTCCAAAGCATGCATAATGGAAAGCATCTCCTTATCATAGGTGGAGTACAACCTCTCATTATCTCTCAACTTCCTACTCTCGTAGGCAATAGGATGGCGATCCTGCATAAGAACTGCACCAATCCCCAATCTCAAAGCATCACATTCCAAACTGAAGGGTCATGAGAAATTTGGAAGAGCCAAAAGCTGGACATGTACTCATAGTTACCTTAAGCCTCTCAAATATTACACATTCCTCATTTGTCCATCTAAATGCCCCCTTCCATGTAAGATCATGTCAACGGAGATACCAACTAAGAATAGCCCTTCACGAACTTTCTGTAATAACCCCATAGCCCTAAGAATCCATGCAAATGAGAGATATTCTTGGGTGGTGGCCAATCCTACATCGCCTATATCTTCTCTTGATGAATCTTGACCCCATTCACCCCAATGACGTGCCCAAGATATAATATCTCAGTAATTCCAAATTCACACTTGGATATCTTAGAAAATAAAGAATGAGTCTCCATTATGCTAAGTACCTCATCAAGATGCCTCAAATTCTCATCCCGTGTCACGCTATATATCAAAATATCATCAAAGAAGACCAACACAAACTTCCTCAACTTCCTGTTGAAGAGATGGTTCATACATGACTGAAACCTAGCAGGTGCATTGGTGAGTCCAAATGGTATCACCAAGAACTCATAGTTCTGTAGTGACACCTAAAAGGCATGTCTTGTGAATGTCCTCATCCCGATTACAAATCTGATGGTATCCAGGATCAAAGATCAATCTTTGTAAAATAGATAGCTCCATACAACTCATCTAAAAGCTCATCTATGTGAGGAATAGGATACCTGTTCTTTATGTTTTTTTTTTTAGTGCATGGTAGTCAATGCACATCCTCATGGTACCCACCCTTCTTCTTCACCAAAACAATTTGAAGAAGCAGGGGACTAGAACTCGGATGGATGTGTCCCATCTCCAAGAGCTCTCTAATGGCCTTCTCTATCTCATCCTTATATGTCTTAGGATGGCGATAAGGTGTAGTCATCACAGGTTTAACACCCTCCTCAAGCTCTATAACATGCTCAAACCCTCTATCTGGTGGTCTACCTAGAGGAATGTCACCAAACACTGGGTCGTGCTTATCCAATATGGACTGGATGTCTATATGAAAGGGCTGCTCACTATCTGAAGAAGGTTTGGATGAAATGAAACATTGGGCTGCCCATGTAACCTCTCCATGTTTGACTATAGATTCCATCATGCATGCTAAAACAACTCTAGGCCCACCGTTAGAAAGATCCTGAAGCACAATCTTCTTCCTATCCACCATAAACTCCAACTCCATTCTTTGGAAGTCCTACACATATCTGCCAAGGGACTGCAACCACTGAATACCCAAGACTATATCAATCTCACCAAGTCCAATAACATAGAATTCATCAGTCAATGTGTAGTCCCCATTTGAATACTAAGCCGCATAATCCTCTTAGTACAACTAATAGCAAACCCATCTACTACTCGTACACTAAACCCCTCAAAATCCTCAACCTGTAATCCTTGCTTTGCAACCAACCCCTCATCAATGAAGTTGTGCGTAGCTCCACTATCAACCAAACAAACAATCCATTGCCCCTTAAGCACTCCCTTCAGCCGAAAGGGATGGTACCTAGGAACTCCTGAGAGTGTAGCAATAGTGACATTGGATGAATCCAATGCCTCACTCTCTCCAAGCTCTACTTGGGGTTGCTCCCCCTGTGCATCATGGTCATTGTCCTCACCCTCTACATTTGTATCCGGTGAGTGGTCATCATCCTCATCTGAAATCACCTCAATGAGATGCACCTTGCCTTTACCAAGGAAACGATGTCCAGATCCCAATGATCTTTGCAATGAAAGCAAAGATTCTTCCTCCTCAACTCATTACAAGTTTCTGATCCACCTTAGGAGGTGGTGCACTCTTCTGCTGAATAATAGAGCATTGAAATGGCCTGGAGCTCATGGGAAACTTCTTATTGGGATGATAAGAAGTGGGGATGTCTCGATTCAATGCCATCTGGATGACACCATGCGACATCCTAGGCTTAATATCATTGACCAATCCTCTCATCTTGTCATGAAGGACCTCTATGAAAAGCATCACTACCCTCTTCTTAGGCATCTTTGGAACCATAAGCTGCTATATGCTGAAATTCATTAATGTATGAATCAACGTGTCCAATCTGTCCGGAGCAGTGTGCGAAGTCCATGTAATAAAGCTCCACATCCTTGCGATCAAATATCTCAATCAATCTCTCACTGAATTCCTGTATGACTGTAAAAGATCCACGATTATGTGTAACTAACCCATGGTGCCACCAATCATAAGCCACCCCCTTAAGGTGTAAAGTAGTGAACTGTATAGCCTCATGTTCCCTCATTGGTTTGAGGGTAAGATAGGTGTCGAGCTTGTGAATCCAAGCCTTGGCACTGATCTTTCTGCTACCATCAAAAGTGGAAAGGGTTACCTTATTGTTAACCTGCTTTAATTTCCTGTTATGTTGTGCTCTAGGCCTCTTGTCATGTCCAACCCTCATGCTATCTCTCCTTTGAGCATAATACTGCGGGAGGGGAAAGATGTCCCTCACATGCCATGGAAAACTCCTCCACTCATCACTGACTACCATAATAGTATCTGGAAAAGCTACTTCTTCCGGCCACACCTCAATCTTTGGTGGATCATCTCTAGGTAGGAAGTTAGGCTGCATAGGCCGATCTGCAATCTGCATAGTCCCCCTCTCATCTATATGAGTGTGCCTCCTCTCACGACGTGGCGATCCCCTAACACTTATAATTTATGAAGGTGATCTACTGTGATCCCTATAATCACTAAGAACTGATACAAATCTATCCCTCCAGCCATGTCTGTACCACAACCTATCTAATGCCAACCTGTCCAAGGTAGAGCCCATGCGCTCCATATTTTGTAACAACTGCATATGAGTGGATGCCATATCCCTAATGAAGTATCTATTTGGATATGCATGCTCATCTTGAGGAGGAATCTCCTGTCTCACCCATAAAATCCATTCTGTCACCTCCTACAATACCAGCTTCAAGTCATGCCCATCTGTGGGTGTAGTATCTATGTGGACCGACCTCTCTATGTTGCATTCAAAGCTGAATTTTTTAATACTCTATGCTTCCTTCCCACACAGGCTGGGAGGATACACTACTCTAGTACCACTGAAAGAACCCCAAACCCCTTTTGCCTAATTTTTTAAATATATTTCTCAGGCTTGGAACTATACTGGTAATGTCCAAAGAAACACTAGAATGCCATTCTCATAATGCACTAAAAAATTAAATGAAACAAACCTTGAAAGATGGATAAATAAATAAAATGTGCCTAGTGTTTAAATAGGTAGATTTCTTCACAAATAATTCAGCTGTGAATTTAATATTGATTTATAATGGCAAATATTTACGGCAAAACAACCAGAAGTCTGCAAATGGATTGATAACAAAATATTTCCCAAAACCGTGCCATAATTTATTCAAACCAAATCGATTTGATATATATTTGTGGCTGGAAGATACAATAATAAACTAGCATGGAAAATACCTCGAATCTGCATAAAACAACTATAGAATAAGTCACCCCACTCTGGAAGTTTTCTGAATGCTCACTGCTGCAATTTATTTCTCTTTCTGATACTGTTGGAATGATAAATAACCTGTGAATACAATGAAGTTCCCTAAATAGAAACTCCTCTCACTTCTCCTGGGGTTTCCGTCCACAAGAGGAATAATCCAGAGGGTTTTCATCCTTGGATTTTGTCTGCAAAGCTTGAGCCAACTGCTAAGGAAGAAAAATAATAATAATCTGGAATGCCCCTAGCACAAGTCGCACTTTTCCCTTATAAGCCAAAAAACCTTCCAAAATGCAAGTCGCACTTTTCCCAAGGAATATAATTTATTTTTAATTAATTTTCTCCATTCCCAAGGCAAGTCACACTTTTTGGCTTATTTAATCACATCCCAAAGCAAGTCGCACTTTTTGCCTAGGAAAGCACATTAAATAATTTATTAATTTATTCCCATGTACTTTCCTAAGTCGAAGTCACTTATTAAGTCTATTAATTCATTATATGTGCTTTTAATGATAATTTATTTTATTTTAAGCACGATATAATAAAATTAATAAACCTAAGTCACCCTTGAACTCACCCTTTGGCCATCGGGTAGACAAAAAGGGCCAAAGGTCTTCAATCAAACTATTCGAGAAAGAGGGACATTACAATAAGGTTAAGGACTTCCGCATGTGAGAGAGAAAGTTATTATGGTCATGGAGTACCACTTGTGAAAGAAGATTATGATGATCCCGCATTCTATGGAAAAGGAGGGAAATTGAAAAGATGCATGGAAGCCAAAATGTAGTCATAGGTGAATGCATTTAATGCAATAGAAAATTGGAAATCCATAAAAGGGAGAAAGTATAATTGTAATCTTCACCTTGCGAATTGAGAATTTGTGTGTATTAGAGATTTTGCAAACCAAAGTGTAACCAATGTGGATTGTGACCAAACAATGACGAAGGTGACTAAAGAGTAGTTTAATAACCATAGATATCCTTACATTTGGGAAAAAACGATGAAGTAGAAGCTATTGGAAGGGTTTGGAGAAGAGTTTGAAAAGGCTGTAAGAGGGTTTGTGTGATCAGAAGTTGTATGAGCTAGTTTCAAGGTTAGTGCACGTGGGAGATTCGAGGCTTGAAATGTGTAGGATTGAGCAACTAAGACTCTTAAGGGTTTTAACACCTAGGGCACAAAATTCACATGATTTTTAGCTATAGGAGTTTTAAACCAAGGAAGCAATGACACCAAGAAAAAATGTACCAAAGAACAAGAAGCCCTTTGGAAGAAACCCATGATGACTAGTACTTATAAATGCGGTACCCATAGGAAGTGAAAGTTGGGACATCATGGACATTTAAAATATGGAAGTGTAAAATTAGCCAGTATAACCACCACACACAAGGGCACGAAGGTAATATCAGAACTAATGTCATGAGGAAGAAGGGTCATTTAAGCTGCCGATAGGGAAAATTTTGTTAAATGACATAGTGTGCAAGACCTTGGTAGATGTTGGGGTCCTACAGTTATTTGAATTACCATTTTTTAGTAAGCCCACACACCTATTTCAATGGTTAATGTCAAGAGTCCACGAAGAATAATTTTATTTTGTAGAAAGAAGGATGTGCATCATTGTGCGCTTGATTAAAAAAGTTACTGGTTGCACGATATAACAACATTAAAATTACCCTGGATATACATGAGGAGACTGCAGTAGAGGAGAAAACAACCAAGTTGCACTATTATAGGGGAGGCCTTGCATTTAATGTTACCAACATTGCGGACCCTGGGACAAGAGTAGCCACGCACTTGGTAAGTGCAAGTTAGGAACATCATAGCGATGGTCAAAAGTAAACAATAAATTCTTATACATTGTGCATAAGATGGCGTAAGGGATTGGGTATAACATCACTCATTAAATTTCTTAGGGCATTGTCGAAGAGGATCAAACAAAACATGAAAAAGGAGAAAATATTACACTGGGGTCAATCTTACTCCTCATAGTATTATGAGATATTAGAGTTCCAAATGGACAAGAAGGGAAAGAATGGGAGCATCCCTTGGAGCAGCAATTTTCGGAAAAGAGATTTGCTAAATATACTTGTGATGGTGTGGTAATAAATATTTATAAGGCACACTTAGATGAATGGTATAAGTGGTTGTGCGATGGCTTTGAGAATGAATGTCATGTGCTCAGAGAACTACCATCGAGTTACGAGGATAGGAAAACTTCGTAGTTATGCAAAGACTTCAACCTTGGAAGGTTTTAGTTCACAAATGGAGAGATGGGTCCATGGTGAAAAATCCTATTTGCATTCACCACAAAATAATTCAAGAGCACAAGAGTGAAAATGATCAAGGACACATAACCGCTTAAATTCAACATGGATAAGGTAGATGTTGACTACCAAACCCTGTGAAAAACATATGGATATGAGACCAAGGCACCCTATGTTAAAAAATGGAGTCGAGATATAATGGACCTTAATCCCATCGTGACATTGGAGGTAGGGAAGGAGGCATGCCAGAGTATAATATTTGTTCAAAGCCCAAATTAAAGGATGGTAAAGAGGTGAAAGTGCGCAACACTCATCTTGCACCACCCCCATCAAGAAAAACAATTGTAAGAATACCAAAGCACATGTGTGAGACCACTCCTAAAGAAGAAGAGGATGATGAGATAGAAGAGCAGTTGGATCACAATGCATGAAAGAGGATGTGAACGTAGAGATAATAAGCAAACACATCGCGCACTCCAAAAGTTTCTCCAATGGCCCCAAATAGAGAAACATGAAGACCCAATGCCACGAAGAGGAAGAAGAGCATCCGAAGGGACATCATGAGGAAGAAGCCCTTCGAATAGGTGAAGGCACAAAAAGGAAAGGTACTCTTCGGTGATACACATTGTTGATGAAGAAGGGTATGTTAAGCGTCACCATTAGTATGAACAAGAGATACTATTTCATTATGAAGAGCACGTGCATGAAGAAGAACATAAAGAGGAGCAAGAGAAAGAGAATGAGGAAGAACAAGAGGAAACAAGACTTGGAGGAGAGGATGAACAAGATGGTATTAGTCATGTGCAAAAACACCGCGTAAGAAATGCACAACGGTGGGATCACGAAAAGGAAGAATCCAATATCTACTCCACCAAGGTCACCTCACCGTCCAAGCTTGTCATACCAAGATGATGCAACCAAGCTTATCAGAGGTAGATTTCAAAGCTTTGTGGAGACCGAAAAAATTATATTGTTGGGATATATTCAACAAGAAAAAATCCCATACATGCATGTAAGTAATGCTTTCATTCATGATGAAGACACACATTGAGAAGCCAGAGTTTGAGGTGAAGAAATATTCAGTCATTGAATTTCATGGGAAGAAGGACCCATCAAAGGTATTTATAATTGTGGACTCAACTCAACTTTTGGACGAGAAGGAAAGCAATGCCTTGAATAAAATAGTTGTCGAATTAGAGGGAAGGAATATCAACAAGGAGCAACATTGCGTGATGCATAAGAGAACTTGGAGGATGTAAGTAATAATAATAATATGTTAGTTGTATAGTTGAATAACGATAAAACCAAGCTAAATTTTGTAAATAAAAAAACATCATAACTGATTACGCACATTGTGAATTCATGCCCAAACATAGCCTCAGAGGAAGAGATGAATAAAAGTAGGGAAATTGAAACCATGGAAGAACTAATTGACTTATTAATAGAGAAGGTGAATAAAATTTAGGGTTGAACAACAAAGGATTTAGTTTGAGCAAACAGGGAAAAGATTGATCAAAGAATAAAGGTATATGAAGATCTCGACACTTAAATGAAGGAGGCCACACGAGGGGTTGAGAATTTTTGTTGCAAGTTCAAGGACACCTCAATAAAAAGCGTGTGCCTTGTAGAAGATGAAGCGAATCAAAGCTGCTTGTAGGCTTCTTTATACATAGGTAATAGGTCGGCGCGTGATAAATTTTTGCAAGAGATAGCATACACGAAATAATTTAGTAAAGGTAAGTGTGGGAGGATATAGGAAAGGTTAGGAGAGGTGTAGACCATAGTGATGAGGAGGGTGGGTAACCTGGAAGGTATTGCTATTGAATGGGATATAATTTTGAAGGAGCTTGATGTAGAGCCGATCCCACTTAACCAAATTCAAATGTTATAATTGATTCATAAGACAAATTATGATTATTTGGCCTTCATCTCATTTCCCCTCTATTTCATGAGCTTCTTTCAACATGCCAACTTTTGATTTTTTACTTTGATGTTCTTATCCATTTCCTATAACTTGTTCCTACATCTCTTTCGGTGTTAATCTAACTAAACAATTGAGTTAAAACAATAAAAAGATTAAAAATCTTACTTATTTGAAAATATGCCTACATATGCTTATTGACAACTTACTATGGCTACGATCATGGTTAGAACCAATGGTGCTTACCCGAAACAAATTTATTTAACTTTATAATACACTTTAAGGATTTTAATATGTACCACGAGTTTCAATTCTTAATTCCTTTATCTGCCCTTGTAATCACTTGAGTCTCTTCTCTAAGTCTTCTTGCCTTAGTAGCCCTACTTGACTACATTTTCACCCATAGCTTCTAAGTTTTGAGGTCTCCCAGTTCACTCTAAACACTTTGGGACACCCATTTTAGTGTACTTCTTGCATGAAAATTCTCAAGATTTAATGCTTAGTATAAGGTTTAGCTCCTTAGTAATCTAACCTTCTCAAGCACTTTGGAATGTGTACACTACCTTTGCTCATATCTGTCATTAATAATTTGAAGTGAAACCATTACTTATTTACTATTCCTCCTGAATACAACTCAAGGTTAAGTACATAAGGTTTCTTCAAAATTTCAAGCTTCAACATAGTGCATAAAGTCCTCAAATCTCCTTTCCTAGAAACCCTAGCTTTTATTACACTTTTGTAAGACTTGTGACATTAATTAGTGAAAATTGAAGTTATTTTGGTCTTTCAAATCTCTCTCTTCTCCTTAAATCCATCCTCGTCTGTTTTAATAGCTTTGTTGATGGTCTTGAAGAATCCACTTAGACTCCCTCTTTCCTATCTCCTCTTTCCTTAGTCTTACCTTCGCAATACTAAACCACTTGTTACATGTAACCCAATAGGCTAATGTCAAAGAATTCATTTTCGTAGATATTTTCAAGGCTCTTTGATTAATGATACATCAAAAAGACAGTGTCAATATCTCTCCTTCTTGTTATGAGACCGAGACACTTGCCCTTCTTTCTTAATCACTCAACTTGCTCTGCCTCTCTTGAGTACCAAACACGAGAACCATTCATTTGCTGCAAAGGATTATAAGGTAAACTTCATGATTCAACATTCTTAATCAAGGAAAATATTGTTTTTCTTGAGTATATAGTATTATTAGTGAGATTTAGGAAGGTTCCCTTTTGGTGTGAACCACTTAGGTGTCTCCCTACTATGTCCTCTAAGAACAACTTCCTCAATCACACGGTTTTAGATCAAAATTACATCCTCCTTATCATTGCAAAGGTTCCTCTAGGTTTCTTAAGATTAACATGGTTCAAACTAACTCACCTCGGTCTCCTCGCGTTCCTAAATCTACGCCACCAACTTGTCCTTTGTCTCTTACACCAACTATGCACTTAACATGCTCTGTCATAGGTCTACATACAAGTAACATCAAATCACACTGTTGCTAAAAATCACTTTGTAAATGCATGCAAAAACAAGCTTACTTGATGCACTCTCTTAATGAAAACATTATCCTTGATTTGTTTCCTTTACCTTGTCAACTCTTGATTGTTCTCCAAATTGCCTTAATACGAGTTCTCAAGAATCTACCGCTAGTAATGACAAACCCAAACAAGCACTTACATGCAAAAATATAATGAAAGGATTTATGCTTATCTTAGTTTAAGAACACCATCTTGATCAAGCTCTACCATTAAACAATTTGTCATACAAACACCACACACATATTTCACTATCACGGTAGTTTGCAAACTAGCAAACTATTTTTTTTTCAATCCTTGGAGTCTTAGCTCTATGAAACCTTGGATCATTTGAATGATGCACTAATTAGTTACAAAATGATGTTTATACTCTTTACATGGTAGTTTCCATCCGAATTGTGACTTTTAAACTTCTTTTAGTCTTGTGACCTTTCAAGTCCCCAAGACAACATCTCACTTAAAAAAAATAATGAGTCAAAGACCCATACTTCCTAAATTCACTCACATTGACTCCTAGACCTCACTAAAACTTACTTTCTTGACTTAAATCCAATAAAGACCTACATGAAACCTTGAGATTCCTAGTTCATACCCCTAATAGCCTTCAAATTCAAATTTTGCACTTTTAGAGGGAAAGTGTGCAATTTAAATTTTGAAAGGCCAAGACTCAAACCAACACATCATACTAACTCACATAGATTCACTAGACCTATAACACACCTGCACTCTAAAATTTGATGACACCATGACATATTTATAGATATGGAGATGATGCTTCAATATCTAAGTAGCAAAGAAAAGGTGTAGAAATTGACCTAGGAGAAAATGCCCATTATTATTGAATCAAGACCATGGAGGTCAAAGATTGTCTTTGAAAGAGTGGAAGAAGCTAGAGGCATCAATTAACCTAGAATTTCCTGAACTTCTACTAACACCTTGAGCCTAGTTTTGGAGCGTGCAGAAGTACACATTCTTTTTTTTTTACATTCTTTTAATAATTTCTTGGATTATTTTTTCAAACTCGAATCTTTATTCCTTCATTCATTGGTTCGAGTATTTTTGAGGATGGGAAATATCCCTAGTGTGGGGTAGTGTTGGATTGAAGAAGTGGCCAAGTATGAAGACATGCACAAGGACAAAAGGACAAGAAAATGTGCACATAGAAGCATAAACATAGAAATTGTAAAAGGAAAAGAAATGCACGAAGGTGTGCACGAGGTATGAGAAGAGGAAGCACGAAAGGTTTAGACACAAAGGTAGAAATAACAAGAGTTAGCCATAATTATGGAATGAGATAAAAATAGAACACATGTGGAGGATTGTGTATTCACCAAGGAAAGCGAGAATAGAAGTATGGCACATGCACAATTCAGAATATACATAGATTATGCATGGAAAGAAAAGCTAAGTATGACATGGCGTGGAAAATAAAACAAGCTATTTATAACATGGGGACATATCTATTTATAGCACATGAAAATGGAGTAAAGCAAGATGACAACTAATTTTAGGAAAACATAGCATGTAGACTATTTTTAAGAATTTTGTATTAATAGATTAAAGCATGTAGGTAGTGAAGGAAGATTTCCCACCTTGTAAATATATATAGACATCTATGTAAAGAGAGGTAATTAAGGTGTGTGTGTGTACACATCTGTAAGAGTGTGTTCAAATTTGTATGCAAGTCTGCGTAGGGATATGTGTGCGGTGTAAGGTAGCTAAGTCATAGATAAATATAGAGGCAAGTCATGTGTTTGTAATGGATAATCTAGCATGGATTGCCAAAGTACGAAGAGATGCACGTGGTGTAATTGGCATCCAAATTCTATTACTGATTGTATATGTTGATGAATGAATGCAAGCTCTTTTTATGATTAATTGTTCATGTGCATACTATGAAAAATCATAATTTGCATACATAATATATATTTATTGCTATGATAACCATGTTTGTAGGAACCATGTCATGATTTCCACCTTAGAAATAATTTAGAGATGTTGTGCGCGCTTCGGGTGAGCGCTCGAGATCTATGTCTAAGTGAAGTTTCAAGCACCCGACTATGTTGTGTTGATTTACTAGACTATAACGCAACAAATTTCCACAAGGAGTATATTTAGAATAAATTCATGAAGGGGATAATTGAGTTGCAACAATTGCGGGAATGAGCTACAAAGGAAGAAGATGTTAAGCAACTTAGAGTCCTTCAAAAGCATCTTGGAAAAAGGGAGTAGATCTTAATATAAGGATGAATGAATATGAAGTCATTCTCAATGAATTTTTGGAACAGGGTTGAGAGATCTCGTGATACGAGGAAGTAGTTTATTATGGTTATTTGCAAGGAATGTGAAGGGACCTGCAAAAGGTGAAGGGACCCTAAGAGAATGGTATAATGGCTCCAATATATACGGGGGATACAAATCAACACATGAGAATCCTTGCACAATAGAATTAATACCTCATGGATTTTCATGAGATTATGCCTAAATTGACAATGCCTAGGGTTAGAGAACAAAAGGTAGAGTGGAGGAGATAAATGCCTTGCTCGACGATGAACAATATATAAGTATGGGGCAAGGATTTTACAATAACACA